>JBBBDQ010001524.1:1922500-2205000 GCA_037127315.1 Ascarosepion bandense
TTGTCTTTTTAATAAAGCAGGGGTCTTCCAACGTTTCGAGCCCCATCAAGTCATTGGCTGTACATCAGTATTTTTGGCATTCCACTACCTTCCATTCGAACAACCTGGCAAACCCATCTTAAAAATGACTGAAACAAAAAGGATTCATTTCCACCAATGACAGTCTTTGTGAAAATATCTGTGCTGGAAATATGATATTGGGAGTGTAACCACAGATTGTACGGAGACAGCACTTTTGAAAGACATCAGTTTTCTCCAGGTGCCCTCTGTATGGTGTCCAGGACATAGATGCATAAAGTAAGGTTGCAAGAACAACAGATCTGTACACACCTACCATTGTCTTAATTGATATTCCCCTTTCATTCTATAGACGATGACGAGGTTTGCCGATATATACATATATGAGTTGTCTATCAGCCAAAACCAACTTGTAAACAGACCAATGGTGAAGAACTGCAACATTGCATGTTGGAATTTAATTGAAAAGGTAAAAATCTCAAGTATGTTAAGTCATTTGAATATCTGGGAAGTAAGGTGAACAGTAGTGCATTTCTTGACGTCCAATTTGTCAACAAAATCTCCAATGCGCTGGGAGCGCTGGGGGCTTTTGGCAAACCTCGTCATCGTCTATATATATATAACGTTAATCCAAAAGGAAAAGCAGATAGGTAAATCTCAAAAACCCGATCCTTTAAAATGAAGCAGAAGCCTTTTAATGTTTCAAGCACCATCAAGCAATTGCTTTTACATCAGAATTTTTGGTATTCTGCTATCTTTCATTCAAACAATGTGGCAAACCCATCTTAACTGTCACTGAACCAAAAAGGATTCAATTCCACTAATGCCAGTTTTTGTGAAAAGATCTGTATTGAAAATATGATCTTTGAAAGTGTAATCACAGATTGTACAGAGGCAGCGTTTGTGAAACACATCAAGTTTTTCAATGTGCACTCTGTATGGCATCCAGAACTTAAACACTTACCTTTGTATACACTTACCTTTGTCTTAATTGTCTTAAAAGCACCTGCACATTGGAAATTCTGTTGACAATTTCATCATCAAGAGACACACTACTCTTCACCTTACTTCCCAGATATTCAAATGACTAAACATACTTGAGATTTTTAGCTTTTACAATTACGGGAACAGTTGGAAATTCCGACGTGCGATGTTACAGTTATTAACCTCTGGTCTGTTTACGAGTTGGTTTTGGCCGATGGACAATTTTAATTTTCCTAATATTTATAATCAATCCAAATGCCTTGCTCGCGACTCGATTATTGAGATCTTCATGCAATGATGCTGCAACAAGTGCATCATCATCATCAGCAGCAGCAACAAACAACAGATCTAATATGAGAGCTAAACTTTGTTTCTGCATTGAATCACTGGTAGTTATTATTGTGGAGTAGTTTTGCTCACTGAAAGTTATAATCGTGCCATGTCGGTTGCTAATCGACTTAACGTACCCCAAAATGTTAGGAACTTGGTAATCTTCCACTCTAAGCTGACACCTTAGTATTCGGCTAACTGCCGACTACTATCAACTGCCTAGTAGTTCTACTGAACTCCAACAGAACTTCTATGAACTTCCCAAGAACTTCTCAGGAACTTTTCAAATTAACTTCCTGATAACTCTTATTAATATAGGAGGAAGAGTCAATTATCTGAGAAATAGGTGTGTTTCACCATAACAGTTATGCAAACCGCTAGTTGTCCGGAACTCAAAACGAAGCCTT
Organism: Ascarosepion bandense; assembly: GCA_037127315.1. Classification (NCBI taxonomy): domain Eukaryota; kingdom Metazoa; phylum Mollusca; class Cephalopoda; order Sepiida; family Sepiidae; genus Ascarosepion; species Ascarosepion bandense. The sequence goes on from JBBBDQ010001524.1 coordinate 1,924,240, forward strand.
TTTTTGAGGTCACCATGTCTTTTTTCAGCATAAGTGTAAAATACCAGACAAATAGAACTGGTGCTATCGCACATCCCTGTTTTGTAGCATTTGTTACATCAAATGGAACCAATCACTAGCCGTTAGAAAGTACGGAAGCTTTCGTTCGTTGATGAAACTTGATGATAATGTTCAGCATGTTGTTTGGTATAAGCAGTTTCTTTAGAACCTCCCAGAAAGCATTCCTATTGACAGTATCAAAAGCCTTAGTGGGGTCAATGTATAGCTCTTGTTTTTTCTCACGGACTTTCTCAGTGACTTGTTTGATCAAAAGGATTGTGTCACAGTTCAACGGCCAACGTAAAATCCACACTGGGATTCTGGATAAATATAATCAACAAGTGAAGATTCTGTTGCGTATAATGCGAGTAATGATGTTAGTAAGGAAATGCGACGTCAGTTGTCACAAATGGTTCTTTTTCTTTTGTTCTTACACAGATGTCGGATGGAAGAATCTTTGAAGTTCCGATGGACACATTCTGCTTTCCATATAAATACAGATAGCTCAAGAAGCATTTTGGCCAGCTTTTGTCTGCCATATTTACAGACTTCTGAAGGTATTTCATAATTTCCAGGCGCCTTACCACTTGAGATCTTTTTAATGGCGTACTGAACCTCTTAAGACTTAGCAAATAAGAAAGCTAAAGCATTTCTGAAATGTTTCAAGACAAATTTTCAATTAGACATCTGTGGAGAGTGACAAAAAAGACTACAAATAAACTTAAAGAAAACTGAATGCGTGATCATCAGCAAAAAGAGCAACCTAAAATGCCAAATACAAGTGGGGGATACCAGAATCAAGCAAGCACAAAAATTTAAATACCTGGGAAGTGTTCTAACAGAAGACGGAAAGTGCGACACAGAGATGCGAAGGCGAATTGGCATGGCAAAGGACGCGTTCAAGAAGCTGAGTAAAGTACTAAGACACTAAATTTCAATAAAAACAAAGAAAAGAGTACTGGACTGCTATGTGATGTCACTTCTTCAATACGGCAGTGAATGCTGGACAATATCATCGAAAATGAGGACAAAACTTGAAGCAGCGAAAATGTGATTCTACAGAAGGATGCTGCGGATATCGTGGACCGAGCATGTGAGCAACGATGAGGTGTTGTAAAGAATGGAAATGAAAAGGAACTTAATAGCGAGCATCAGGAAGAAACAAATGAAGCTCCTGTGACAATGAGAAAGAGCGGATTGAAGAACCTGATACTGACAGGCCAGATAGAAGAAAAAGACACAGGAAGGCAGCGGGTAACATATTTGCAGGGCCTGATCAGGTGGATGACGGAACGGAAGTTGCAAGGTGTAACAGGAGAAAACATACTAAGAGCCACCAGGGATAGAGAAACGTGGAGAACCATGATCGCCTACGTCCTGAAGGGACAGGGCACATAGAATAAGAAGAAGGCGTTTCTGGCTTTTGTGGAATAGAAGCTATGACATCACTATCGACTACTGAATTACTGCTAAAGACTCGCTCAAAACGCTCTTTCCAACGACAAGATATGTTAACTCTCTCTTTCTCTCTCTCTCTCTCTCTCTCTCTATATATATATATATATATATATATATCACTGAAATTCAAATACAGGTTGAAAAGGCAAACCTTTCTAGGAATAGGAATGATTTAACTAAAAAGGAAGAGGAAGGAAGGCTTCGGAATTTGAATTGCCCCTCCCCACAAAGCCCTGATCTCAATCCTATTGAACATCTATGAAATATTTTGGATAAAAAAATTGACAAATTCAATGTAACTTTGCAAGACACACTTTGGCAGAATATACCATTAGGTACATTAAAGAAGCTTGTGATATCAATGCCTGACAGAATGAAGGCTGTGATCAAAGCAAAGATTTATTATACTAAATATTAAATGTATTTTGTAACAAGTATTTTTCTTGTTAAAGCATTTGTTGAGTAAATCAAATAAAATTACTTTAATTAAATTATTTATTTTCTGTAAAATAAGCCTCATAAAAGATAAAATAGTTCTTGTCCTAATACTTTTGCACAGTACTATATATATATATATATATATATATATATATATATCCGAGTGGACATATATTAAAAAATAATGTACATGCTCTAGTGTAATATAACAATCTGGCCCCACCCGAGGAAGGCTGATGCAAGCGAGGGTGTTTCCGGTCGTTGAAAGGAACGGATGTCGTTTGACCTTATTTCCGGCAGCAGCGGAAATAACTACAGAGGCAAACAGAACAGGTGTCTCTGAGAATTACGTGGGCGTGCGTGGGCGAGGCAAAACCGGAAGAAAAAGTCCCGGTTCTGGAAGATTATAAAAAGACCTCGGCACACGGATTCGCCAGTAGTAGAGGAGCGACAGAGATCGGCCGGTGAAGAGAGACACAACAGATGAGACTACACTCCCGTCAACCCATTAGAAGCGCGCTCTCTCAATTCTCTGTTCGCTATTCTAACCGGCTCAGTCATTAAGACGTCATAATTGGTGCCTAGTGACTTGCTGTTTTGAGACAACAAAACAGTTAGATGCGAGCTGGTTGCCACGGCGACGATTGAAATTCAACGGACTTAAAACTACCAGATAGAAAGAAAAAAGAAGACGAAAATAGTAAACAACAGGACGACAGCAGCCGCACGACTATAGACATCAGCCAAGGTAGGTGACTCTTTGATTTGATAGTGCGTGTGTTTCTGCTCTTGTTTATAATAAGTCTAGTTAGAAAAAAAAATGGAAAAGCATACTTTTGTCGATCTGACCCTAGAATTGAGAAATGTGGATTGTTCGGTGTCGAACACATTAAGGGTAGAACGGAGGGGGTGCAGGACTACATGCAGAGAGTAGTACGCCTAGCGGAGAGCGCATAGGTTGGAGTTGACGGGAGGAATAAAGTTGAGATATTTACCTATCTGTAAGTATAAAACATCTGAGTTAATGATTTATTTTTTTTTTTGTTAATATTTTACCATATATGTGAAGTGAGTTTACTGGTATGTTGCTTAATTAATCTTACTTTTATTGAGTAAGTGAAATGTAAAATCATGTAAAGGAAGTTTCTTCTACTCTTTAAAGTGGATAATTGGATTAACTTGTTGATAACAATGTTTTCTTTGGTTTGTGCAGTGTTAGGTTTTCTTTTTTTTGGATTTCTTTTCAATGACTGTACACTACAAAATGATTTACATTTCTATGTTTGTGAATTATGCTTTTGTGCAGGTTCCCATCAATTCAACATCCTCTGTGAATTTTCATTTATGTGACTTGGGAAATATCTTTTGAAGATATATTAATTTCTGAAAACTTATTATTGACACGGACTCCGGGATTCATAAAAACAATTAAGTCACTTGAATTTCATTACTTTGTTAAGTAAATTTTACTTCCTATTTATCTTTTCAAAACTACATTTGCACAGGTCATTTTATTGTTAAATTCAACTCAGAAAATAGATATGACAATAAATCAACTTCATTGGATAGATTGGATTCTTGGATAGAATATAAACATTCTCTTTTTTTTTATTTGTTTTTTGTTTGTTATATTGGTTAGTCATTTGTTCAATTCACTGTCAGGTTTATTGAATTGAGGTTGTCATCCTGCAAGGAAAGCAAACAAAAACTTTTGATCTTTTTATTAGCTTAGAAATATTTCTATTGAAGGTTAAATTTAATTTAAATTTTTATTTCTTTATAGTGTAACTCTGTTTTCTCATTTTCATTTGTGAGTAATCTATTGAATACATTTTTCTGTCCTGTTGGAATTGCTATAAGTTCTAATTTGATTGTATACTTTGCAAATGGCTTTTATATCTACTAGGAAGTAAAACTGAAATGTTTAATTTCTTTGGCCTTTAGTGTCTCACTGTGTAAATTTAAAGAAAAAGTGTCCACAAAATGTTTGTTGGTAAATAATTTGAGACGGTGGAAATTCTGGATCATCAAGTTCTTCTATTTATGAACTTGTTTTTTTTTGTTCTTTTCTATACTCTCCATCTCATATAAAAAGAAACTAAATCTCCAAAAATCTCAAACTTACAACTGTGCCAAAATAAGCCCATGAAAAGATTGTAACCAGTAAAAGAATGCGATTAATCTTTTACTTCATTCACATGAATGTCTTTAAGTAAGTTTGTTTGGAGATTGTTAAAATATTGAAGCTATTTTCTTTTGCTCTTGTGTTATTCTTTTTAAAAAAAAATAAAAATAAGAATTTGTTCTTAAATATTGCTATATCTGTCTTTTAATCAAGTAAATGAAGACTGGTCTTACATTCAAAAGGTTATAAAAACAATTGAAAAAAAAAGTAAGAAAGATTCAGGAACCAAGATACATTTACCATGTCTACAAGGAAAGCAAGTTAATTGAATACTTAAATCCTCAAAAATGCAGATTCTTGGTAAAGTTGAATTATGATGATCGGAGTTTTCACTGTGATTGTTACTTTCATGACTATTTTATTGGGCTGTCAAAAAGAGGAATAGGGACTGGGCCATTCTCACAGATAATGGAAAATTATTAATGGTATCTAAAGCATAAAGTAAATTAAACGTCTCTGGTTCAGTGGTTTGGTCCCCAATGACGCAGTAATTTCCCAATTTTCAGTGGACACCATGCCGGTAGAATTGCGCGATATGGAGGAGATTCCTATCCGCAAACTAGTAAATAACCTTAGAACAGATAGATATGGAAAGATTTAATGAAGGATATGAACAACTCCCGAAGAAGTTGACGATAGGAGTCAGTGCTGGCATAGTCGGCGTAATAATAATCCTTGGAATAATAGCTAGGAAGCGGATTTTTAAGTGTAAAAGAAGCAACAGTGCTTCGGGAAAGGAAATTGAGTTATCCGTTGTGAATAGTACTCCGGGGTCAACGGGTGTTCAACACTCAAATGTCTCTGCGTTAAACAGAGAGATGTCAACAAATCAGATATACTTGGATTCGAATCCAGAGGAAGTAGTTAAAGGAATAGAAAACATTGTACAAACTAAGGAACTACGAGTCACGGGTCCATTTTTTTTAGACTAAATTAATATAGATGAAACCTCTAATCCTCCACAAGTAAATTGCATGCGGATTAACGTTGGAATCAGGGTAATTTTCTTCATTTTCTATTGAACATTTCTCGGTCAGACTATGAATGATATGTACTGCAGATAATGGCCATTTTTCTGTGTTCAAACATAGTATGTTTGAAATTAAATTAAATTAAATGAAGTTACATGTGTAACAATAAACTCGAGCAGAAACACGCATGGTGTTGGTCAAAGGTCATTTACTCGATGTCAGTTTAGAAACTGGGGCGCGGTTACCGCCTATGATCATGTGGTCGTGCATCGAGGCGTCTACGCTTATGGACAGAGTCGAGAAAGAAAATGAACATTTTTAAGAACTTTGCCCAATTCTGTGAAAATGGATATTAAAAAAAAAAAAGAAAAAAAAAGTACAATGAAACATCGAGCTGGTAGAACAATTTTCACGATGGACACGAACATTGTTGGGTTGCCGATGTAGGCTCCCCTATATATTTTTTTGTTGTTTTTTTTTGTTTCGGCATGCACATGTTTTGTTGTTTTGGCGTGCACATGTTTTATACAATTGTCGGGCTTGTGTGGCATGGGGAGGAGTGTGAGGGTGTTGCGCTTAAAATGTTCTTAGGTGAACATTTTGGAAAATGGGAGGGCGAGGAATGTAATATAACGATCTGGCCCCACCCGAGGAAGGCTGATGCAAGCGAGGGTGTTTCCGGTCGTTGAAAGGAACGGATGTCGTTTGACCTTATTTCCGGCAGCAGCGGAAATAACTACAGAGGCAAACAGAACAGGTGTCTCTGAGAATTACGTGGGCGTGCGTGGGCGAGGCAAAACCGGAAGAAAAAGTCCCGGTTCTGGAAGATTATAAAAAGACCTCGGCACACGGATTCGCCAGTAGAAGAGCAACAGAGATCGGCCGGTGAAGAGAGACACAGCAGATAAGACTACACTCCCGTCAACCCATTAGAAGCACGCTCTCTCAATTCTCTGTTCCCTATTCTACACGGTTCATCGTCATTAATAAAAATATAACTTATATTTTTATATATATGCGTGTTTGTTGTTTGTCGATATATAACACTAGTTCTAATACATGTTCTAATAATTTTGCACAGTACATCTACTGTAATCTAATGTACATTGTCGAGGACATATATTAAAAAATAATGTACATGTTCTAAAACATAATTTATATATATATATATATATATATATATTTGTTCTATTATTATGTTATGAAATATATAGTCCATTAATACTTGACACACCTGAAGAATATCATTTACCCTACTACTAATAATAATGACCCTCCAAAAATAATTGCAATTGCTGACAAAATAAGACCTGCCTATTGAATGAACAATGTATGCCCAAAACCATTGTTTGTAGAGCTCGCATCCATTCGGATGATGGTCATGTTAAGTTTTATTTTGATACGGCCGTTAACATGTAGAAATTTTGATTTAACAACCACATGTTGTCTTTAAACAACAGTAAATACAACAAAATCGCCCGGTTCACAAACCACCCATGTTTATTGAACGGTTGAAGAGGCTCATCCCTTGTTTCCTGTTTAGGATGTGGTTTCCGGCTTTTTCTTTTCCAATCTTTTCACTATTACGTAGCCCCCTGCACATCAGTGGCGTTACCGCCTTGCTCGGGGTGATATGATTAAAAAAAAAAACACTGCTTTATCCAGATATTAAAAATTAAAAAACAATAACAAGAATCTGTAAGACCCTCGGTGATGCTTGGTAAATTGGCCTTATACCAAACACGTCCGAAGTCCTCACAATTTAAATATCAGTAGGTTGAAAAGGTACTGAGATGGATACAATGCTTCGTTTGGACATTAAAATAAAGATTTATTTACAGAATAACAAAATTGTAAGAAGAAAAATATAGGTGAAATTTCGTTAACTGAAAACTATAACATATTTGTGAGAAGAAAAATGTCCAGTGAGAAAATGCATGTAGTTTTGTAGTTCAAAGAGAAATGTAAGTATTTAAAATGTCCCACAGACGTTTAAAGTTCATGGGTGTTAGTGGCAGAATCTAAAGTCATATGTTCCTTACCCTTTTTGTTAGGTTGGCGACAGGGTGAGGAAGAAGGTGAAACAAATAAAGAAATTGTACTTAGAGTGTCCTGTTGTCGTCGTTGTCGTCGTCGTCGTCGTTGTTGTTGTTGTTTGGCGACGTGGAGTGAAAATGAAGAAGTGGTAGAATGAATGTGACGCGCTCTTACGTCCGGGTCGGCTACTTGAAATTTCTTTTGTTACATTGCCACAAGGTCCGTCAGCTAACCGCTCCCATGTTAACTCAATTTGACCGGTCAAGAGATGTGGTTTATGCAGTGAATTTGTTATGTGACCGCCTCCAGCAGTCATTTTCTTCTTTAGGTTTGAAAAATAAAATTGACTGACGTCATATACCAATTTTCAATTTCCTACCCAATCAGGATTCAGAATTTTACTTTTCACACTGACTTGTGAAATTTGCCTTGGTATGGGTTTTACTAAAATGTTTTAGTCGTTTGAATCCGATTTTACTTTGTTTGTTTTAGTTAACTGTTGGATGATATATGATTTGTGTCCTATAAACCTAATTATTACCTGGAACATCATCGCTAAATCCAAATCTTACTATAGAAAAGGAGATCTTATGCCTTTTAGAAAATATTGTCATCTTAAATCCTATAAATAACCTTAATGTAAACGATTTAATGATCACGTGCTGCCACAGAAAAATACTTAAATTCTTAGATTCTGATTGATGCAAATTGTTCTATACGTTTGCCTTTTTCTTTCTCACTCCTTCTCTTCCTTCTTTTTTTCCTTTCTTTCTTCTTTCCTTTCTTCCTTACTCCATTTATTTCTTTCTTCCTCACTCCCTTTCTTTCTTTCTTTCTTTTTTTCTTTCTTTCTTTCTTTCTCCGCAAATATTGCTATTAACAACCATCTCACAGATAATATTTTTTAATTTTAAAATTTTAATTTTATAACTTAACTTTTTAAAATGTTAATTTTATTTTTATCTCCATATAGCTTTTGTCTCTTTAAATTTTGCAATTGTTATTAAAATGCAGTAACCTACCTATATAAGATTTAACTCTCATGAATATCGAGTGAACTTAAATTCAAAACTATCAAACGATCAGTTTGTAATATGCACTTGATTGTATAACGCATGGAACTTCGAGTCGTGCCGTCGACGTAACATGTTGAGCATTTCTCTTTTAATGAGTCAGTATTACACTGACATTTAAAATATATATGACAAAAGAGTTGGGCATGAATAATCAAAGACAAAAATTTAATTTTGGAAAAAAGGTATCACATAGAAAAATGAAAATATAAATCGGGATTTAAACTAAAAATACTCGACGATTATGAAGTCATTATAGAATAAAACTTTCTTTACTAACTTTTTAAAGTTTTGGTTACTCGTTAACTCAAATCAAAACAAGATTTTCTGCCAAAAGTTCAAACCCGTTAGAATGGATTAAACATTTTTAAAAAATAATTAAAAATTACTTTGATCTTTCCTATCAATAATAATAGAAACATTTTGATGAAAAAGGCTAGTTTTTATAAAGATTGTTATCTTTTATATTCATACTATGCTGTTTTTTTTTTGTTTTTTGCGATTTATTGGAGGTACCTAAAATCTTGAAGTCTACCTTTGCGGAAAAGTTTTCTAACTCCAACAAATGTTTTACTGGAGAGAAATAATGTTACATTAAATATAAATGTTTGCAATATTTAGGGGGCCTTCTGTTGTGGAGTAGTTTTCGCACTGAATGGTATAATCGTGCTATGTCGGTTGCTAATCGACTTAACGCACCCAAAATGCTAGGAACTTGGTAATCTTCCACTGAAAGCTGACTTCTTAGTATTCGGCTAACTGCCGACTTATATCAGCTGCCTTAGTCCAACGATGTCCAAACTGGAACTAACTAATAGTTCTACTGAACTCCAATAGAACTCTAAAGAACTCTCTAGAACTTCTAAGAACTCCTCTGAACTTCCCAAGAACTTTTCGAGTTAACTTCCTGTTAACTCTTATTAAAATAGGAGGGAGAGTCCATTATCTGAGGAATAGGTGTGTTTCACCATAACACCTTCAAAATGGATTAAACTAATGTTCAGTATCAACCAATCCAGCTTGATAGCCTAAGAACCTGTTATTTAATTCAGTCTAGTTCAGTATTTAATTCTCTTCTGTTATTAAACCTAAGAATCTAGACTTGCTATGTTCCTTGTTGATTTATATCACATTCAGTGACCTGTAAGCAGAATCTAACCCAAACGTATGTTGAAATAGTTTTAAAATGGCTCAGGTGAATGTTCAAGAAATGCTTATTTATTTGTGAGGAACGCTAGAAATTCTATGCAGTAGGACGCATCAAAAATCAGACGCGAACGGACACACATACCGCCTTTGTGTGGTGCATCTAGAGTCACACTTCTGACATATGTTAAGAGATAAGCACATGTCGACAAAGAGGCTTATGTTTCTATCAATGGAACGGGAAATGAAATCTGTAAAACGAACTCGGACTTTTGGTAAGACAAATTTGATGAACAAATAAAAAAAACTCTCAAAGACCATCGTTGATGTTTCGATGTTTATTTACATCACGGAAATTCACAATGATCGACACTAGTTAAATGGTTCCGTTTCGTAGGCACATAAAAATATAGTTAAACAAGTAAAAAAATGGAAAACTTACAGCGTGTTTTTCACACACACACACACACACACACACACACACACACACACACAATCTACGGCCATGTCTTGGTCATATCCCGCATGGGTTTGTCAGAAAAACACAAAACAATGAAAATTTTCACTCTCATCAGCTGTGATTCTCTCTTAGGCATGTTTTTGCGCTTGTCAATAATGGCCGACTGATGCGATGACTTTTTCTAACCCGGCTGCTTGGAAAAATCACACCTGCAATATTTTAATTCATATATATTCCCAGCTCGTTTTCAAATTTCCTTTTCCATTTTTGTATTTTTTGACTCTGTTCATATTGAAAGAGAATAAATTTATTTCCTCTGTTCATATTGGAACAGAACAAATTTTTCCAGTTGGTTCTTTTCGATAAAAATGAATAATACGAACTAATATAACTTCTTCCGTTTCGGCCAGGCTAAAATACTGTTACACACACACAAAATAGCTTTCAAGCAAAGGACACCAAACAAAAAAACACAACTTATCCAAAGTATAACACCAAGCCATCTATACACTTAAAAACAACCGAAATATAATTATCGTACCAGCCGATAAGGACGGAGCTATAACTATCTTAGACACTAACAACTATATTAAAGAAGCAGAATCACAACATCAAAATAACAGGTTCTATGTACCCTTACCTCTAGATCCGACTAGCACTTACAAAACAGAATTATCACTTCTCATTCAGAACCTGAATCACAACATAACAAATAAAATAAAATCTCTTATTCCTGAAAACCCCAAAACAGCAACATTCTACACTATCCCAAAACTACATAAACTCCCCAAAATCATTTCAGAAAAACACCCTAACACCTCTTCATCCAACTCTCATTATACTAAACAATCAAATAATGAAGAGATCTATAACATTTCAAAAGCCCTTAAAATCACACTACCTGGCAGACCCATAATATCAGGCATTGATACCCTCACATAAATTATATCTGGGTACATAGACAATATCCTAAAACCTTTATTGCCTAACATACCTAGTTATATTAGAGACACTACTGACTGAGTCCACGATGATAATATCCTAGTAACGATGGATGTTACGTCTCTGTACACGAACATTCCACATGTTGAAGGTGTATCAGCTTGCCATGAGTTCTTTAGTAAAAGCAAACTACCTAACAACCAAATTACAGATATATGCCAATTAATAAATTTCATTTTAACACATAATAATTTTAAATTTAACAACAAACACTATTTACAGATAAGTGGCACAGCAATGGGCACGAAAATGACACCTAGTTATGCCAATATCTTTATGCACATTCTAGAAAGAAAGATACTAGACAATTCACAGTATAAACCATCACATTATTTTAGATACATTGATGACATTTTCTTATTATGGACTCATGGATTAGAAAAATTAAAAAACTTTTTTACTTTCTGCAACAACTTCCACAATACAATTAAATTTACCATGGAGCACTCATACACATCCGTTCATTTCTTAGACGTCATGGTAAAATTAAACAAACATACACTTTCCACCAGTCTATACAACAAACCCACAAATCAACATAAATTCCTACACTTTAACAGTTGTCATCCCCTTAAATTAAAAAAATCTATCGTATACAGCTCATTTCTAAGAATCAAATGCATATGCTCAGACCATCCAGATTTTCTAAACAACATTAACAACCTAACAAAGCAATTTCTAAAATGTAAATACCCAATAAAAATAATAAAAGAAGCACTAAATAAAACCATCCACGTAAATCGTAACACACTTCTCACATACAAGAAAAGAAAAAACAACAACCGAATTCCCATGGTTTTTAACCACAATCAATATTCCCACACACTTATCAAAAATTTAAAAAATGATTACAAGAACCTCAAATCAAACAAAAAAATCAAAGACATTTTCGATAAACCACCCAAAAATGCAATGAAACAAACACCCAACCTATCAGCTATCCTCACTTCTACCAAATATCTAAAAAATACAAGCCTATCAGGGAATTTCAAATGTCAGAAACCCCGGTGTTTAATTTGTAAACATTTAGTAAACGACGCAATATTCTCTCTACCCAACACCAAAATCAAATTACACCCACCACGCGTCACCTGTGACAGCCAAAACATTATATATTTTCTCTTCCGTTCAATATGTCCAAATAGTGGATATATTGGAGAATCTGGTAATAGCTTTAGATTTCGTTTCAATAATCACAAACTTAGCATACAACAGAACAACCAAAATTCCCCAATAGCAGTTAATTTCAATCAACCGGGTCACACTTTAGAAAATTACAAATGTTTACTAATAGACTCCGATTTTAGTTCTACACACACACACACGCAGAAAGAAAGAAAAATACTGGATTTTAAAATTAAATACACACAAGCTAGGGTTAAATAGGGACTTAGGTGTTTTGAATCTTTCCAAATATTTCAATAGCTAAACATTTTTTTAGATACAATCAAAAAGATTTTCTCTAAAACAAAATTTATAAGTATTATTAAAGATAGGTTATATATATATGCCACATAGGCCAAGTGATAAGACACAAGTAGTATCGAAACAAAATAGCTACTTTTGTTGTGATATTATAACTTATTTATGTAATATATATATATATATATATATATATATATATATGTGTGTGTGTGTGTGTGTGTGCGTGTGTGTGAAGCAGAAACGTTTTATGAAAATAGATTTTATAGAAAATATGTTTTGCATTTCGTCATTCAGAAAGAAATGTCGTCATGTGTACTCGTGTGTATGTTTAAATCATGAATCTTAGTACATTTTCCCTCAGCTGGAATTTCTCGGGAAGAAAGAAGAAGGAAAAAAGTGACTTTTAAAAAAAAGTCATTAATATTCATTGTTACGATTCTTAGTTCCAGACGAAAGTTTTTAATTCATTTTCCCAGTATTTTTTATCGAATTAAACGTAAATCCTCTTTACATTATCAGAATGCCTTAAAGTAAGACATTCATTTAGTCTTTTTCGAAATAAATCCAAGGCAGATCCCCATCCAGTCCTTCACAATAGGTTGAAAATAGATTTGTTTGTGGTTTATCCATGCGTTTTTCCTATCGACGATCTGTTAAGTAAAAAGGTGCTATGATTCACTTTTTAAACATACACACAAATACATATACACACATTTCATTCTTTCGTTTTAGATCTCAGGAAGAGACAGTTGAGAATCCTTGGACATGTAATAAGAAAAACGAGCCTGGAGAATCTAATACTCACAGGACCGATAGAAGGAAAGAGAGACAGGGGAAAGCAGCGCGATACATACTTGATAGGCTTGAGCAAATGGCTGGCGGAGGGGGGTTTGCGAGAGATAACAAGAGGAAAGATATTGAGAGCGACAAGAGACAGGGCCAAGTGGAAGTCCATGATCGCTTATGTCCTGAAGGGACATACCACATGAAGAAGTATATATATATACATAAGCTATCAAACCCTGATTGAGCACTCTGGAAGAATGGTAGACTTTGAAAAAACAGTAGCTACTCTAGCATCTACGCATCTCTCATTCAGTAATGAATTAGAACACTTTAACTACTGGCGCATGATACATCATACGCTAAAAGTCTGCCTCCTTCTACCGAGCGCCCATACCTCAGAGGTAGAATCGCTGACTGACGCAATTGTGGACGGGTTTCAATCTTGGGTTAAAAGCAATCGGATGTCTAACTGTACTGATGAGCAGTGATACAGCGAAACAAATCTATCTGCAGATGACTATATATACGTGTGTGTGTGTGTGTGTTTTAATAGTCATATCGCCCCAAGCAAGGCATTTTATTGTCACTGTTTTGCAGGGGTTACATAGGAGGAAAGTTATGAGAAAGAGTGACAGGTTATAGGGGGTGTCAGATAGTGGGTAAGAGAAGAATGACTGTGGCTATACAGTGAGGGATCAATATATTTATTCATTGTAATATAAAATTGATCCCCCACTTTATATTTATATAATAATTTCTTGTTTGTTGATAAGCTGTAGAAAACGAATCAATCAGTCGATGAAATACTGGTTAGCTACACATGCATGTCTTTTAGACTTATTTACATTTTCTGGAATATAAATGTATATATATATATATTTTCTTATAATCATATTGCACCAAGCAAGGCATTTTACTGCCACTGTTTTGCAGGGTGTTACATAGGAAGAAAGTTATGAGAAAGTGTGACTTGGGGGGTGTTAGGAAATGGGTAAGAGAAGGATGAGAATACTGATGAGAGTAGAGTAGGCGGAGAAAGGAGCATGAGAGAAAGGATGCAGGTTAGTTAGATAGGAGATGACTATTGACTTTACATTTAAATTCTTGGAGATTATAGTTATCAGGAAAGCAAGTAAATAGAAGGGAATTCCACAGGTGGAAAGTGCGAGAAAAGAAGCTGATGAAGTAGAATTTGCGTTGACAATTTATTGGTTTCACAGTAAAAGGGTGGGACTTAGTTGCAAATCTCTCTCTTTATATATTTATTTATTTAAGAACACATGGCCCAGTGGATATAGGCGTTGGTTAGTTCCTGTGACTTGACCCAAAGAGTTGTGAGTTCAATACCAGACTACAGCAGTGGTGAACAAGTAACTTGCAGGGTTAGAGGGAGATAACTTATGACTTCTAATAGAGCTTTACGCAAGCAATGAGGATGATATACCCCAATGATTGTAATAAAGATTTCGGTTTAAAATTCCTAGCACCTGAAAAAGGCCGGAGCGTACAACAGCCAAAACATCGTACAAATGGCAACAAAGATGAGGACAATAGTCCGAATAATGTAAATACTGTAAATACTACGTCATCTCAGAAATATAGACAAATAGAATGAACTATTATTAAACGTCGTACAAATGGCAGCATAGGTGAGGACAATAGTCCAAATAAAGTAAACACTGTAAATACTGCCTCATCTGAGAAATATAGACAAATAGAATAATCTATTATTAAACGTCGTACAAATGGCAACAAAGATGGGGAAAACAGCCCGAATAATGTAAATACTGTAAATACTAACACATCTCAGAAATATAGGCAAATAGAATGAACAATTATTAAACATCGTACAAATGGCAGCAAAGGTGAGGACAATAGTTTGAATAATGTAAATACTGTAAATACTATTTCATCTCAGAAATATAGACAGAGATATAGAGCTAGTCTGGTCTCTGGGTAAATTCGGTATTTGTCGGAACTCTTCAATAACTGTTAGGGATCTCTACGATTACTCTCCACTGTAAATTGCAACTACAACTGAGATTCCAGATTAGTGTTCTCTCTATGGCAGGATTATATGTACACTCAGTCGAGTCCATTATCACATACAAAAAGGGGGAGATCCCACAACAATTATTAACAAATACGACCAGTGTTCGAGAGGGTATTTTATTTTCTGGAGCGAGGTCATTTATCATATAGGACGAAGGCTTATTATCAGTTGAGGCAGGGATATTTTATAATCTTGGCTGGGGTCATATTATCGGCAGGGGTGGGTCATTTTATCACCAGCGCGTGTTTTATCTAAGATCAAATCATTTTATCATCTGGGTGGTGTATTTTATAAGCATGCGAAGAGCTTTTTAGCATCTACAATTAAAGCCTTTGATAAGATGGATGGGCTATTTTATTAACTATGATCGGAAGTTCAGATCAGTTGGGCTCTGCGGTTTTTATCATCTAAGACAACGTCTATTTTTATCTGAGGGAATTTTTTTTTATTTAGGATGGGGATATTTTATTATCTGGGTTGGTGACCCTTATCATTCAAGACAAATGACTTGAAAGTTCTTTGATGCTTACAATACATGTTGCAGTCGTAATATTTTGGTTAGTATCAATGTTCTATGCTGTTCATTTATGGTAAAATCAATCAGTCTGATTTGATATCAACGTTTGTTTCTTGATTCTTTTATAGAAAGCCTTTGACATATCAGTCAGTTAAGTGCCATACGTGATACACGCTTGGGCGATCATGTCTCGAAAGAGACATTACTGACTGGGCAGAAGATTTTACCGCAGTAGGTGGCCATTGCTTTCTGCGGTAAACTGGTTGCCATCCAAGGCTATAGAACCCAATCTGTCCTGTTATTTGACTCATAGCTAGAGGAGGAAAAGATGTATTATATTATTAAGTAGAAATTAGTGGGAGGTTAGTGTATTACTTCATAACAATATAAAACTGATCCCCTACTTTATGCCCAGTAAAGTGTATCACGTATGGAACTTAACTGACTAACTACTAAAGAAATATATCGAGTCTCTATTGCTTCCCTCCACAAAGGAACCTTTGTTTTGAAAAATGATATCTGCCTATTTAAAATGGGCTGTGGACGTTTAAAACAGTCAGTATGAAAAGCCATTCACCACGGTAGAGGCTTCTTCCAAGTTGGTGTTGACATCAGTGAGGCAGCACAACGTTTCCCTATCCCTGGTGGCTCTAAGCACGCCTTCTCTTGTGACATACAATTCTCTTTCCGTCATCCACCTGATCAGGTCCTTCAAATATGTTATCCGCTGCTTTCCTCTGTCTCTTTTCCTTCTATCTGGCCTGTTACTATCAGATTCTCCAAGCCCTCCTTCCTCATTGCCTGTCCCAGGAACTTCAGCTGTCTCTTCCTGATGCTCAGTATTAATTTCCTTTTTGTTTTCATCATTTCCAAGACCTCATCATTGCTCACATTCTCGATCCATGATATTCGCAGCATCCTTCTGTAGAACCACATTTCAGTTGCTTCAAGTTTTTCCTTCATCTTTGATGATATTGTCCAACATTCACTGCCATATTGAAGGACAGACAGCACGTAGCAATCTAGTACTATGTTCCTTGCAGCGTCATCGGTGAATTTTGTGAACGAAAGAAGCTTCCGCCTAATGCTTATGAATCCAGCAGAAGTGATATCATCAAGGCCAAAAGATATAAAGTCAGGAAATTCATCGATGATCTGGATGTTGGGCAGTTCAATCATGTCACTTGTCACTGAAATATGGCAGACAGTAGACTGGGCAGAAAAAGTGGCTGCATGAAGAAGGAATTGGTAGAAGGACCATTGCAAAAGATAGCAAGAGCCATGATCCAGAAAAATTTAAAGGGTTTAAAAGATCTATCAATTTCTTCTTTATTTTATTTATGAATATCAGGACTTTGCAAAAGGCCTGCAAGAAATACTCAACGGTAACATAACTGGTCAAACTATCTAATCTAAACTTATTTATAAATAGAACTTTGTCTGTGTCTGTGTGTCTGTGTGTCTGTGGATGTGTGTGTGTCCGTTACCTATAGATTCCGAAACGGCTGAACCGATTTTCTTGAAAATTTACACAGTTGTACTTTAAGCGTCTACGAGTGTTCCTAACTAGGTTTAGTGTCGAGGTACCCCCGATAAATATCAAAAATCGATAATCGAAAAAATCGGGTTATAGAAGGAGTGATCAGATTTTAATCAAATTTGATACACTCATAAACAAAGACATAAGAAACGATATTCAGAAGTTTCAAGGTTGCAGTTCTTACAATAGTGCAGAAAATCGATAATATATATATATATATATATATATATATATATATATATATATATATATATATAAGGCAAGATGTCTGTTTGTGTGTCTATTTATCTGCCTGTATGACTATTTTTTCAGCCCTTTTATTTTAGTTTTTGCTTCGGGTTTGGTTCTAAGTAGGTATAATTGTAGTTCTTAATCTCAGCCATGATACCATTTACTCAGGGGACTTACTAAGCCTGCAAAATTCAGTTTACGACGAAAAAACTTATTTGATATCGATACCAGGAAATCAAAATTTGACTTACATCCATTCATTTTTCTTTCAGTCTACGGTTTCGCTTTAACTGGAAACAACTATTGCTTTTTAGTCTTTCGTACCAACGTCCAAACAGTCTGAGTTCCAGGACCATGGATTAGTTTTAAAGCTTTCATTAACCCAGAGCAACGCCAGGCTATACTGCTAGTCATACATATTTGAAAATTGATGAAGTCAGTCAGATAAGTGCCATACGTGATACACGCTTGGGCGATCATGTCTCGAAAGGGACATGACTGACTGGGCAGAAGATTATCCCACAGTAGGTTGCCATTGCTTTCTGCGGTAGACTGGTTGCCGACCAAGGCTATAGAACCCAATCTGTCCTGTTATTTAACCCATAACTGGAAGGAATAGACGGATTAATACCTTTCCCAAGGGTATTTGCGCGTAAGTGAATGCAATGAATTCAACTGGAATTCGAACTCGGCTCTACCGAGTTCTCGTTCCGAGTCGATATCCACTGCGCCACATACATCATTTCATAGGATTTTCTATCTGAATAATGTAGATGAAAACTGTCAATTGAACAAATATGAAATTGGTGCGGACTATGTTATGCAAGACCTGGAAAATGTGGATGATTAAACAGGCAACAGAAAAAATAAAAACGGCCCTTTTCAGGGTCTCAAAATATTCCGAAAAGACTTTTCTCTGATACATATAGCAGCAATTTTTATGTTGTTTACGGTATTGGCTTACAATTAAATAAAATAGAGTGTAAACATTTGTGTAATCAATAATAAAATGAAAAGTACTAGAAAACTTTTAAGAAAATAACTTTAAATTGTCATAATTTTGATGAGAAAAATTATTATTAACAAAGAATAAAATGAAAAATAAAATATAAAAAATATATATTAATAATAAATAAAATACCATAACACTTCATGAATTACTGAGTTACGCAAATATTTATTAAATTTAAAGCTATTATATATGTAAATTAATTTATAAAAGTTTACATTATTTTAAAATAAAATTTATTTTTTCAGAAACCCTATGCAAACGTAAGGCTTTAAGGCTAATGCAACTAAAATTTAATGAAAAGGTAACTGCTGAAAACATTAGTTCTTTTAAATTATTAGGTCAGTCAGTCAGTTAGTTAAGTGCCATCCTTGATACACGATCGAAAGAGACCGACTGACTGGGCAGAAGGTTATCCCGAAGTAGGTTGCCATTGCTTTCTGTGGTAGCCTGGTTACCGGCCAAGGCTACAGAATCCAATTTGTCCTGTTATTTGACCCCTAACTAGAACGGGAAGAGATGTATTATATTATTAAGTTGTAATTATTGGGGGATCAGTTTATTACTTTATAACAATATAAAACTGATCCCCCACTTTATGCCCAGTAAAAGCCTTAATCATGTTTTCATTTTCAACTATTATATTCAGTCAGTCAGTTAAGTGCCATACGTTATACACGTTTGAGCGATCATATCTCGAAATAGACTAATTGGGCAGAAGATCATCCCGCAGTAGGTTGCCACTATTTTCTGCAGAAGGCTGGTTGCCAGCTAAGATTATAGAACCCAATCTGTTCTGTTATTTATCCCATAACTGGAGGGAAGAGATGGATTAATACTCTCCCCAAGGGTATTTTCGCGCAAGTGAATGCAACAAATTCAACTGGAATTCGAACTCGTCGTCCCGATTTGTCGTTCTGAACCGATATCCACTGCACCACAACACACAATTATTAAGTAGATATCATTAAAAGGTCACGCGTTTCAAGAGTTGTTCCTCTTAAACGATATTCACGTTCACATTCATCAAATTATGTCAATTCTGGTGCACAATACTTAGCTTGTCAGTCAGCTAGAACTTCAGAAATATCTGATTTCCGTGACTACGAAATACCTTATTCTGAAATTCATGCCACAAACAAGTAATATATGTTTCAAATCAGATTAATTTAAAGTTAAATTTGCTAATTTTCTAAAAATAACGAGCCAGAGAAGTACATTTTATTTTTGCAATATTTTTAAAACCCAGAATTAATTTTTGTTTAAAAAGTGATCCCTAAAAAAATGACCGAAAAATTTAAATTAAATAAAAATTGAAAATTTTTAATTTCTATTTGAAATACACCAGAATTTATTGCTTACTGGAAATAATAAATTTAATCTTTTAGCTTTCAATTTAAGTTAAAATAAAAACTTCAAGAAAACTTTTTCATTTTTAAAATTTAAATTTCTGGACAAATTGATTAATAGAAACTAAACGGTGTTTCTTTGAAAATCAAAGACAATGAATATCGAGATAAAATCTACTTCACTTTGAAAATTGGGTCACGTTCTTGGGGTTAACGATTTCTGAGCGGCGACAAAACCTGGTATTTATTTCGATAAGGTATGGGATCTTCATGAAAATGTGATTTGTATTTTATTAAATACGCCTAGAATGTGTGTTTATTTGCTGCTACACCACCGCGAGAAACCGAGATTCCTCTTCTCATAATTGTCTCACTTGTCGGTTGTCATCCGTCAATGAGATGTCAAACTTTGGGAGTAAAGCTGAGCCAAAGAATCCCAGAAGAGGAGGGGTGCCCCCTCGCCACTCATTATCTCGCTCAGTGCTTCACAAATTGCTCCGCTCACTAAACATGTCTAATCGACCAGGGGAAGGGGACACATGCTCCTTTCTGTCAACACTTTTTTATTTAATTATCACAGCCCCCGACCCTTCTTCATTCCTCCGTTCTTCTGTTGCGGTTATTGTTATTGTGGTTGTTGGCATTGTTTCTTACCAAGAAGGAAGAATCTTTAAGCTACCATTTGAAAATCTGAATATATTTAGAGTATCTACATTAGTCGGACTATTGTCTTCATCTTTGTTGCCATTTGTATGACGTTTCAGCAGTTGTAGATATAGATCCGTATAACCTACAGGGAATTTCGACCTAAACCTTTTATTTAATCGACATGACAGATTATTCATATCAATATTTCTATATTTCATATCATTATTTCTTTATTATGCATTATATTTTTTTACAAAAATTATGAGTTTCTCACTGTTACATCAGTTTCTCTAGTTATCGTCTTTTATAATTTTTGAAGACGGTCCGTAACAAATACATTCAGTATTTGTCTATATTTTTGAGATGAGGAAGTATTTACAGTATTTACATTATTCGGACTATTGTCCTCATATTTGTACGACGTTTAATAATAGATCATTCTATTTGTCTATATTTCTCAGATGAGGTAGTATTTACAGTATTTACATTATTCGGACTATTGTCCTCACCTTTGTTGCCATTTGTACGACGTTTAATAATAGATCATTCTATTTGTCTATATTTCTGAGATGAGGTAGTATTTACAGTATTTACATTATTCGGACTATTGTCCTCACCTTTGTTGCCATTTGTACGACGTATAATACTAGATCATTCTATTTGTCTATGTTTCTGAGATGAGGTATTATTTACAGCATTTACATTATTCGGACTATTGTCCTCATCTTTGTTGCCATTTGTATGACGTTTCGGCCGTTTAAGAGTCAAGTAATTAAGGGTACATGACCAAGTGTATATAGACGTTGGTTTGTTCCTGACTTGAGTTGTGAGTTCAATACCAGGCTACAGCAGTGGTGAACAAGTAACTTGCAGGGTTAAAGGGAGATAACTTACGACTTTCAATCAAGGCTTTACGCAAGAAATGAAAATGATATACCCCAGTGATTGTAATAAATGGTTCGCTTCGAAATTTCTGGCATCTGAAGAAGGCTGGAGCGTACATCGGCCGAAACGTCGTACAAATGGCAACAAAGATGAGAACAATAGTCCGAATAATGTAAATACTGTAAATACTACCTCATCTAAGAAATATAGAAAAACACTGAATGTATTTGTTACGGGCCGTCTGCAAAAACATAAATGAAGCCTTTTAATTTTACAAAGATAATTTAGCAATGGCTGATCTTCCCACATTTTCGCTAGAATTGCGATATTTGAATAGTGAAAAACATTCGACAAAATACGTCACAAAGAATTGATAGAGATGTGAGCAATGATGAGGTTTTGGAAAGGATGGAAACAAAAAGGAAATTAATATTGAGCATCAAGAAGAGACAAATGAAGTTCCTGGGGCATGTAATGAAGAAAGAGGGCTTAGAGAGCCTGATACTAACAGGCCAGAGAGAGGGGAAAAGAGACAAAGGAAGGCAGCGGATGACATATTTGAATGGCCTGAGCAGGTGGATGACAGAACGGGGGTTGCGTGATGTTACAGGAGAAAGTGTGCTCAGAGCGACCAGGAATAGGGAGACGTGGAAGGCCATCATCGTCTACGCCCTGAAAGGACAACGCACATAGAAGAAGAAGAATAGATAAAGAAGAATTATTTAGAAGTGGTTCTAATAAATACATTTACAAGAGCTGAACACAAAAGCTGAACATAACTAAAAGAAACTGATGTTATTGTGAGAAACTTATAATTTCTGTTCAAAAATATAATGCATAATAAAGAAATAATGATATGAACAATCTGCCATGTAGATTAAATAAAGTGTTTAATTCGAAATTCCCTGTAGGTTATACGTGTCTATATCTACAGCGACCGAAACGTTGTAATAATGACAACAAAATGAGAACATTAATTTTTATACAAATGCAGAATGACAATTATTTGTGCTTTATGGTCTACGCGAAAGCGTTTGACAAACTACGACACAAGGACTTGATAGAGATGCTCGACAACCTAGACATTTTCGGAAAAGACGTTCGGATAATCAAGAGTCTATATTGGCAGCAAACCGCTTGTGTACGGATAGGTGAACTCAGCAGGTATGCAAAAATAGAAAGGGGAAGAAATAAAGCCTGGAGAATTTGATACTCACAGGTTGGATAAATGGAGGAAGAGACAGGGGAAAGCAGCGCGAGACGTACTTGTTAGGTCTGAGCAAATTGTTGACGGAGCGGGGCTTGGGAGAGATACCAAGAGAAAAATTACTGAGGGCGACAAGAGACAGAGCCAAGTGGAAGTCCATGATTGCATACGTCCTGAAGGAACACGGCACATGAAAAAGTGGAATTTGAATGTAATTCATGTAAATAATGATAATATGAATATATTTTCGGTGTATAAAACGCAGTTTTATCACACAATATATCCTCATCTGTCTGCGTCCTATATGGTGTGACTGGCTACTCGTATCGGAGAACGCCTGTCAAGTAGGCCGGCTAGCTAATCCACTCGCTTGTTCTGGCACACTTGTTTTTGTTCAATACCCACAAAACCCACCTCATGAGAGGACCTTAGTTATATTGTAAAAACCCGCTAAGTTTTTTTGAAACTGTTAAATAAAGTAAAGTATGTAATGTTTATATATGTATATTGTATATGTTCAAAAAGTTGTTATAGCCAGGGGAACGGGCAAGCTTCCACTGTCTATAAATAGCTCCTTTGACATGCATCTCAAATTGCCTCTGACGAACCCAGATCAAACATGAATTTTGAGCAAAGACGGACATTTAGATGCCAGAGGAGCCGAGTTCGAATTTCAGTTGAATTCATTGCATTTACTTACACACAAATACCCTTGGAAAAGGTATTAATCTGTCTCTTCCCTCCAGTTATGGGTTAAATAATAGGAGAGATTGTGTTCTATAGCTTTGGCTGGCAACCAGTTTACCGCAGAAAGCAATGACAATCTACTGCGGGAGAATCTTCTGCCCAGTCAGTCAGGTCTCTTTCGAGACATGATCGCCCAAAGCGTGTGTTACGTATGGCACTTAACTGACTGACTGAATATAATAGTTTGAAACATAATTAAAACTTCTGCTGGGCATAAAATGGGAGATCGGTTTTATTTTGTTATGAAGTAATAAACTGATTCCCCACTAATTACTACTTAATAATGTAATACATCTCTTCTCCCTCTAGTCATGAGTCTAATAACTGGACAGGTTGTGCTCTATAGCATTGGCTGGCAACCCGTCTACCGCAGAAAACAATGGTAACCTACTGCGGGATAATCTTCTGCTCAGTCAGTCATGTCTCTTTCGAGACATGATCGCCCGAAGCGTGTATCACGTATGGCACATAACTGACTGAACCAGATGCAACGGATGGTGTTTATCAATCTGGAAAGGAAAATCCGGATTTTAAACATCTAAGCATTGAAAATGCTATTCAAGTAAATCCAGACAGAAAATCCAGAGTAGAAGGTCGAAGGCGGCTGATTGTCAATACTGACAAACGTCCAGTAGCTCCTACAGTCAAGCCGGGGTCTCAGATGGTATGACTTGTGTTCCTTTGGATCTTGTCCGTACAGCTGAGAGGTGGACATGCGGGTAATGGCATCGTAAATCTTGCATATATGATCGTCCAGGCCTGAGCCATGGAGAGATCACTCTTGTCCCACGACAAGAAAACAGTTTTGAACCTTGCTATTACTACTACTACTACTACTACTACTACTACTACACACGCACACTCGTATATATATATATATATATATATAGACGGACACACACATATATATATATACATAGTCTAACAAAAAGATATGTATACACACTTCAGGAAAGAAAGACTTTTATCAAATTTCGGTAACGTTATTTTCTTGACAGCTAGAATTACAATAGCGGCGTTTAGACAAAAAAATAAAAATACATGTACCGCAATGCCATTGGACACTTTAACCAACTTTGCTCAAGCAGGAGTTTGCCTCACTAATAAATGTCTGGTAGCTAAACGCGACCATCTTGAGCATCTATTGCGATTGTCGAATCCAAAGGTAACTTGTATTAATCTCTGAATGTTTTGATTTCTTAATTTCTCAATGAAATTTCTATTACAATATCTATACAAAATTTTATTTCCTAAATCGTCTATAGATTTTTGGACGGACTATTTCTCTCTCTCTCTCTCTCTCTCTCTATATATATATATATATATATATATATATATATATATATAGAGAGAGAGAGAGAGAGAGAGAGAGAGGAAAACGCAACATCATTTAGAGTGGTTATAAATTATAATTAATTTCTATGAGCTAAATTAGCTCATTTCATCAGGCCACCCTATATTCGTTCCATTCGGTACAAATATTTTCCTGGAATAAACATTTCTTTTAAAACGAATGAAAGTCAATTAACTTGATCTAGAACAAAAACTTCGCCTTTATGAAAAAGTTCATTAAGCTGAAGTAGTGACAATAAGCTCATTCACAAACACATGAAAACGTATCGACATTACTTATTTCAAAATTAAAGTTTGAAAAATTATCATTATAGAGTTAACTGGCAATGAAAAGTACTTACATAATAAAGAAGATTAAAAAGAACTTTCTTTTAAGAGGTTCCTTTTTCATTCTTACATCCAAAGTTCGTCTAGCATCGATCCTGATCTGAATCGACTATTTTCTTTGAAATCTTTCTATCGCTAACTGATAGGCATATATATATATATATATATATATATATATATATATATATATATAGGTACCTCCACAGATTCGCGACGCCTAAGGCTTAAAATGAATTTTAAAACATTTATTTTATTTTAGTTTTAATGTCAATCTAATAGATTAATTTTACTATTTATAATAACTTTATATTTATAAATTTATAACTCCTTCGCTCTATTTCAAAACTAATTTAAATTGACTAGAAGGATTCTTTTACTAAAAAATGATTTCAGCGCCATATTTAGCCCTCGCTTATCGCAATCAAATACTCTTGATTAAAAATACTTCAAAATTAAAATACTTTTTGTCAAACTTTATTTGAGGAATATTAGCTGACTTAAATTATAACTGATCTGTTTGGAAACAAATATAATCTACTTTATGTCTAAAATATCGCAAAAATGCATTTTTTAAACGGCAGTAGCTGTATATTTAAGATGTTGACAGATTGATGTTTATTGTTTATCTATTATTTTTCTATGTTGGTATACCACGTAAAAAAATTGAAAAATATAAAGTTAGCGCCTTTTCATATAATTTTTAAATACACAGTAATATTAAAAATTTAGGAAAATATTCTCCGTAAACTAATATTTAATTGAATTTTGATATATACTCTGGCTTTAAGACTACTGTAGTTAACCCTCTTATTTACTGATAATGTCGTGTATGGGCCACTATATATACAAAACTCGGCACATTTATACACATAAAAAATTAAAAATTCTTTTAAAATATTGCTGTTTGATGATTTGTAGTAAGCTTTTCGGTTTGTAATTAATAAACATAAGTTTTACTTAATAACAATATCAGTTGCGGAGACTGGGAATTTTTGTTCCCAATCCCGCTCGTACGCGTCCGGGCTCCCCACATTAATAACCGACCTTGTGTCACATCTCGCTCCAGTGGAGAGTAAATATACTTAACAATATCACCCAATGGGTGAAAGTAATGCAGAAATTCAGAAGATTTGAAACTATAAATTATTCTAATTAAAATTTGAAGGAATGAAACAATTTTTGTAAAAATTAATTCATCGGTTATATTTCTTAAGACACTTAAAATATCTTATCCATAAAGCAATTAAAAACGTTTCTAACGAAATAATGTTTTAGGTTTATTAATACTTTGTTTACGATTCAGAGCAGAATTTTCTGTAACTGGTGTTTTTGTCATACAAAATAAAAATGATGTTTTAAATTCTCCAAGGACTTCTGATTTTAACTAATATAAATATTAATGAGCGAAAATTTAATTTCTGGAAATTGCATAAAATTTAAAAAGTGATCTGTAACAGATGTAAAAATATAGTTTTATAGAAAATTTTCTAAAAGTTGTTTTAAAAAATAATTTAATTCATTTGTGAATAAGTCCTGAAAGCTTAATTAAAATCCGACAGTTATTTGATTTTTGCAAGAATTTCCAAATCACTGAGTTTTCAAGCACACACACACACACACACACACACACACACACACACACACACACATATATATATATATATATATATATATATATATAAACTTTCCAAGCACTTTCAGCTATTTCACTGGCCATTCTCAAGTATGTTATGTTTCCGATATTGTTATTTCATTTTCCTGTTTTGACTGTAACAAAATTTAATTTGTGTTTTTGAAAAAGGAACGTGACACGCGTGACTGGAAATCACGTGAGAGTCTTTCTATTTTAAAAAACTTTCAAAGCTCTATTTCCATTGTTAAATGATGTTAGTTTGAAGTTGGAGAGAACTGTTTGATATATACTGCCTCTCTTTTTGATATTGTCATTTGAATTGTATTTTTGTATTTTCAGCCAAAATATATGTATGTGTGTGTGTTGTATATTCCGGCTGGAAAATACCGAGGAACACGTATTTTATTGTTGTGGAGTAGTTTTCGCACTGAAAGATTATAATCGTGTTCTGTAGGTTGCTAATCGACCTAATGCACCCAAAATCTTCCACTGAAGCTGACTCCTTAGTATTCAGCTAACTGCCGACTAACATCAACTGCCTAGTAGTTCTACTGAACTTCAATAGAACTATAAAAAACTCCTATGAACTTCCCAAGAACTCCTAAGAACTTCTTCCGTTAACTTCTTGTTAACTCTTATTAATATAGGAGGGAGAGTCCATTATCTGAGGAATAAGTGTGTTTCCCCATAACATTAATAAAAGAAATGGTTGGAATATGTCCAAAGTGGATCCTCTTAAAAAAAAAAGAAAAAAAATCGTAACGGTCTATCTATTTGAAACTCGAAAAAAGCTATTATCCCGAGATACATATCCCCAGTTGAATGTGATAAATATATGATTATTATCAAAAACATCGAATCTCATCTGTAGAAAAGTCAGTTACGAATTTTCTCTTCACTGGAGGGTTGTGGCCCCTACGATGCACAAACATCTGATTTTTATGTTTGAAATACAACTATTGTGGTGATACCGACCGAGCAAAAGCGAGGGACCGGATGTTTGCTCTATACCAACCAGAAGGAAAATGACCAAAAATCGTTGTTGCGCATTCGTGTCCGCGCAGATGTTCCGATTGAAAAATAAAAATTAATCAAATATCAAATTTCCATTTCGCGAGCCTACGCGAATTTTATTTACCAGCCAATGGGAAGCCGAGAATCAAATACAAGTATGAAATTCAAAACGAGCTGTTTTGATCCAAAAAGCACATATAAAAAGCCGAGACAAAAAGCATCGTCAGACAGACTGACGCAGAGACCAAGGAGAAGAATGTAATTAATATTCCCTTGACTTAAGTCGAGCGGCTACTACATTTGCCTCCCTTTACCTCGCATCACTTCTTCACTGTCACAAAAGTACTTACTGACCTTAGGAGCGACTACTTCAAAGACATTCCTCACATACCTCCGCTTCCCACATTCCTAAGCCTTTTATCTCTTTCAGCTCATTATTTGCCATGAACATTCTAACCTCCGTTGGACCTTTATTTCAAATATTGCTTTCCCTGTAAAACATTAATTGATATGTCTATATATAAATGTTAATTTTATACTCAAATTGCTTTTCTTGATTTTATAATCATTTTATGACTTATAGTGGGCTATCTACCACAAGGCCAAATTCCGTTAACCTGCAACAATAAGCAACCCTCTATACTATCACTATATCCCGTAAATTAACCTGCTCAATATGCTATTGTTACTCATACAAATTATAGATTATGAGAACCAATACTTCCTCTAGAATACGGTAAACATTAGTAAGCAATACATATGTACTAAACGACATCAATTCTAAAAATGTTTCAAATAATTAAGTTCTAATCATAAAATAAAAACATTTCCGACTAAATAAGCTGTTTGGGAAGATACATTTTAAACGTGTTCAACAACTGAGAATAGATTTAGCTCAGTAAAAAATTCCTTCATATTATTCGGTGCATGCTGTGCTCACAACACATAAATGGTCAACACGTCATTTAAAAGTCTTTTGAAAATTAAAAACTGAAATGCAGAATGCTCCGAATTTTACGTAATGATCAGAAAATTGGTTGTAAATGCACGACCCTTGCATACACACGAAGAGACAAGAGAATTGTAGTCATTTCTTGAATACGTTTAAAATCTCTGTTTCTAAACTAAAACGCAGTTTGTTTGTTTTTGTTTTTTTTTAGGGGGCAGTTTTTTCTTTTGGAGGCACAATACTTACATTCATTCGAACCAAACATACAGACTTTTGTGTGTAGAAACTGGAAATTAGTTATTAAACCATTAAAAAAAATGCATTCCTTTTCTGTTGACTTGAACCAAATTTTATTAATATTATGTAAATATTGAAGTTGGTACAATATTTCTTAAGTGCATTTACTACACCCGTACACACACACACACACACACACACACACACAGAGAGAGAGAGAGAGAGAGAGAGAGAGAGAGAGAGAAATAACCCAAAGACTCAGAGACACACGGTGACCCACACAGAGATGGAACCACTTAATAGGCCGTACCAGCTGTTTCTGTACAAATGCGAAAAATTATTTTTAAAAGATAAGAAAAATGAAAATACGTATGAAGTTCAATTCTGAATAAAGCAGATAATGTCTTAGCCAAATAATCCGGAGTCTGTAATCTGCAAAACATCTCCAGGTTAAATTTACTTGCATTAAAGAGAGAGTTTTATGTCAGGGGAGGGTAGATTCGTTAGCCAATTCCTGTATTCGAAGGAAAACATACTTGTTATTCGATCCTGATATGAGACGAAAAAATATTCTTTGATGTTCGTTTCGGAAAAGCCAATTTCATTTTGTGCCTCAGAATTCGTGCTTAACTTTTTTCGGTTTTTACATTTCAGATTTTGTTGCCGTGTCTCAATGTCATCGGTTTATTTAGGCCGTCAAATCGTGGACAACACTGACTAAAATTTGTGAAATGGAAACTTGCCGAACATTTGGCTGAACAAACAAGGATGGCGATCGAGTGATTCCCCCTTCCCTCGACACACTGGAGAGGTCGGAGCCATCTTAAAGTTCCGGAAGCCAAAATGTCGCAGAGATTCTATTTAAAGATAAGTTGGTAAATAATACGACGCACGCATATATAAGCTATTTGATTGACTCTGATAAATGACAAAATGTTTATTTTTTATGGGCGGGATAGCGAGTGACTTGAACTTACTTGCTTTATTCATATGCACACACACACGCACACACACACACACACACACACACACACACACACACATACACATATATATATATATATATATATATATATATATATGAGGATGGGTTTAGTGAGACAGAGATTTGTGTATTCTCCTCCCTTGACGCTGGTGGTCGATATTTAAGCCCAGGTAAAAACCTACGATTTTGAATCATGATTGTAAAACAGTGAAATCTTTCTTACTAAAAGGATTATTCCTAAAATATTTAACTTACAATATATAAACTTCCGTATCATATGCATCATATATATTTATATATGTATTGTTACGAGGATGCATTTGTATATAATAATAATAATAATAATAATAATAATAATAATAATAATAATAATAATAATAATATCTAAAATGTTATAGTAAGGGGTTCTGTTGAGTCCTACTTGTTATTACAAAAAGTTTTAGTTCATGAAGTAGTTGTGAAATAGAGAAATTAAGAATAGAACGTTTTGGAAGATTGTAGAATGTTCAAGTAATATCGAGAGAATTCTAAATAATTCTAGAAATATGCAAATCAGGTGTCAGCCTCTATAAAATGGGTTTTGGGAAGAGAGTAGTTAGTTGATAATAGGATTTGCTGACATTATCAACTCCGGCCTGATTAGTGGATCTGTGCATCCAGTCGATTGCTTTCATCGACGCATTGCTGAGACATGATCTGTGGCACCAGGAACTATAGATTGAGGAAGACCAAAATCTGTTCCTACCCTAGTATGTCGTATATCGCGTAGTACCACATTAGAATGAAGTTTTGGTTGTACATATATCTGTGTATGACATACATTTGATAGATCTTTATGCATAAGGACTTTTTAGAGATATATTTTTTAATCATATCACCCAGAGCAAGGCGGTAACGCCACTGATGTGCAGGGGGCTACGTAAGAGTGAAAAGATTGGAAAAGAGAAAGCCGGAAACCACATCCTAAACAGGAAACAAGGGATGAGCCTCTTCACCTGTTCAATAGACGTGGGTGGAGTGTGAACCGGGCGATAGTTTAGTCTATCTACTCCAATTGGAAAAAAAGAGGAAAAGAATGGAAATGAGTAAAAGATTGGAAAAGAGAAAGCCGGAAACCACATCCTAAACAGGAAACAAGGGATGAGCCTCTTCACCCGTTAAACAAAACTACAAATAGAAATTTTCACAAAAAAAAAAGGCTACGCATTTTAGCTACTCCTGCTAATCATGGCTTTCGTTGTACATGGCACAGAATAAAATGGTAAAATATTTTCAGTTCGTTCAATTTAGCATTCAGCTCCTCTTTCAATTTTGATACTTCTATGGTTTTGTCTTTTGCAGATTTTTGCATGGCATTGGACTTTGCAAAAAGTTTCGACTGTGTTCAGCTTTCTTCACGTATCTGTCAGATGACTTGAGGAAATCTTGTGTCGAGACATTCAAGCTTGCTTTTTTGTTCTTCAATTTCCATAAACATAAATTTCCATTTCTGCCCAGTCGTTCCTTCCTACATTTATTTTTTTTCTGCCTCAAATTCTTGGTTGTTTGCTTTTCTGGCATTGGAAGCACTGCAAGAGACATAGTCATGGAAACATTCCCAGCATCTCCATGACTAAATAGTTTGTGATAATGAGTCTGCTGTTCCATATTGTCAGTAAAAATTTCCTTATTGACTGAGAAACCTCTCTCCACAGTGGTCTGTCCATGAGAGAGTGTACCAGCAATCTGCAAACGGCTTTCCGGTTGGTGATATTCTTTGTTGCATTCACTTACGCACAAATATCCTTGGGAAAGGTATTAATCTGTCTCTTCCCTCCAGTTATGGGATATGTTTATTTTCAATTTCTGCAAGTTTCTTCAATATATTGGAGAAACAGTTGTGGTGGTTTATTTTATATATATATACTTGTCTCTGAATTGAAAGTTTGTTTACATATATCCACTTCTTTTTGTGCCAAGATGCAATGCAGCAAATGGCCGCCGGCACTGTTTGAAAGAACATCAGGTTTGTTTCATGCTGAATATTCATCTTGCGAATTTTTCAGAATATGATTTGGTATAATTTTAATTTTGTTTTTCGCTTTTCTGGCCTCGATAAATTCTTTTGGATCACTAAAAAAATATAATTTCTCATTTTCTCTTCCTTTTACGGCAACAGGTTGTCATTCCTCATATCAATGATATAATTGTAGCAGTACAAACCTTTGGCATTCTCAATAAATCGAAGATTACTGTAAATTATCCAAGGGAAGATAAATGTGTCGCTTGACGTTAATTCAGCTATTATTACCGGACCGAAAAATAATGAGTTTAATTCCGTCACAGTTTGAGATTTCGGTCTCATCTTTCCCATTAAAATTCCAATTAATAAGATTTTTAGAAAGTTTGTGTCTTAAAACTGACGCTAATTGTCAACTAGGAATATGCGTTTTGGTGCAGTGGATATCGACTCGGAATGAGAAATCGGAGAGCCGAGTTCAAATTCCAGTAGAATTCATTGCATTAACTTACGCACAAATAACCTTGGGAAAGGTATTAATCCGTCACTTCCCTCCAGTTATGGGTTAAATAACAGGACAGATTGGGTTCTATCGCCTTGGTCGGCAACCAGTCTACCGCAGAAAGCAATGGCAACCTACTGCGGGATAATCTTCTACCCACTCAGTCCGAAAAGAGACATGATCGCCGAAGTGTGTATCACGTATGGCACTTAACTGACTGACTGAATGGTCAACTAATCCTTTCATCATTAATATTTTTCTTGTTAGTGTTTTTATTCTTATATTTATGATTTTATTTTCTATTTTCAGAAAATTTTAATTTTAATCTAAACAACAACAACAAAAACAAATAGAGACTTTTTGAATTGTTTCACTCCAAGCAAGGCGATAATGCCACTGATACGCAGGGGGCTACATAAGAGAAAAGATTAGATAGGAGGGGAGAAAAGAAAAAGACGAACCAACTATAGGGGGTGTCAGAGAAGGGAGCAAGAGAAGGATGGGAATACAGGTGTGGTGACAGTTACAAAGGTAGAGAGAAAGGCAAAGATGTACAGGGTGATGTAGAAAGAACTGGAGTCAAGTGGTTAAGAGATGGGTATTGACATTGCATTTAAATTCCTAGAGGTTGTAGCCGTCAGGAAAGCAAGAATGTGGAAGATAGTTCCACAGGCGGCAAGTGCGAGAAAAGAAGCTGATTGGAATTTGGTTGATCTAACTGCATATGGGTGGGACCCGGTTGCCAGTCTGGTTGCACGAGTAAACTCATATGGCAAGGACACCAGTGACTTAAGTTCACCGGAGCAGAAGCCATGAAATTATTTATAGAACAGACAGAGGGAAGCCACATCCCGTCGGTGAGAAAGTGGCTGGAAACGAGCCGCCAAGTCGGTACCTATCACATTACTGATTCTCCTTTGGAGCCTGTCGAGAACGTTGAACAAAATGCAAAAAATACTTTACAATATTAATTGCAAAAGAAAAAAGATTACAAATATTGGAAGCAGAAATTATTTAAAAAAAAGTAAAATACACAAAATATCGGTCAGCATGTGAAACAATATTTCAAATAAAGTTTAATATCTTTTAAAATACCGTTTTATTTATAAACAGTATTTTAAGCTTTTAACAAAAGAAATCACCGAATCAGCACATCTAATGAAGCAATTCACACTCAAAATATGACGTCAGGATATGTACCATGTTAAAATATGCAAATTCAATATATAAACTTATTTACAAATGGAACTTCGTCTGTGCGTGAGTGTGTATGTGTGTGTGTGTGTGTGTGTGTGTGTGTGTGTGTGTGTGTGTGTGTGTGTGTGTGTGTGTCTGTGTATGTGTGTCCGTTACCTATAGCCTCCGAAACGGCTGAACCAATTTTCTTGAAAATTTACACAATTGTATTATAAGCGTCTGCGTGTGTTCTTAGCTTGGTTTTGTTCGAGGTACCACCGATAAATATCGAAAATCGATAATCGAAAAAATCGGGTTATAAAAGGAGTGGTCCGATTTTAAATCAAATTTGATACACTCATAGACAAAACATAAGAAACGATATTCAGAAGTTTCAAGGTTTCAGTTCTTACAATAGTGCAAAAAATCGAACATATATTTATATAAAAGGCAAGATGTTTGTGTGTGTTTCTGTTTATCTGTCTGTATGTCCTTTATACAAATCCACAATTTTTATCCGATTCTCACCAAACTTCACACAAATATTCTTTAGGCTGAGTCTGAGCTCCAGGACCATGGATTAGTTTTAAAGCTTTCATTACACCCAAGCAACGCCGGGCTATACATCTAGTATATATATAAAAGGCAAAATGTTTGTGTGTGTGTCTGTTTATCTGCCTGTATGTCTGTATTTATTTCAGCTCTTTTATTTTAGTTTTTGCTTCGGGTTTGGCTCTAAGTCGGTATAATTGTAGTTCTTAGTCTCAGCCATGATACCATTTACTTAGAGGACTTATTTAGCCTTCAAAATTCAGTTTACGGTGAAAAAAAAACTTATTTGATATCGATACCAGGAAATCAAAATTTGACTTACATCCATTCATTTTTCTTTCAGTCTACGGTTTCGTTTTTACTGGAAACAACTATTGCTTTTTTTTGTCCAAAGAGTCTGAGCTCCAGGACCATGGATTAATTTTAAAGCTTTCATTACAGCCGAGCAACGCCAGGCTATACTGCTAGTATAAATTAAATAAAAAATTAAAACAATGAAGAAAACAGATCTATGCTTATTAAAAAAAGAATGGTCACCTTCAAGATAGCTAAAGTGGCTGAAAGTTTTTGGAGAAAAACATCGGCAACTATACCGATGATTTTGAAACATCACTAAAAATTAATAATGAAACAAGAAACATATAATCCGTCAACTGTGCAAAAAAAGGAATTTGTTTCAAATTTCAGTTAAATTCCTTGCATTCATTGACGCGCAAATACCCTTGGGAAAGGTATTAATCCGTCTCATCCCTCCAGTTATTGGTTAAATAATAGGACTGATTGGGTTCTATAGCCTTGGCTGGCAATCAATCTACCTCAGAAAGTAATAGCAACATACTGCGGAATAATTTTCTGTCCAGTCAGTCATGTTTCTTTCGAGACATGATCGCTCAAGCGTGTATCACATATGCCACTTTAATGACTGACTGAAAATCTTTAAAAAAAAATAATAATAATAAATAAAAATAAATCATCAAATCAGCCCATCTGATGAAAAAAAATCCAAACTCAAAATATGACGTCAGGATATGTACCATGTTAAAATATGCAAATTCAATATATAAATTAAATAAAAAAATTAAACTATCAAAATAAGACGATGAAGAAAAAATCTATGCTTATTAAAAAAAAAAGAATGGTCACTTTCAAGATAGCTAAAGTGGCTAAAAGTTTTTGGAGAAAAACATCGGCAACTATACCGATAATTTTGAAACATCACTAAAAATTAATAATGAAACAAGAAACATATAATCCGTCAACTGTGCAAAAAAAGGAATTTGTTTCAAATTTCAGTTAAATTCCTTGCATTCATTGACGCGCAAATACCCTTGGGAAAGGTATTAATCCGTCTCATCCCTCCAGTTATTGGTTAAATAATAGGACTGATTGGGTTCTATAGCCTTGGCTGGCAATCAATCTACCTCAGAAAGTAATAGCAACATACTGCGGAATAATTTTCTGTCCAGTCAGTCATGTTTCTTTCGAGACATGATCGCTCAAGCGTGTATCACATATGCCACTTTAATGACTGACTGAAAATCTTTAAAAAAAAATAATAATAATAAATAAAAATAAATCATCAAATCAGCCCATCTGATGAAAAAAAATCCAAACTCAAAATATGACGTCAGGATATGTACCATGTTAAAATATGCAAATTCAATATATAAATTAAATAAAAAAATTAAACTATCAAAATAAGACGATGAAGAAAAAATCTATGCTTATTAAAAAAAAAAAGAATGGTCACTTTCAAGATAGCTAAAGTGGCTAAAAGTTTTTGGAGAAAAACATCGGCAACTATACCGATAATTTTGAAACATCAATAAAACCTATTAAAGGAACAAGAAAAATATGATAATCCGTCAAATGTGCTAAAAAAAAAAAAAAAAAAAAAAAAAAAAGAGAATTTGTTGCTAAAAAAAAAAAACGGTAAAAAAGAGATTGTGGATGTGAAAATGTAGAAAGGTGTGGTTTTTGTTGACAAAAAGCTAATGCACACACATACACACAGAAACACACACACACACACACACACACATATATATATATATATATATATGTTTCTGTGTGTATGTCTGTGCGTGTGTGTATGTGTGCGTGTGTGTGTGTGTGTTTGTTTAGACTAATTCCATCGTTCAGACTGTCGTCCTAAAATTTATTGTCATATTGACGACGTTTCGGCCTTTGTATACTCCCCAAGAACACATGGCCTAAAGAATAAAAATTGTTGAGTAATACAAAATGCGATCTGATACAAAGTGTTGTGAGTTCAATACCTGGCCACGGCAGAGGTGAATAAAAACTTGGCGAGTAAAGTAAATTGACTGAAACTGATAGATCCAAAAAAGTCATGGAAAGTGGGAATAAAACAACCCACCCTACGTCAACTGAATAAAGGGTTAGGTTTGAAATTAGGACTTTTATCATCTAAAGAAGAAGATAGCGTACAACGACCGAAACCCCATAAATATAGCAATAAAAATCAGGTCAAAAGCCAAACGATGTAATAATTATATATATATATATATATATATATATTCACCGTCGATTGCGAAACGTACATAAAGACAGGGACGTAAAAAGTTGACATAACTGCAACAAATGCCCCTCCCCGACTCTTAAGCAAACAACTAAGACAAACCTACAACGGATTTAGAAATAACAAAAACATTGTAATTTGGAAGAGCGATAAATTTCACATTTTTGTCAGATTTCTTTCTCGAACCAATTACAATACAAAATTAAACTCTATGAAAAAACGAAACCCGACAGAAAAAAAAGAAGAAGAAAAAAACCAAATTGAATAAAATAATAAATGAAAACACCATTATCCTAAAGCCACAGATAAATAGCCTGGTTCTACCAAACTGAACAAATATAGGATTAATTCCACTTGAAATATTCCTCTCAGATAAAATTAATTGCGACACGCTAGTGTCGTTGAACATTGATAGTCACTTTACAAATGTTTCTGTCAAATAAACTACAGCCTATAGCAATACGAAACATATAAAGCATTCTTCACTCTCACCGTCTACTCTATCCTGTACCACCCAAAAAACATTTATATTATCATTATCGTGACATTTATACACACACACACACACACACACACACACACACACACACACACACACACACACACACATTGTGTAGGCATGGTGACAAAAATAAATAAATAAAATAAATAGAAGGATACCAACATTTCAACATCTAAAAAAAAAAAATAGACGGATAATAAAATCGCCAGACAAACAAAGGCATAGTTCGAACAACTTTTCCCAATTAGGATATAAAATGTATAAGCAAATCGAAAATAAAGCAAACCCAGAGTCGATAAATTAATTTTGGCCATTCATCGATTCTGCAGTCATCATAACATACCAAGACGACATTTATCTGACTAACTTGAAACCTTAGACGGCTAACTCGTCTTTGTCACATTGACAACAAACATACCTTCTCTTATTACGTGGTCAAGCTGCAACTACAATATAAGGATATCACTCAGTTAAGTGCCATACGTAATACACACTTGGCGATCATGTCTCGAAAGAAATATCACTGACTGGGTAGAAGATTATCCCACAGTAGGTTGCCATTGCTTTCTGCTGTAGACTGGATGCCATCCAAGGCTATAGAACCAAATCTGTCCTGTTATTTAACCCATAGCTGGAGGGAAGAGACGGATTAATACCTTTTCCAAGGGTATTTGCGCGTAAGTGAATGCAAGGAATCCAACTTGAATTCGAACTCGGCTCCCCGATTTCTCGTTCCAAGCCGATATCCACAGTAAACCTATTCATAACTCTTATACATTTACGTAATCATATTCACTCATTGACTCCCATACTCATTCACAAATATGATCAACATATATCTATGGATTCGTTTTTCACTTCTACATTGTTTCATCTCTATATATAACTCAAATCCAACAATACCTTTGCAAAACCGTTGATATATATGATCTAGTTGTCGTTAACATATTCATAATAATGAAAATTTAGGGGGAATCTCTTTCGTACACTTATGGACATAATAAATGAATCACTTTCCTTGACCTTTTCTTCTATGTGCCCTATCCTTTCAGGACGTAGGCGAGGACCTTCACCTTTTAGTTGACGCTAATTTTATTTTTATTTCTTTACTGTAAAAATGCACGAGAAAAAAACCCTTGTCTTTTTAATAACAAAACTGAATTTTCTCGCAATGAAAATCACCTGCTATACAACTAAAATAATTTTTTCTTTACACAAATTATTTAATAACGAAGCAATAAAACCTTATCACAAATAGTCTCGCCGACCCTGTCGTCGAAGAGCAAATGAAATTAGACCTAAAGAAGTTAGAAATAAATGATACACAACTATCTTGGTATACACAAAAATACAAACATTATTAATAGCAGGAGGACCTCTTTTGCGACAAGGGAGAACAACCGAGAATACACAAGGAGATGGATGGACCGGAAATACTAAAATCCGAAGTGGAAGCTGCAATGGCCAAAATGAACAGAAACAAAGCCCCTGGTCCAGATGGCATAGCGATAGAGCTGCTGACAGCCTTAGAAGAATATGGCATAGAAAAGATTACCGACATAATAAACGAAGTTTATAGCAGCGGAATAATACCAGACGACCTATGCAAGTCGATATTTATAGCGCTGCCGAAGAAACCTGGTGCAAAAGAATGCGATCTACACAGAACTATCAGCTTAATGAGTCACATTACAAAACTGATTGTCAGAATCCTGATGAATAGAGCGAGAAGCAGAATCAGGCCAGAGATAGGGCAGGAACAGTGCGGGTTCGTCAAAGACACTGGAACAAGGAACGCCATATTCATGATTAGGATGCTCTCTGAAAGTGCATTACAAATGAAGAAAGACTTGTACCTATGCTTCATTGACTACGCGAAAGCATTCGACAAAATACGACACAAAGAATTGATGGAGATGCTAGGCAGCCTCGACATTTTCGGGAAAGGCATAAGAATAATCAAGAATCTCTACTGGCAGCAAACGGCCTGCATACGGACAAGTAACGACCTCAGTAGATACACAAAGATAGAAAAAGGCGTAAGACAAGGATGTGTCTTTTCACCGGATTTGTTCAACCTATACAGCGAGAATATTTTGAGGACCCTAGATGACACGCCAGGATTTGTTATTGGAGGCCACAACCTGAACAACATAAGGTATGCGGACGATACAGTGCTGATTGCGGACACGGAAAGGAAACTACAAGACCTCATACAGAAAGTAGCAGTGGAGAGTGACAAGAAGGGACTACAAATAAACTTTAAGAAAACTGAGTGCATGGTCATCAGCAAAAGATACAACCCAAAATGCCAAATACAGGTGGGGGATCACAGAATCAAACAAGTCCAAGAATTTAAGTACCTAGGAAGTGTTCTAAC
This sequence comes from Ascarosepion bandense, assembly GCA_037127315.1. Taxonomy (NCBI): domain Eukaryota; kingdom Metazoa; phylum Mollusca; class Cephalopoda; order Sepiida; family Sepiidae; genus Ascarosepion; species Ascarosepion bandense. The sequence goes on from JBBBDQ010001524.1 coordinate 1,963,597, forward strand.
AGAAGATGGACAGTGCGACACGGAGATCCGAAGGCGAATTGGTATGGCAAAGGACGCGTTCCAGAAGATGAGCAAAATACTAACACACAGGAAAATCTCAATAGAAACGAAGAAAAGGTTGCTAGACTGCTACGTGATGTCAGTTCTTCAATACGGCTGTGAATGCTGGACAATATCATCGAAAATGAGGACAAAACTGGAAGCGGCCGAAATGTGGTTCTACAGAAGGATGCTACGGATATCGTGGACTGAGCATACAAGCAACGACGAAGTGTTAGAAAGAATGGCAACAAAAAAGAAATTGATGCTGAGCATCAGGAAGAGACAACTGAAGTTTCTGGGACATGCAATGAGGAAAGAGAGCCTGGAGAACCTGATACTGACTGGTCAGATAGAAGAAAGGAGAGACAGAAGAAGGCAGCGGATAACATATTTGCAGGGTCTGATCAGGTGGATGACGGAACGGGGGTTGCCAGGAGCAACAGAAGCAAACATACTAAGAGCCACAAGGGATAGAGAGACGTGGAGAGCCATGATCGCCTACGTCCTGAAGGGACAGGGCACATAGAAGAAGAAGAAGAAGAAGAAGAAGAAGAAGAAGAAGAAGAAAAAGAAGAAGAAGAAGAAGACAGATTGTTGTTCGTACTCTACTCTAGACTTGTGAACATTAGAGATTTATCCCTTGTTTCCTGTTTAAAATTCGGTTTCCGGTCGCTTTTAAAGTCAACTTCAAGACATTAATTCCCAGTAGCCTTTGTGCCTTAGCGTAAATATTGCCTTGCTTGGGGTGATTTGATTAAAAAAAAGAATAAAATACTTTTTTATATTGTAACCAGATGCAGTCTGTATATAAGATAAGAAAGTCATAAAAAATATAACTTACCGATTCATAATTGACTTAGTAAATGTTTCATTTTAAAACTTTAAACGAAATTGTTAATATTAGCACCAAATCTCCAAAAACTGCCCGCCGCTAAGAGCAAAATCTAGTTTAGGAATCTCTTCTGAGAGATTGCATTTTCTATGCAATAATCTCAAAATAATTATCATTTTTACATTGTTCAAACAAGGGAGGAGTACATGAGCCGATGAGTCGAACAGCCTACGCACCATTGTTCAGCGCCTTGTTTACTGGGTCGGATATATCTTGCTACAATCTGATAACGACCATACAAGAGTCATCAACCAGTGAGTCTCGCCATCTACCAATTGACGATGAACCGATGACTACATTATATGAGACCTTTACCAGTCCGTCCAGCCATCTGTAAATTGGCGTTGGCCTTATGACCACCATACCAGAGTCCTCTACCAGTCCATTCCGTCATCTGCAAACTAGCGACAACCACACAACCACTTTGGGGAATCGGTAGATGTTTTTTCTGAGTCTTGTTTCTGTGCTGATAATCATTAGTCCCTTTAACTACAAAACAACAATGAATGTTAGGTGTTGAACTATTTGATCCTCACCTTCAAACTTTAAATTAATTATAGCATCGAAACTTTAATAAATGTGTCTATTCTATCGACATAGTAAAGACTTAATATATAGCTCTTTGGTGAAAGGTGGTTGTGCTATTTCATTTTGGATCAGTGCCATTATTTTGGTTACGAGAAAACGGACACTGCTGTTGACAGCAGTTAAATGATTGACGAACGACAAAAAAGCCAATTTGTCAAATTTAATGAGGTTATTTAAAGCGTAAACAATCGAAAAGTTTGCAGAGTCCTCAAACCCGATCTCTCGATAGTGTTATGTTTCACCGTGGTCGCCATTGTGTTTAAAATCCCAACTTACTAAAAATAAACGGTTTATTTTCTTCCCCAGTTCGTACATTTACAAGAGATTTTCAGATGTTTTTGGTGATTTGCAGCCCTCGAAAGATTTGCGACAATCTTTGAAGTTGGTGGCTGTTGAAACTGTTTTTCTTTAGAATTGTTTACTTAATGTTATGGAAAAGTTTCTCAGTCACGGAAGTAAGTTAAGACTGATTTTCAATAGAAAAAATAGAAAAATACTCTGTTTACAGTTGCCACAAAATAACGTATGCTACTGAACGAGAATTCCCTATCTTTTAAAGAAACAAGCAGGCGTAAACAGAAAATTGGTTGGGTTTAAATAAGATTCGAGGAATCTGTACTAAAAATGTCGTTAAAAAATTTTAACATTAAAAATTTTAAAGAAGGACAATTGATGGAAAAACTGTTTCCTTCTGGCCATTTTCATAAGATACCGATTCCGTAAATCAATTCCTTGGGCTTCAGTTCTCCGCTTCATCAGTCGATTTTTTTCATCAGTTCTCCGCTTCATCAGTCGATTTTTTTCATCAGTTCTCCGCTTCATCAGTCGATTTTTTTCATCAGTTCTCCGCTTCATCAGTCGATTTTTTTCATCAGTTCTCCGCTTCATCAGTCGATTTTTTTCATCAGTTCTCCGCTTCATCAGTCGATTTTTTCTCATACATTTGCCACAAAATTAGTCAATTTCTGGAACATCTGCAGTTTCATGTTAAAAACCTTCACATGTCACCTAAACCAACAAGAAAGCATTGTGGAGAGAGGCATGGGCAGAAAAGACAAATGAAGGCGATGCAGCGCAAGTTCTAAAAAATAATTACAAATGCTGTAATACACCTAGTAAGTTCGTAATGTTCTTTAATTGTAAATACTGATCTTCTTCAAATTATATGTTTAAATAAATGGTGAAAATGATTTATTTTGAAAATATAAGATGAATTCAGTAATCAGTGAAATTATTCTACAACGGATTAATAAGTAAATCAAACAGAACCTTTGATTACGACAGTGGACTAATGCAACTAGTGTCATAACATTATTTTGCAATATGAAGGATAAAAATAACTGTTCTTTAATCCAATTTAACATAGTTGTCTATTATTACTCGTCAATAAATTTCCAAAGACCTTTTCACCTTGATACTGGAATTCGCCACATATTATTCAGACTTAACTAAGGATGAATATAATATTATAATGGCCACCAAGACATCCGTTCTTATCCACAATCAAAAGCAATGGATAAAAACTAATTCTGATAACCAATTTGACATTACGCTGGGTTCGTTAGACTCTGCTGAGTCTTCTGATCTCATTGCTTTATTTGCTCTATACAATCTCACTGCAAACTACTATGGCATAAACATTCATGACATAGGGTTATATAAGGATGATGAACTTATGATAGTACAAAATTTCACACATTTTAAAACCGATGAAATAAGAAACCACAGAGAATTCTAAAGTCTAAACCTAAAGGTTATAATCAAAATTAATTTAAAATAGTAAACTTCATCGATGATAAAAGATATTTATCAACCATACAAAAAGCCTAACGAATATCCATTATATATTTACTCAAAGTCTAATCACCCCCAAGTATAATCAAGAATATACTCTTCTCCATAGATTATAGACTTGGTAAAACCTTTTGAAGAAGTATTTTATAAACACAAAGGTTTTTGTAATAATGCCCTAAAAAATAGTGGCTACCCATAATATCAAATACATAAAAAATATAACTGTAACAGGAAAAATAGAAATAGAAAAATCCTTTGGTATACAACCCCTTTTTAACCAAATGGTCAACACCAAGTTAAGGCTGAAGTTCATCACTTTAATTATGAAACATTTCTCTATTAATAACCTCTAAGTAATTTTTTAATAAAAATAGCCTTAAATTAAGTTGTAGTTATACAAATAATCAAGAAAAAGAATTAAAAATCATAATAATATTATCTTAAATCAGCAAATAAACCAAAGTAACAATAACCATCTAAATAAAAAGATAACAATAATACAAACTTAATGTAATTGTCAAAATCCTAACAATTGCCCACTGGAAAATAGGTGTCTAACAAATTCTATTAAGTACCAATGTAATATAACATCAAATGAAAACCCAATTATTAATAAAGTATATATTGGATCAACTAAGAACAGTTTTAAACAGTGTTGGTATATGAACTTAACTTCCATAAAAAAAACAACACATACCGAAACTAGACATCCCTTTCTGCGTATGTTTGGGAATTAAAGGATACAAACAAAAAGCCCCAAAGTAAAAAGTAAAAATTCTAGAAAAAAACAAGAGTCTGTAAGTCGTTCTACGATATCTGCTTTCTGTGCCTGAGTGAAAATCTTCAGATTTTAAGAATATAGAACTACTAAACCATAGACATGAACTGACCATTTTATGTAAACATCGAAAATATTTTTCGTTAAAATTTAATCAATTATAATGTTTCGTTATAACTTATGCACCAATATAACTTAAAAATTAAAATTAACCATGAATTCGTTTTATGTTTTCAAAATAAATCATTTTCACCACTTATTTTAACATATCACCTGAAGAAGAACAGTATTTTTCTGAAACATGAACATTTTTGTGTAGTGATATAATGCTTTTATAAACCATTGTAAAAAAAATTACAATATTAAGCTCTACTTTGTATTAAGCACTCATTATAAAAGTAAATGCTTGAACAGTGGGTTTTAATCTGCGTGTTCTTACAATTTCTTATAATATATATATATATATATATATATATATATATATATACGGTAATTATTATTTTATTAATAATAATAGCATACTGCAACTCAATTACTATAAAGTTTCAGTGTAAAACGTGGTTAATTTATTTGGTAATAAAGAGAGAGATACTAAAAGAATAAAATAAAAAATAGAAATAAAATAATAAAAGTATAAGAACAAAGAGGTCATCCAATGAAAGGAATTAAGTAGGGTGGAAGGTTATAACATTTTAAATAATGGTGTCTGTACGACTCATAGAGGGTAGCGTTTCAATATTCTGCCACTGGAAGCCAGACATATCAGAAATATTAAACCGGAAATAGAGAAACAGGTGTCTTTCCCTTTTCTTTCTGCTTTCTCTTCTCTCTTCTCGCTTCTTTTTCTGTCTTCCTGTTTATTTATTTTTCTCCCTTATCGATTTTACCCCCGTTTAATATTTTTGATATGTCTGGCTTTCAGTGGCAAAACATTGAAACGCTACTGTCTATGAGTCGTATACACACCATTCTTTAAAATGTTATAACCTTTCACCACACTTAATTCATCTGATTGGTTGACCTCTTTGTTCTTATGGTTATATTTATTTTTATTTTATTATATTTTTAAGCTCCTTATCTGTATATATATATTACCAAATAAATTAACAGGCTTATTACGCTTAAGTAGCAAATCGTATACAGACGCGGAAACCACACACACACACACACACACACACACACACACACACACATATATATATATATATATATATATATATATAACGAAGAAAAGATGTTTTTACAACGTCCAAAACATTCATTTAAAACAGTGCTCGATATATAATATATAGAGCTGTGAATATTTATTATAAATTATATTTTAGAACATGCACAAATTCTTTATATATCGACTACAAATCGTACAGTTGTTTAGACATTGAAACTACAATGTCTCATCAGGTAGTGTAGACAGGAATGGAAAGCCTCTTTTCTTATATTTGGTGAGTTGTGTGTGGGTTTGTTGGTGGGGGTTAGGGATAAGGAAATAAGTCATATGAATTGTCCCTTTGAATTTTGAAGAAAGTGGTGTGGGTAGTGAATATAGTTGAATAATGAGTGTCTTGGAATTTTGTAGACAGCTTTCACATTAGCAGATAGGATGTAAGTTTTATGATCTTGCGACTAGACTTTTTCCTTTGGATTTCCTAGAGGAGTAGAGTAGGGAGGTGTAAGGGGTGGGGGGATGTTATTGGACTTAACGTTTATTTGTACAACTATAGAATATTTTTGTATTTAAGCACTGTTTTCATAATTAATCTAATTTTGTATATTTAACCTTAATTTTGGATTTAGGAAATCGATTTCATCTATTAAATTTTAAATTTTAAATTAGATCAGTTTGTGGTGTGTAATAGGTAAAATTTAATGTTAGTATTTAAAGTAATGGGTAAGTAGGTGATGGGTGCGTAATAGGTAGAATTTAATGTAGGAGGTAAGATTTAATGTTGTATTTAAGGTAATAGGTAAAATTTAATGTGTGTATTTAAGCACAGTTTTTATAATTAATCTAATTTTGTATATGTAACCTTAATTTTGAATTTAGGAAATCGATTTTTTCTATAAAATTTTTAATTTTTTAAAATTTTAAATTAGATCACGGTTTGTGGTGTGTGTAAGAGTGTTGTTAGGACTATGAAGGTGTATCATTTCTAAGGGGTCCTAGCTCTGGATTTTGTAGTATTTTTTAGCATGATAAATATATATATATATATATACATATACAAAGATAGAAAATCTAAGCAAGCACAAACAACCTACCACGGTTGTTGGCTCTTGCTTGATTTCCCTGATGAGCTGTTAGGCGAAACCGTGGTAGGTTGTTGGCTCTTGCTTAGATTTTCTCTTTGTTTGCTTTACTTTCGTATTGAGCGCTTTAGTGTTAGGGTTTTCGTCTTGGGGTTTCTTTCTTTCTTACGAGTGCTTGACATTTTGTTCATGTACTTCATTTGTTTCTTTTTTTACTTCCCCTCCTTTTCCCTCCGACTTCATTCTCGGTGGGTTGTACAAGACGATTTAAATTATCGCTTAATTAATACTAGTTTCGGCAGAGTTAGTTCTGTTACTATTGGTATTGTTATTACTATAGTTAATATTATTTTATATATATATATATATATATATATATATTTTCTGTTTTCTTTTAAGAAAAACTTTAAACACCGGTCATATTTCCGTAATAAATTTATTTCAGTCAATAATTGTTGTTGCCAACAATCACCGACTTCATCAGACGGAAGGCCCTATTCGACTTGTTTCATGTCGTATTACTACGGAATGAAAGTTCAGTCAGGGCCAGGCGGAGGGGGAGGCAACATAGGATAGCCCACTATAATAAGTATTTCCGTTTCCATTTGCCGGGATATAGTGGGAGGAGAAGTTTAATACAAACAAAACAACACGTGACTAATGTCACCAGCAAATTTATACATCAAATCATAATTCAAATTTCTAAGCCAAAATTTTATTTTTATTTTCCTAGATCTGTGATAAGTTAAGCCTAAAATTACGTTTAATTAGATTAAGTTAAGGCTATTATTTCTTTTCTTTACTCAATTGTTGATAAGATAATTCCATTCTATTTGTTGCAAGACTAGATTATATCCATGTTATATCTAAATTCCTTGAACTTCCATTCCGATAGGTGTCGTTGGTTACCAGCAGTCCTATCTTATTCCTACTACCACTCCTGCTAACTTTCCTGTTTTTTTAATATTTATTTATTTACTCCCCCGTTCTTCCCATCTTATCCCACTAGTATGCTAATTTTCGCACCTCCTCTTATCTGTCTTTACTAGAGACCATTTTTCAGACTTGGTGTCTACTTCTATCCACTCCCTTCCACTTTCGATTTTCTTTCCTTCGCCCATTTAGGTAGTTTCAACCTCTCCTTCTAAATCTACATATTCTCAATCTTTCTTTATTTAATTTTTCTTTATTTGGTTTCCGTATATCCATTCTTATTGATTAGATAGAGGGTCATTCCTCAGCTCTTTGTTTCAATCAGCCATATACATATATATATATATATATATATATATATATATATATATATATAAATATATATATATATATATATATATATATATATATATATATATATATATATATATATATATATATATATATATATATATATATCATATATATATATATATATATATATATATATATATATATATATATATATATATATATATATATATATATATATATATATATATATATATATATATATATATATATATATATATATATATATATATATATATATATATATATATATATATATATATATATATATATATATATACATATATATATATATATATATATATATATATATATATATATATATATATATATATATATATATATATATATATATATATATATATATATATATATATGCAAATAATTTTCAGGGAAGAGAATTCTTCCATTATTACAATCGAACAATCAAGAGAGCAAAGATATTTAAAGAAAAAAAGATATAACTGAAGAATCGATATATCAATTTTTCGTTTTTTTACTGATTAAAAAGAAAGTGCGTGCATTAGAACAAAACAAATTTGTAGCCATTAGAGCAAATGGGAAACATCTTTGGTAACTACAGTCATGGTGGGATGATGCCATGAAAGCTATAATGTCGGCCGCATCAACAGTAATAAAAAGATAATTTCATTAATCCGAATCCATGTATCGATTACCCTCAACCTCACCCAATGTTCAGCGTTCGTGATATCGAATTGTGGAATATCCTGGGAAATCAACCCGAACGCACAATAGACATTTCTTTGAAGCTGAGTCGGGTGTCGAATATATGTCAATAAAGAAGAGAGGAAAATATCCATAATCCCCTGTCTGACATCATTAAGGAGGCAATAGGATATGGGGTGGGGAGAGTAGCGATTTTCGTATCATTTGTCAAGCCAGGCTCTGACTAATTCAATATTTATAACTAAGAATTAAATATCGGGTTATTATTTTGGAGCCATTAGGAGTTTATGAAAAATTAGAACAATTGCTTATGTTTGTTATTTCGAAAATCCCTAAAGAGACAAAATTGGAAATTAATGGATGCTTGCGACGGGATGAGGAAGTCGGTCTGCCACGAAAGCATTTCCATCATCAGAATCCTGATTTTTGTCACATGAACAATTCATGAAAAGAAAACGTGTTCCATACAAGGTAACTGATATCTCTCCAAATGAATAAAAATAAAGAAAATAATTGCAAAGTTCAAAACATTAATTTAATACAGTGATCAGTATAAAAATAGAGCAATGAATATTTATTACTAATTATTACGTTAGAATATGTGCAAACTGCAAACTATTACAAAATTGTACATTTGGTTTCGATATTGAAAGAACAATATCTAATCAGAGAGTTAACAATGACTGTAGTAAACCTTTTATTTAAAATTTTTTGGATTTTTTCCGTATGAGGCAAAAAGATTTAAAAAAGGGAAAGAAAGAGGAAAAAAGATCAGAAAATAAGATGGGATATCAAGAAAAGGAAAAGAAATATATAATACTAGTAGTATAGCCCGGCGTTGCTCGGGTGTAATGAAAGCTTTAAAACTAATCCATGGTCCTGGAGCTCAGACTCGGCCCAAAAGAACATTTGGGTGGAGTTTGGTGAGAATCGGATAAAATTGTGGATTTGTATAAAGGACATACAGACAGATAAACAGACACACACACACACAAACATCTTGCCTTATATATATATATATATATATATATATATATATATATATATATATATTATCGATTTTCCGCATAATTGTAAGAACTGAAACCTTGAAACGTCTGAATATCGTTTCTTATGTTTTTTTTCTATGAGTGTATCAAATTTGATTAAAATCGAACCACTCCTTCTATAACCCGATATTTTCCATTATCGATTTTCGATATTTATCGGGAGTACCTCGACACAAAACCTAGCTAAGAACACTCGCAGACGCTTATAGTACAACTGTGTAAATTTTCAAGAAAATTGGTTCAGCCGTTTCGGAGTCTATAGGTAACGGACACACACACACACAGACACACACAGACACACACAGACACACACACAAAGTTCCATTTATAAATAAATTTAGATAGATAGATAAATATATTTTATACATTTTATGTTTATTTTATTTATATTATTTTATTTAATTTTAATGTAAATTTAATTTAATTTAATTTTAATTTCAAATTTATTTTATTTTATCTTTCCAAATTATTATATTAGTTCGAATGAATTTATATCTTCGTGTTTTGTTTTAAGATCCTTTATTTTACATTTTATGAATAATTTTGCTGTTTGTGTGTGTGATTTCATCATTTTCTTTAAAAAAGCCAAAAGATTTAAATTGAAAAAAAAAAACAAAAAACCAATGTCTATATCTGTCTGCAATTCACTTCCGGCTAAAATTTTAAATTTCTCTCTCTTAGAAATTTCCATTGTATCTTATCTTTCTTCCTTCTCTACATTTTCTCACTTGTTCCTCTTTATTTTCCTCTTCACTTTCTACTTTTGTTGTATCTTTCCTTTTCCTCTTTCTCTTCCTTTTCTTTATAAAAGTACAATTCTTTAAAAAAAAAAATCAAAAATAGTTTGCACATGTTCCAACGTAATCATTAACAATATATATATATATATATATATATATATATATATAAACATATAGATATATATATTGTTAATTATTATTTTAGAACCTGTTATATTAACAATATATATATATATATATATATATATATATATATATATATTGTTAATTATTGTGTTATATATATATCAGAAAAAATTAAGATAGACACCGTATTTCGTGGTAAATCGGAACTATAGGCCTATTTCAGGCGAATGTGTGTGTCTATTCGCCGAACTGATGTAATGTACTTTTTCTTAAATTTTCTCTTTTAAGGGAGCGAGATTTATCTTCATTCCGTTTTCTTTTTTTTTTTTCTTTAGGCCTTTGTGAATAAGATGGTTCACCTGAAATTGGCCTATACTTCCGATATACCATGAATTAACGTGTCTGCCTTAATTTTTTCTTATATTTGCTCTATATGTATTTATACATATATATTTAGATCTCTCTTAGAGAGTTATCCTACCACTGTATGTACAGGATACTCCTTTGGATTCTTCTATATCTACATACATACATATATATATATATATATATATATATATATATATATATATATATATATAACAGATTTGGTATTTCAACTTGGTAATGTCAAAATGATCATAACCAATTATTCAAGTGGTTCTCTATTTCCTGGTATTTAATCCACTTTAATTTGCTTACACGTCGTTTAAACCTAAACATTTCGCCCTGGTCATTGAAAGATAATATAAATAATTATCATCATGGCGTCGGCGCTTATTGGGAATTACTTACAAGTGTTTCTCCAATTACATTATCTGCTTTAATGGCTTCTCTTTTCTTTTTTTTTTTCTTTTTTTTTTTTGTCTATTTTTTATCCTCGCTTTAGCCTACGGCCGTATCACGTTAAAACTTTGGTTCTCGTCGGACCAGCAAAGTTAAGCCACATCGCACCTGGTCAATACCCAAATGGCAGACTTCTTAGAAATGCCAGCTACAGTAGGTTTGGGTGATTAGTAGTGTAATGGATAACGGTTCTAAATGAGAAATCGTTGAGCCGCGTTCGAATTTCAGCTGTTCTATTTTTATATTCATTTATTTACTACGAGTTAAATATAAAAACCTCTAGGAAATCACTAAAAAAAAAATATAATAGTATATCATAATGAAAACAAATTCCAAACATAATGAAAACAGTTTTATCTTCAAAATCTTTTAGTTATTATTAAGAGGAAAGATCAAGAAGAAGTAAATTACTGGAAAGTAATTGAAACTCACCTGAAGCGAGCTGAATGTGTAATACTCCTCATGCCAATAATTGTTATTATCAAGAGGAAGGATCAAATTATATTTTGAATATTTAATTAATCTTTTACTCCTTTTTAGAACATTCAAAATTTGGATTAAAACTTTTTTTCGTCAGCATTTGTACTTTTAGTATAGCAAATGTTAGCTTCTTGTTCACGATGACAGAAGTTGACATGAATTTGAAAATTCTTGTAAAAATCAAATAATGATCAGATTTTAAAGAAGTTTTCAAGATCTATGGACAAATGAATGAAAATATTTTTGAAATGTTTTTATTAGAAAATCTTCGTAAAATATTTTTTACATGTTTCATCCCTTTTATGAAAACTTGAGAAATGCAAAGTCTTAATATTTAGTGACTATATTAGTTAAAGCAGAATTCTTTGAAGAATTTAAATCACCGATTTCTTTTTAAAATCCGATCACGTCTTATGGAAATCTACACTGAATCTACAATAGAAAACGCAATAAAGTTAAGACATTATTTAATTAGAGAAACTTTTAATTGCTTTTATGAATAATACATATTACAGAAAATATTCTCTGGAGAAAAAAGAATTTGATGAAAAATTAGCTTTTACAAGATTTGTTTTTATTTTTGAAATATTAAATATAATAATTTATAAAGTTTTTAAATCTCTCAAAATGCAGTTTCAGTCGTGAATGTCTTATTAAATAGTGTTAAGTAAAACTAAATTTACTACTCATGGAAAGAATATTTCAATCTGATAACCACGAATATTTTTAAAAAGAATTTCGAAACTTTTTGTGTTTAAATGTTGTATTTTTTCTAAGTATGTGAGTTCGTACGTTAAAAGGTTACATGTTTTAAAGATTGTCTCCTCCCCACTTACGGAAAAAAAACTAATATTAAATGTATCGCCTTCTTGTGAACTCTCACACCACCGGTTCTTCGCGTCGACGCCAAAAATCTGACGGCTGATCGATAGTCGATCACTTCGTTCCAAACCGGGCTCTGCCCACGTTGTTCTTGATTGATTACAAAGCCAGTCTGGGTTGAAAGTTGCCGAAATGATCCAGAGCTGGAAGTCAAAATAAAAAAGAAAATCGTTGTAAAACTAACAACAAGGAGTTTTTATAAATACGTTCTGAAGGTACAAATCTGGATGGCTGAACTGGGTGTAGGGGGAAATGACAGAAAAAAGTTTGGTAACCACTGCATTAAATCCTATAGGAGAATATCGCAAGGAAAGGTTCATTTCGGATAGAGACGCGACAAATGTTAATAACTACAGTTATGCGAGACTGAGTTTTAAATATTTTTCTTTTCGGTTTGTCAATGCTTGGCATTTTTTTAAGCAATGGGTGTTTGAACTCAAACACCCAAGTTATCGACTTTCCTTAACTGTTCAATATATCGGCATATGGTAGTTTGCGGATGTGCGTTGTGGTGTAGTGGGTATCGATTCGAAATAAGAAATCAGAGAGCAGAGTTCGAATTCTAGTTGAATACTCTGCAAATACCCTTGGAAAAGGTACTAATCCGTCACTTCTCCCTCCAGCTGTGGGTTAAATAACATGACAGATTAGGTCCTATAGCCTTGGTTGGCAACCAGTCTACAACAGAAAGCAATGGAAACCTACTGCGGGATAATCTTCTGCCCAGTCAGTCACGTCTCTTTTAAAACATGATCGCCCAAGCATGTATCACGTATGGCACTTAACTGACTGATTGAATATAATAGTTGGAAACATGATTAAGGATTCTACTGGGTATAAAGTGGGGGATCAGTTTTCTGTTGTTATGAAGTAATAAACTAATCCCCCACTAATTACTACTTAATAATATAATACATCCCTTCCCCCTCTTTCTACTAAGGACTTTAGCGCTCCATCATTAACGTCCGGTTGAACGACTCCATTTGCATTCGTCTGCTAATGACACAATTCCAGAAGCGAATTTTACATCCAATTTCATATTTGCCGTTCCCTTATGACCCCGTAACCACTACACATTTTTCGATACATCAAAATTATTACCTTTTAGTCCCTCTATTAGCGGGATTAATAAATTTATTTTTTAAACCACTGTCATTGCCGGGAAAAATGAAGAACTGTTAGCGCCTGTTACAATTCTTAAATTAATCCCTCTCCCCACTGCACGATCCAGTGACTTGATCTAAAGAGTTGTTAGTTCAATACCTAGCTACAGCTGTGATGAACAAATAACTTAGAGAGTTGAGTTAAAGGGAAATAACTAAGACATCTGGAAGTTGCATGGCTCATGGAACGAGAACAGTATAACCCAGTGATCGAAATAAAGGGTTCGGTTCAAAATTTCAATAACCTGAAGAAGGCCGGAGAGTACAAGAGTCCGAACAATGTAAGTAAAGTATTATAATAACATATTAGAACACAGTTCAAAAGTTTATTCTGAACCGTAAAATATTTTTCAAACAACTTCATACTTGCTTATTTGTTAATTGCCTGTTTCATTTAAATTGACATCTTCCAAAGTGCCTTTTACTTCTCCGAATATGGACTTCAATTTTTGAGACGAGCGTATATCGATTGCACGTCTGGCGAATTGATTTCCAGAGAGATGTTATCAAATACTGATATGATGGGAAAACATATTGTGTAGGAAGGGCTCTCTGGGAGTTTCGCACAGGCAGAGTAAGATTTTGTAAAGGTCATTTTGCTAAGAATACAATGCAAAACATTCCTTACTAACGAGGGGCCAACAATTAGATTCTATTACTGAATATTTGTAATACTTTGTTCCCATAGAAAATTACACTGAAATGGTGTAAGCAAAATGCATACATAATTATGAGGGGACACTTTGAATGTAAAGTCTTTTTTTTAAAACAGAACGACTACAAATAATGGAATCCCAATATTACATTTCCCGAGTATAAATTTTCAGCTACAAAGAATATCTGTTTTAACATAGCATTTTTTTTTTAATCATATCACTCCAAGCAAGGCGGTAACGCCACTGATGTGCAGGGGGCTACATAGGAGTGAAAAGATTGGAAAAGAGAAAAACCGGAAACCGCATCCTAAACAGGAAACAAGGGATGAGCCACTTCACCTGGTCAATAGACGTGGGTGGAGTGTGAACCGGGCGATTTTAGTCAATCTACTCCAATTGAAAAAAAGGAGAAAAAAAGTGAGAAGATTGGAATCCTAAACAGGAAACAAGGGATGAGCTTCTTCACCTGTTCAATAGATGAGGGTGGACTGTGAAACGGGCGATAGTTTAGTCTATCTACTCCAATCCAACACGTTTTTCATTTTGTGTTGACAGCTGTGCAAAGCTGGTTAGTTCGTAGCCTGCCACGTAAAACTCTATCGCTACTGCCGGAAACACATTACGTCCCTCCTAAATGTGCTTATATCTACTGTTTGCTTTCCATAAGCATTCATAAAGGGTCGATAGGTGTAATATTTTTTACATGGAGGATTGAAGAAACATTTCTACTTATTGCGCGCTTTCATGCCAGATGCCATTCTGCCAAACTGCTATCTGTACCAATGCTCCCAAAATATAGGTTATTGGTGGGAAGATTTTAATTCTATTGCAGTGGCACTAATATTAGTCTGTGATGCTGTGGGAAAAATATCGGAGAAATTACTTTTAGACAACGGTTGTAAGGTGTTCATCATCATCATCATCATCAATCCCACAACCAAATGTTGCCCTAGGGTCGCTAAGAACTTGACACTAAAAATTCATCAGGTAGTGATTTCAGTTTTCAGAATTTATTCTACCTGATAAGTATGCATTTCAGAGTGAAATTATTTATAAAAATGGAATTTGTTTAAAAATCCTTTCACCCCAAACAAGGCAAAACTGCCACTGGTGTGCAGGGGGTTGCTGAAGAGGTGAGATGAGAAAGAGGTACAAGTTACAGGGGAATTAGAGAATGAGTAAGAACAGGATGAGAATACAGGTGTGAAAAGGGCTGCATGACAGTAGAGTGGGAAGAAAGAAGAACATGATACAAGGGTTGTCATGGAAAGGATGCGAGTCAAGAAAATAAGAATTGGCAATTGATTTTGCATTTAAATTCTTGATGATTGTAGTTTTCAGAGAAGCAAGTATATGGAAGGGAATTCCAGAGGCAGGAAGTGCGAGCAAAGAAGCTGATGGAGTAGAAGTTGAGGTTACATTTGATTAGTTTCACTGTAAAAGGGTGGGACCTAGTTGCTAGTCTAGTAGCTCGAGTAAATTCTGCAAACTTAAAATCTTTATATTAGTTTTAGGATACTGACGTTACGGAAATAATCTGAATGCTAGGAAAGAAATGTTTCAGTTCCTATGGATTTCTATGGACTCTACGTGTATAGTTTCATCTGGACTCCGTCACGGGTGCATTTCCTGAAATATTTAAATGTAAATATATTTTATAATCGATTAAGCTGATTAAGCTAATCTCTTAACACCTGATTGGGATAACATACAAGGAGATATCACAATTTGAAGTGCAAATCCCTCTTTGGATATTTTCCTCATGAACATCATTAACGTTTGTCAATCTCAGGTTGCTGAATATGAACTTATTACTCTTTGATGATTACTAGTATAACACACCAGGATTTGTTATTGGAGGCCACAACCTGAACAACATAAGGTATGCGGACGATACAGTACTGATTGCGGACACGGAAAGGAAACTGCAAGATCTCATACAGAAAGTAGCAGTGGAGACTGACAAGAAAGGACTACAAATAAACTTTAAGAAAACTGAGTGCATGGTCATCAGCAAAAGATACAACCCAAAATGCCAAATACAGGTAGGGGATAACAGAATCAAACAAGTCCAAGAATTTAAGTACCTAGGAAGTGTTCTAACAGGAGATGGAAAGTCCGGCACGGAGATCCGAAGGCGAATTGGCATGGCAAAGGACGCATTTCAGAAGATGAGCAAAATACTAACGCACAAATCTCAATAGAAACGAAGAAAAGAGTGCTAGACTGCTACGTGATGTCAGTTCTTCAATACGGCTGTGAATGCTGGACAATATAATCGAAAATGAGGACAAAACTGGAAGCGGCCGAAATGTGGTTCTACAGAAGGATGCTACGGATATCGTGGACTGAGCATACAAGCAACGACGAAGTGTTAGAAAGAATGGCAACAAAAAGGAAATTGATGCTGAGCATCAGGAAGAGACAACTGAAGTTCCTGGGACATGCAATGAGGAAGGAGAGCCCGGAGAACCTGATACTGACTGGACAGACAGAAGGAAGGAGAGACAGAGGAAGGCAGCGGATAACATATTTGCAGGGTCTGATCAGGTGGATGACGGAACGGGGGTTGCCAGGAGCAACAGGAACAAACATACTAAGAGCCACAAGGGATAGGGAGACGTGGAGATCCATGATCGCCTACGTCCCAAAGGGACAGGGCACATAGATGAATAAGAAGTTGTGTCATTACCTTTCATTATCAATATTGTCAGAATCTCTAGCAACTGGGTAGGTCTCTGGAAAAAGAAGGGTTCATGCCTCGTGAAAACACCATATTTCCTTTCTTTGTCAATATTGTCAGAATCACTAGCAACTGAGTAGGTCTCTGGAAAAAGAAGAGTTCATGCCTTGTGAAAACACCATATTGCAGTGCTTCATCGATATTGTCA
Organism: Ascarosepion bandense; assembly: GCA_037127315.1. Lineage (NCBI taxonomy): Eukaryota > Metazoa > Mollusca > Cephalopoda > Sepiida > Sepiidae > Ascarosepion > Ascarosepion bandense. Next base: position 1,980,721 of record JBBBDQ010001524.1, read on the forward strand.
GAATCACTAGCAACTGGGTAGGTCTCTGGAAAAAGAAGGGTTCATGCCTTGTGAAAACAACACATTGGTTGCGCGCAAGATAGATACATAGATATATAAGTATCATATCTCATCGGGACGTGAGTGGTTATGGCTCTCTCTCTCTTAGCAACGTTTGTCTCTTTGACAAGACTCCCACCCCATTTCGCAATCCATTCACGCAGGCCATGCATGTCAGGTAGATGGCTCACTGCTTTCTTATGTCCTTTTTACTTTTAGCATGACCTGTTAGTGTCAAGTTCTCCAAGCCTTCCTTTCTCATTCAGTTAGTTAAGTGCCATCCGTGATACACATTCCGAGCCGATATCCAATGCCCTACAAGGCACATTTCTCATTATGTTTTCAAAAAACCCTCAAGTATTTCTTTCTGATTCCGAATATCAGAATCCTTTTTGTTTCCGTTTCACTTAAAACTTACTCGTTACTTACATGTTCAGTCCATGGCATTCTCAGCAGCAGAGTCACGTCTTTGCTGTCTAAAGTCTCGTCTGTATCAATGGGAAAAAGATCAGCATCCACACCCAAATAAGAAAATTGATATTACACAATAGTCCAACAACCTTTTTGGAATTTAATAAAAGATCCCGTTTCTAAAATACTCTGCTTTCCTTTTCGAAGGCATCTTTGGCAGTTCCAGGGCATCTTCGGAATTAGGTGTCGCTTTTCACATCATCTTTTTAAAGACACTTCTGGAAGGTTTAATCTTTTGTTATTCTTTGATGGTGAATTAGATATTGGAATTTTTCTTCCTGCTAATAAAAATGAAATACGACCTTCTTACAGGTGGTGGTTAGTTTTTACGGTTCGCTCTGCTTAGCTTTATCTAGAAGATACTGTAGGTTACCTTCTCTGTAGGCCATCTGCGAATCTGACATTATTAAAATTAATTGGAGTAGATAGACTAAACTATCGCCCGGTTCAAACTCCACCCACGTCTATTGAACTGGTGAAGAGGCTCATCCCTTGTTTCCTGTTTAGGTTGTGGTTTCCGGTTTTTCTCTTTTCCAATCTTTTCACTCTTTTTATTTTATTTTATTTTATTTTATTTTTTCACTCTTACGTAGCCCCCTGAGCATCAGTGGCGTTTTCGCCTTGCTTGGGGTGATATGATTAAAAAAAAGATAGATAGATAGATAGATAGATAGATAGATAGATAGATAGATATTAACAGACTGAGTTGAAGAAAAGGAGACGAGGAGTGTAAGAAAATTCAGTGCCACCCGTTGTGTTGTAACGGTCAGTGAATTTGTCCCTCAGACGGAAACCTATTTGCTAATTGAAGTCTTGTCCGTGAACCTAAAATAAATAATAAAAAAAATGAATTTTTTTGGAAAGACTAAAACAAAATCTTCTAAAATGTTACTTTTAATAAAAGAAGCGGGAATGTTGAATTCCTGAAACAATGGACTCAGACCATTCAAACTTCTGATTGGCCCCGAGCCAGAATCTACATCTTCATCGCCTTCTCTCGTCCGTGCATTGAATATTGCTGTTCTCTCTGGTTTAGTGTATCTGCTATATATCTACTGAATCTTGAGAGAATCTATAAAAGAATTTGCAGTTTGATCGGTCTTCACCTGGCATCTACGTTTTAATCACTTTCCACAGCGGAAACGTATCTTTCGTATACATTTTTATCTATATTTCCATGGTTATTTTTCTGATTAGTTTTCCTCTTTGGTATCTAGACTTTATGAATTTAAGCGCAATACTAGATTGGCAGTTTTGTTTCAACATTTTACAGATGAAAATGTTCGATGTAACCGTAAGTTCTATCACAATAGATTCTTCTTCTTTTGTCCTTGACGACTGTGGAACTCTCGTCCAGCTTCTTAATTTCCTGTCAACTACAATCTTCCAAAATTTAAATGCAACGTTAATCGTCCTCTTCTATCCTTGAATCCTGTTCTTTTTATTGTTCTCTCTCCTTAATGACATTTTCACATATTTTTTCACTCTCAGTAAGAGTATATTTAGGTGAAATAGTTTTAAAAAATAATTTCAAATGGGACTTCGAAGAACGATGTTATAATGTTAAATGGGGAAAGCACAAATTGTGAACCAACCTATTTCAAAAGCGAATTCTATTTGTTGAAATTTGAACCAATTCTAAAGATATATTTTGTCTCGAAATATGTGACGATGTTTACGGGTAACAACATTTCGTGAGCTCTGATATCGCATACGCTACCCAACCCCCACCAAGCGATAGCCTGCGGAAAATCACCGTGAGCCACGACTTTGTGCGTGACTAGTAAGATCAGATCATTCATCTCGGCCTTTTGAATGTCTAAGAATCCATTCGACCTTTATTAAATTAGCGTGCGATAACTAAAATAAAAAAAGCCTTTAGAGCTATTTTGCTCTACCGCCATTATTTATCAGAATTAGGACGAAAAATAGTCGGAAGATTGAGTATATCTGGGAAAAATGGTCTCAAGAACAAAACAAAACAACAAAAACAAATCGAATGTTTAACTAAATTTTGATTACCTATTAGCATGATTTCAACCCCGGTTAAACAAAATTAGAGAAGTTCAGACAGTCAGGCGGTAAAGAAAGTTTTGCCTTAAGAGAGAAATTTCTCTTAAGGCAAAAGAGAATTTGCATAAGAAATAAGATTGAATAAATTACTTATTTTTCAATTTGGTAATTATTTTACAATTAGGTAATTATTTTACAATTAGGTAATTATTTTACAATTAGGTAATTATTTTAATTGATTACGAAATAACGCGAATGTGTGTTGTGACGCAGTGGATATCGACGCGGAACGACAAATCAGGGTGCCGAGTTCGAATTCCAGTTGAATTTCTTGCATTCACTAACGCAAAAATACCCTTGGGGAAGGTATTAATCCGTTTGTTCCCTCCAGTTATAGGTTAAACAATAGGTACAGATTGGGTTCTATAGCCTTGGCTGGCAACCAGTCTACCGCAGAAAGCAATGGCAACCTACTACAGGATAATCTTCTACTAGGCATAAAGTGGGGGATCGGTTTTCTATTGTTTTGAAGTAATAAACTGATCCACCACTGATTATACTTAATATAATAATGTAATATAATCTATCTCTTCTCCCTTCAGCTATGAGTTAAATATCAAGAGAAATTGATATAGCCTTGGTTGGCAACCAGTCTACAGTAGAAAGCAATGGTAACCTGCTGCGTGATAATCTTCAGACAAGATCGCCCAAAGCGTGTATCGCGTATGGCACTTAACTGGCCGACTGACTAGATTTTTAGCAATGTTTCATCGTTTTACAGTTGAAATGGCTAGATGGGACCGTTATTTCAATATCAATAATTTCTTCTATCATACTTCTTGCTTGTGGAACTCCCTTTAAGTTTCCTGCTTCCCAGTCGTCATAGATCTTCAAAAGTTTAAATACGATGTCAATCGTTATCTTCTGTCTTCTTAATTTGTAGTGAACAAAACAAGTTCTAGATTTAAAAATTCAAATGCTAAGCATTTACTCATTAATTTTGTTAGAAATAAACGAATTTTCTCGAATTTACAAACTTTGCTTAATACACACAAAACTCGCGAAATTTCACCCCTCGATGAGAAATGTTTTCGGCCAATAGAAAACTAGGAAATATCTAAAAACAAAATAGAAAAGCTAGAATCACATCCGGGAGTGAATTCCTAAATGACCTAAAAACGATATAAAAGACGGGACTAAACGACCGTCGCCAGAGAGAAATGAGACGAGCGTAATTAACACGTCCCTTGACAAACGTCAAGCGATCGCTGTTATTGTCTCTTTCTCTCTCCCCTACTTTCTTTTCCCCATTCACACTGACTAATAATTACAAAGACACTCCTACCCAACAAACGCTCATACATACATACATACATACTTTCCTGCTTACGTACACATAAACTCACTCTTGCCAGGACTACTACAAATTCTTGATACCATAACTTCTTAATACTGTTTCTCATTGGACATTAATTCATCTTATTCTTTTCTATTAATGAATTTCTATTGAAACATACAAAAGGTATACTTTTATTCTTCCATACATTTCAATATCCAACCTTCTGATGATGGCGAATAAACCTGTAAGTTGTAGGGAGTTCGGTTATGTTTGACACAAGGCCAATTTAATAAACATTAACCATCTCCCCACAGCTTGAAATTCTTTTTCTTTTATTGTTCTTCCTTTCTAGTAGTTTTTCTCATATTCTCTAACACTCAGTAACCCCCTTGCGTTTAGTGGCTTTATTACCTTCCTAGGGGTGTAATAAAAATGATTAAAAATGATATGATTTGTGTCTGGAAAATTAATTGCTAATCTCAAAATGTTATTAATGTTTACTTAGAAAAAAAAAAGAATTATTCTTAGAATCCACAATATGCTTCATAACGTGTTGATAAACCATCAAAATCAGTCAATAAATCTATCTTTTTCTTTTTACCTTCTTTTTACTTCTATTTTTTTTGCTAATCTCAAAATGTTATTAATGTTTACTTAGAAAAAAAAAAGAATTATTCTTAGAATCCACAATATGCTTCATAACGTGTTGATAAACCATCAAAATCAGTCAATAAATCTATCTTTTTCTTTTTACCTTCTTTTACTTCTATTTTTCTTTCTTCATTTTCATCCGGGTTTCTTCTTCCATTGAACTTTTTTCCTTTTTGTTTTTTTCCTTTCTTATTTTCGTTGTCATCATTTTTTTCTCTTTCGTCGTTTTTTTTCCTTTTCTTCGATTTCTTTCTTTCTTCTTTTTTTTTTTTTTCATAAAAGAATGAAAAAAAAAATGGCCCACTCAGTAATTTCTGACGCTTTTATTTCAGAACAAAATCAAGCGGACAAAATGAACGCAGTGACTAAAAATAAACACCGTGCAATATGTCCAGGCTGTAAACATTTATTAATTGTCTTTCTCGAACTGACTGATTCAAAGCCGAACCTAAAGTGAATATCTATTAATTCAGTGCAAATACATCGTCAAAAATATATTTTGTTTAAATTTCGTTTTCAAGAATGATCGGAAATAAATTCTGTTGATTTTGAAAGATATTAATAACGAAATGGACATCAATGCCGTTGATTATGGCGCCAGAGAAACGAAAATAAATTGAAGAAGGCGTTTGTTGGATGGAATAAATTTCGCATGATGAGAGATCACTTAGGAAAATCCTTAAAAGCGAGACGTTCAAATTAAATGAAAAGTAATAAATAGTCTCTTTGCTTTAATGAGCAAAAACATTTCAGAATGTTCCACCTTTGAACCTGAAAAAAAAAAGAAAACAACCATCTTTCTCTTCTTTTTTCTCTCTCCTTATATATATATATATATATATATATATATATATATATACGCTGTCACACACTGATTTTTAGCACTCTGGAAGAATCGTAGACTTTGTAAAAACACTAGCTACTCTAGCATCTACTCATCGCTCATTCAGTAATGAATTAGAGCACTCTGGCCACAGGCGTATGATACATCATACGCTAAAAGTCTGCCTCCTTCTGCTGAGCGCCCATAGCTCAGAAGTGAAATCGCCGACTGACGCCAATTCGGTCGGGTTTCAATCCTAGGTTAAAAGCAATCGGATGTCTAACCGTACTGATGAACTGTGATACAGTGAAGCAGATCTGTCTGCGGATGACTATATATATATATATATATATATATATATGTGTGTGTGTGTGTGTGTGTGTGTGTGTGTGTGTGTGTGTGTGTGTATGTGTGTGTGTGTGTGTGTCTCTGTGTGTGTGTGTATAGAGAGACAGAAAAATACACGCACAAACACGCACACGCACACATGTATATAGAGAGAGAGAAAGAGAGAAGACACAGATACATGTACATGCATTCACCAGTTTATTAGATTAGCGCTAATGAATTTATATTTTCGTGTGGTATTGCTAAATATCCCCAGATCTACGCTTTTTAAATAATTCCTATGTTTGTGTATGTGATTTCGTAATTGTGAGCCGAAAACTTTGAAAAAACTTAATAAAAAATTATCGAAATGTTGGAAAATGTCTTTATTTTCACCTAAAATTAAGGCGAAAATATGGTGTTTAGAACGGCTCATGAGTAAACAAAATAAACATTCATTGACTTATATATATATATATATATATATATATATATATATATATGTGTGTTGTGGGATCCCCCTTTTTTGTATACAAGAATGGACTCACCTGATGTGTGCATATAATCCTGTCTATACAGAGAACAGTAGTAGTTGTAGCAGTTACAACAGTTATTGTCACTGTCAGCTCTCTGCCTTCGGGCGGAGAGCACTAACCCAATCGTGGTTCCGCCGAAGGGTAGAATCACGACTGGGTAACGATAGACTGATATTTTTAGCCCGGCTATATGGCCAAGAAGACCCACATGAAAATGACCTTTTGTCACATGTTGCCTTAAGTGGGAAGGCCAACTAAATACTGTAGTTGTAGTAGCCACAACTGCCATTGTCACTGTCAGCTCTCTGCCTTCGGGCGGAGAGCACAAACACAGTCCTGGTTCCGCCGAAGGGGAGAATCACGACTGGGTAAAGATAGACAGATATTTTTGGCCGGGCTATATGGCCCGGAAGACCCACATGAAAATGACCTTGTGTCACATGTTGCCTTTAGTGGGAAGGCTAACTAAATACTGTAGATGTAAGAGTTGCAAAGCAGTTGTAGAATCGTAAAGCAGTTGCTTAGTTGGTCAGTAAGTTGCTGCACAGTTATTTGGAGTTGTTGGGATATAGACTCCTTACCCGGACTTACTATTTCAATTATAGACGGTATGTAATTATTTCTACTAATAGTATTCCTGAATTGACTAACCCGTGTTCCAGTTTGCATATCTTGTTCAATATAACTTACATTTTCTATCTGCATATCTGATTTAGTTATTTATTATTTTGTGTGGTTTCTCACTCGGAATTCACAACTATATATATATATATATATATATATATATATATATATATATATATATATATATATTTATAATATAATGAAGAGGACTCAAGATTTTTTTTATATTTTGAGTGCTCTGACATTTATTTTATTATAAACAGTGCTCAATATAATGAGTATTATAGAGCTTAATATAATATAATATAATTATATGGTTATGTCAATTTTACATTGCGACATGGAAATTTCTATGTTTCGAGATTAATTCTCATCATCAGGCAATGCTGGTGTTGTTGTGCAGATGATTTACATTTAAATGACAAATACTTTCGGTTTACTGTGAATGTATGTAGGTGTTTGTGTGTGTGTGTGTGTGTGTGTGTGTGTGTGTGTGTGTGTGTGGCTAATCAGAATGGAGATTCACTTTGGGGTTTGACCCCGGAGAATTTCTGTGCTAACCAACTTTTTTCCTCCTTTCTTTGACCCTATTCTTCCCTTGTCGATTTTCCCTCGCATTCATCTGATCTTATCATTTTCCCTTCAGTTTTATTACATTTTATGTAATATTCTTTTTTAGTAGTAGTATCAATCGTCTTTCTCGTCTTCTTAAGTCTATTTGTTCAATAAAAGATTTTTTCCAAAAAACCCGAACTATATATATATATATATATATATATATAAGAGAAATAATTTTATGTGAATGATAACCCTTCTCAGTAATTTTTAGTCCAATTTACAAACTGGGAGACATTAAATCACTTCTTATATTAGCGGGTTTCATCTTTCTCGCTTTTTTCTCACAACCTTTCGACCATTTTCTCTCATTCTTTCCTTCACATCAAAAGCTTATCAACTCATTAATTTGCTAAGTTTGTCTGCAAAAGGAATTACTCTTATCGTGTTCATTTTGGCTTTAACTTGGATCCTGTTCTCTAACGCTAAGCTGAAGCATTTATTTATTCCCTGCCATATGTTTATAATCGTCAAAGATATTTAACCTTAACAACAAGAACGAGATAACTAGAGAAAGATAGGACGGAAAATGAAGAAAATTTTGAGGTCTTTTATAACAATTTTGGTCAGACATTACATGTTCTGCAGGTAAAGACTGTTAATGGCCTGCATAAAAAAAAATATGTTCGTGTTAAAGAAACAAAGAAAGAAAGAAAGAAAAAAGAAGAACAAAATCACTATGGCTCTCTTTTGAACCCCCACCCCACCCCGTATTTGGTTTGTGGCTGGGTTGGGAGTAGATGACGAGTAATCCAGCCGGGTTTGGGCTTCAAAATAAATTTAAGGGAGTAAGTTCGGATATAATGCACTGAATATCCAGTTAAGTGCCGGCGTATACAAAGACTGCGGTTGACTAGTGTCAAAACCGGCTTCCCATCTAATTTATTTTATATCCGCAGTTTTGAATTGCATATTTGATAAGTAATTCGGAGTTCAGTAAGTGCAGATATATTGATGGTAAAAACATGGGGTAGGAGGATCCCCTATTAGGGATGGTTCAGGAGTTAGCTATTGAAATGCCTTTGAATTGAATGTTTATATTGTGCTGGCTGAAAGACTTCAACAATAAGTGTGCATAAAACAATATTTCAATGATTGTTAGTACTATTTTGTGTTTTGCCATATATATTCAAGTTAAGTGCTAGTTTTTAGGATCAGCTTTTTTACACAAAATATCCGAGGGTCGCCCTATACAGAAATAATACTTTTAAAGTTAAAAATCACACAATTTGGAGGGTTTAAAATACCTGCAAAAGAAAGAAAAAAATTCGTGGGTCGCCCTATACATGAGGTCGGTTTATACTCACGTATATATGGCAATCAAATTTCTTTCACTAGAAATACCTCTGAAAATTTCACGGTTTTTCTGTTTGAATTCTCCCATTAATCCTCATTCTTGATTTGATGATTGAATAATCTACTTGCGAGATTCACGACTGCAAAACACTCGTGAAATTTCTCCTGTTACATCAGTAAATATTTGAACTTCACAACTTAACAAGATTTGAAATTAACTAGGTTTTTCATTTCACTGAAGCAGACGTTAACCAAGTGAAAGCGCTATCGCCCCTCTATCTTTTCTTTCGTTCTCTCTTTGGTTTACTCACTAAAACAAGACAGCGTCTCTGATAAGTCCTCTCTGTCATCTTCATGATCAGGACAGAATAGGCCATTACTTATGAGGTGTAACGTACACGCTAAGTAATTAACTAAGGAATAAAATCTATCTTAATATGATTTTTTTAAAGTTTAAGACAATCCGATTAAAGTCGTTCGTGAATATAAGAATGAAAAGTGTTAAAAAAAAGCATTTTTCTTTATTTTCAAAAGAGAGTGATTTTCTGGCCAAGGTTTTTGATAGCTGAACTCCTTAACCTGTCACCTGATTTCAAATGTCAAACCGTTTAGACGTTTAGTTCTTTTTTTTAGATACTAACGTAATTGGTGTCCTCATGTTCCACAATTTTAAGGTTTCTACGTCAAGGATGTGCGTTATGGTGCAATGGATATCGACTCGAAACGACAAATCGCGGTACCGAGTTCGAATTCCAGTAGAATTCCTTGCATTCACTTACGCATAAATACCCCTGGGAAAGGTATTAATCCACAGAAAGTAATGGCAACCTACTGCGGGATAATCTTCTACCCAGTCAGTCATGTCTCTTTCAAGACATGATCGGCCAAAGTGTGTATCACGTATGGCACTTAACTGACTGACTTAAGAAAATTGTATTTTGTTAGTTTTTTGAAGATCTTCAAAGATACATTACAGTCTGTAAAGATTATGATTTTATTATCATCGTTATCATCATCAACAACCACAACAGTAGAATAATAGTTCTACTAATACTTCTTCTTCTTCTTCATGTGCCGTGTCCCTTTAAGACGTACGTGATCATGGACTTCCACTTGACTCTGTCTCTTGTCGCTCTCAGTTATTTTTCTCTTGGTATCTTTTCCAAGCCTTGCTCCGTCAACCATTTGCTCTGACCTAAAAAGTACGTCTTGCGCTGCTCTCCCTGTCTCTTCTTCCATTTATCCGACCTGTGAGTATCAAGTTCTCCAGGCCTTCCTTCTTCATTACGTGTCTCAGGAACCTCATTTGTCTCTTTCTTGATATTTATTATCAGTTTTCTTCTCGTTTGCATCCTTTCCAACACCTCATCGTTGCACACCTGCTCTGTTCATGGTATCCTCAGCATCCTTCTGTAAAACCAGGTTTCTACTGCCTCAAGCCTCTCCTTCATCTTTGATGAGATCGTCCAGCATTCACTTCTATACAGAAGGACAGATATCACATAGCAATTCAGCTCTCTTTTCTTTGTTTAAGATAAGATTTTCCCGTCTTTCAGTCCTCTGGTTAGCTTCGGAAATGTGTCTTTGACGAGGCCAATGCGTCTTTGGATCTCCGTGTCGCATTTCCCAGCCTCTGTCAAAACACTTTCCAGATATTTAAATTTATTCCTTGTTTAGGTTAGCATCAGCCATACTGATGGAACGCAAAAGTTCTTTAAGACGATTAAAAGAGAGCATTTTCGTTTTGGGGCGTTAAAATTAACAAAACATTCCTTGCCACAGTAAACGACAGATTGTACATTAATTTTTAAATCAGTTGACCTTATCAAAAAAGATCAGAATTACCATTAAGACACGAGTAAATAGCTGTGTCATCAGCATAGATACCAAGAACTGATGACATCAGAAAGGTTTTTGACGAAAATTAAATTCAGACATACACTACCGGCTGTAATTATTAGGCAACCCCAATATTTTAAAAGAAATGATGTACTTCATACTATTTTAAGTGAATAATTCTAAATGAAAATAGAATGGTTCTTTTGTTATTATTACTTTGCAAAATTTTACAAGGCAAGGAAGCAAAAATGAACTCATCCAAATCACTCTAATTTTTCATACTTTCATTGATGAAACTGCAATATAGGTAATTATTAAATATTTATAAATTCATTTGATGCACATGTTATTGTGCAGTATGAACAAAAGAACCATTCTCTTTTCATTTACAATTATTCACGTGGCAATAAATACTAAATCAAACAGTACGAAATCCATCCTTTTTTAAGACCTGGGGTGACCTAATAATTATGGCCTGTAGTGTATATTAACCACTAGAATCAGGAAAGATAAATAAAAAATCCGTTTTATGTGGACTTTAATCAAACAAAATAATCTTAAAAACGCTAAATAAAGTTGGCGGTTTGGTGTCAGTAATTAGAGCCGAAATTAAAGCATGAGGAATCTCAGACAATCGCTTTCCTTACAGGTATTTTGTCTTTGCACGAATACAAAAACAAAAAACAAAAACAAAAAAACAAAAAAAAACAAAAAGCAAAAAACAAAACAAAAACAAAAAACAAAAAACTAAAACAAAAAAAAACAAAAAACAAAAACAAAAAACAAAAACAAAAAACAAAAAAAACAAAAACAAAAAACAAAAAACAAAAGCAAAAATCAAAAACAAAAACAAAAAACAAAAACAAAAACAAAAAACAAAAGCAAAAAAAAAACAACAAAAAACAAAATCAAACAAACAAACAAAGAAACAAATTTCAATAATCTGTTTATCTCGTTCTAAACATGGCTAATCAGTCGTTTCTCCGATAAAATTTAATCAGTAGATTCTGAAAATTTAAATGAACTAGCAGTATAGCCCGGCGTTGCTTGGGGGCAATGAAAGCTTATATATATATATATATATATATATATATATATATATATATATATATATATATATATATATATTATCGATTTTCTGCACTATTGTAAGAACTGCAACCTTGAAACTCCTGAATATTGTTTCTTATGTCTTTGTCTATGAGTGTATCAAATTTGATTAAAATCGGACCACTCTTTCTATAACCCGATTTTTTCGATTATCGATTTTCGATATTTATTGGGGGTACCTCGACACAAAACCTAGCTAAGAACACTCGCAGACGCTTATAATACAACTGTATAAATTTTCAAGAAAATCGGTTCAGCCGTTTCGGAGTCTATAGGTAACGGGGACACACACACACACGCACACACACACACACACACACACACACACACACATAAATAAATGCCTTCCGTCAATGGAGAAAACAAAAAAGGATGGAGAAATTCTATCAATATCTACGCGATTAATATTAATGCATAATTATCATTATTGAAAAAATAATAATAATTAAACATGTTTCGACGCGATTCTAAAAAATTTCTCCAAAATTAACTCTAAAATTATTTCTGCAAATTATAAGACATGAAAGGTTTTTCACCGAAACTGTTAAGTCCATGATCACATCGATTGTTTTTAATTAACTTTAAAAATATTTTTAAAATTTTATTTTTGTTTTGTTTAGATTTATTTATTTATTTTTACGGAACTTTTTATTTCGTCGAGGCATAGATTGTAATCAGAAATTGAACCCAATGTCTTGTTGACTGTTGTTTTGATCATTTATTTTAACACATGCATTCAGGCAACATGAACGAACTGAACTTGTGAAGAAATGACTGTCTTAAAACCCAGGGGTATTGAAACAAACGACTGGCGTGTCTTTGATCAGATCAACGTCTGTAAGCCACCATTTCCTGCCTTTTTTTTTCCATGCCCAAATCAGCAACCATCAACAAACGTCGATCAAATGAAGCTGGAATCCTATGACAGACGCAGAAATTCTATGATCATTTATTTAATTTGCATTTAGATCAGTTGAGGCGAAGTAAATCGTGTTTGTTTGGCACTTTAACGATTTGCAAATAAAACGAAATAAAAACCGCCCCAGCCCCTCAACTGGGTAGAAAGAGAACTGGTTTGAAGTGGTAAAGGAATGTGCCACTGCCAATTACATTGCAGCTCATTCAACACTGGCTTTTCATCGTGTTTATTTGGTGTGATTTTTCTGTTGCTTCAAGCGAAAAATTTATGCACCATAGAAACGCAGTTAAAAAGTTGATTGGTTAATAATTTTGCTGTTGTGAGAAAAGAATAAACTACTTCCTGCGTCGACATAAAAGTACGGTGTACATTTCAGTCTTTTTTTTTTATGCAAATTATTCTTTTATGATTATCACTCCCAAGTAACATTAAAAAAACTGAAATCGCTAATGTTTACCTTGCATACATGCAGAAAGGCACTTGGGTCAAAAGGGCGGTTTTATCTTCATACCAATGTTATTGTATACTTCCTCCGCAATGCTTGTTTAAAAATCGACATTTTATAAATTATTATTGACCATTTTATAAATAGATAAATATTAAAACAAATATTTTTATTAAAAATCTAATCAACTCCAATGTAATATTTATTATTGACAATTTTATAAATAACTATGAAACTATATGTGTGGTTAGGTCTTGAAGGCTATCACAATACGTTTGGTAAAATAAAGGAAGGTAAGGAAGATGTTGGGTATTACTTATTTATTATTCATTAATATTTCGAAATCAAAATCTCATCTTCAGAATGATAGGAGAGCTTGTTTTCTCGTTCGTCCTGGAATTTTTTTTTTAATCGTATCACCCCGAGCAAGGCGGTAACGCCACTGATGTGCAGGGGGCTACGTAATAGTGAAAAGATTGGAAAAGAGAAAGCCGGAAACCACATCCTAAACAGGGAACAAGGGATGAGCCTCTTAACCTGTTCAATAGACGTGGGTGGAGTGTGAACCGGGCGATAGATAGATCTGTGCCTTTCAACGAACTATATATAAATATATAAATACTAGCAGTATAGCCCGGCGTTGCTCGGGTGTAATGAAAACTTTAAAACTAATCCATGGTCCAGGAGCTCAGTTTGGACGTTGGCACGAAAGACTAAAAAACAATAGTTGTTTCCAGTTAAAGCGAAACCGGAGACTGAAAGAAAAATGAATGGATTTAAGTCAAATTTTGATTTCCTGGTATCGATATCAAATAAGTGTTTTTCGTCGTAAACTAAATTTTGAAGGGTAAATAAGTCCTCTGATTAAATGGTTTCATGGCTGAGACTAAGAACTACAATTATACCTACTTAGAGCCAAACCCGAAGCAAAAACTAAAATAAAAGGGCTGAAAAAATACAGACATACAGGCAGATAAACAGACACACACACAAACATCTTGCCTTATATATATATATATATATATATATATACTCGATTTTCTGCACTATTGTAAGAACTGTAACCTTGAAACTTCTGAATATCGTTTCTTATGTCTTTGTCTATGAGTGTATCAAATTTGATTAAAATTGGACCACTCCTTCTATAACCCGATTTTTTTCGATTATCGATTTTCGATATTTGTCTGGGGTACCTCGACACAAAACCTAGATAACAACACTCGCAGACGCTTATAGTACAACTGTGTAAATTTTCAAGAAAATCGGTTCAGGCGTTTCGGAGTCTATAGGTAACGGACACACACACACACACACACACATACACACACACAGACACACTCACACACACAAAGTTCCATTTATAAATAAATTTAGAATAGATATTTTATTCATAAATTTATAAAAACATATGATTTTTTCAAAGATCACACATTTTCTTTCTCAGAGTATTTTATGTGAGAATTCGTCTTGTTTGAATTTTTCAATTGTTTTGAAGTGTGTTTTCCTTCGTATTTTTTCAGTCCGACCGTACCCGTTAATCTCGCCTCTTAACTTACTGTTTGGGCACTTCTATAGACACTGTGCCTACGCTATGCTAATTAGACAGTCATTTACATATCACTACATAAGTGTTTTTTTTTAGAATCGTGTCCTAGGATTAAGAATGCCTAATCAATAGAACAGGGCAAGGCTTGAAACTACAGCATTTATAAGTTCCTTATAAAAATATGTTTATTGATTTCAAATTGTATTATCATGGTGAATTTTCTGGGTTTTGAAAACAAGCATAATTTCTATGATAGTAGTCACTACTATTACAGAAATTTTGCTGAAGTCACGATTTTCTCGGCTTATCAGTTACCATTTGCTTGCTAGCTTCGATGCTTTCGGCGGTACAACGACACGATTTATCCTGCAGTCTGAGGGTTAATAACATCGCGATTCTCTCGACTAATTAACTTCTAGTTCTTCTGAGAATATTTTGGATAAGTATGAAATAAACGCCAGACAACCAATTTCTTCAAAGGTGTTGTTATAAAGACCTTGTGATACTTAAGAAGATGAAAAATTTACGAGAGGAAGTCGAAAATTTGTACCTTCAAGGAATAGTCATTAATCATCTAAATTTCTGACCCCGTGCGAAGAGTCAATTTTTAAGCGCCGCTTAAATGTGGCACAAGGCCGAAAGTATGGGGTATACAATAAGGATCGAACACACTACTCAGTTGTAATAGGTTCTAGCGAGACAAGATTGCTAACCATTACACCATGCCCAGGTGATCAGCCCCGTGGGAAGAGTGAACCCTCCGGATTCAAATCGGAATTATTACCACTGATTCTAGAGACAAAATTTCACCGCCGCATCCAGTGACTGAATAGCAACGTCAAAGAAACCCTTCAAATAAACGCAACGGCGATAATGAAGAATCCTTTCCAAGTGAAGTATTATTTCTCTTACTATTCCATTTTCTATCCTTGGAAAATTTCGGGTATTTATTCTTTTTAAATAACTGAAGAATATTGAATGCTCATGCATTGTTTACATGCGTTCGGGAACTTAACATATTTTCAAACTTTACATTTTCCTGCGTAATATTATTTATTTAAAAGAATGGTTTTGCTATCCAAGTTTAATTTATGTTGTGCTATTTGAAATGAAAAGGGGAGTTTTTAATTTTTTACAATGTGCATGAACGTAAATTTTTCCTTTACTTCATGTCTTGTTATTGGACAACAAATTAATATTTTCGGCAATGAACAAACGTTGTGTAGGGCCCAGATAACCCGTAACGTCTTTATTTAATTTTTTTTTAGAGTATTTACAGTATTCTGATTATTGTCCTAATTTTTCCTCCGAACTTCTTCAGGTGCTAGGAATTTTGTACCGAACCCTTTATTAAGATCACTAGTGTATAATATGAAGATCTTATTGATTTTACATAGTCCACTAGTGTCTTGACCTTCTCCTGTTGTGGCCAGAGTATGAAGGTGTCATCAACGTATCTTAGCCATAGAGTTGGCTTTAGAACTGTGAATTCTAATGCCATCTTTTCAAAGTATTCCATGTATATGTTAGCCAGTGATGGTGAGAATGGCGAGCCCATTGCTAAGCCTTCATCCTGCCAATATATGTCTGATCACAATCAGAAGTGTGTTGTTTGTATGCAGAAAGTCTTTCTATAAACGTTTTCATGATTTTCCCCCGAGTCTCCTGTGTCGTACGTACCGCTCTTGTTATTTTTTCTCATAACGATCTTTTTCTGTTTTTAATAATTTTTAAAAATAATTTTATACTACTTTCCTTCAGTTATTTTTAATGTTGTTTTTTTTTCTAATCAATTTTTAATTATTTAAAAATCATTTTTGTAATCATTTTTTATTATTTTACGCGTTTTTGAAAAAGGTAATTTTGAAACGTTTTTTTAATAATATTTCTAAAAGTTTCTTAAAGCATGTCTAGAAAATCTGCAAATAGATTATTTATTATCAGCCAAGTGGTGAATCGCGAAAAATCTTAAGAATAAACATTAAGCAAATCAAATAATGGAAAGGGTGAAAAACATCGGCAATTTGCAAATTTATTTACATATATTTATAATCTAGTAAATATAAAATTAATCTTGTGAATAAAAAATCTATCAACTAAATAGTGTGTAATATATGAGTTATCATTGTAAAGATAGCTTTTTAACACAATCGAAATTGTTGAAGGAGTATACAGGAATAGCGGTGTCAAGTGAAAAACCGTCCCTTTTACACTTCATTTTTTTTTGTGTGGGTCAGTCAGTTAAGTGCCATACGTGATACACGCTTGGGCGATCATGTCTCGAAAGAGACATGACTGACTGGGCAGAAAATTATCTCGCAGTAGGTTGCCATTGCTTTCTGCGGTAGACTGGTTGCCAGTCAAGGCTATAGAACCCAATCTGTCCCGTTATTTAACCCATAACTAGAGGGAAGAGACGGGTTAATACCTTTCCCAAGGGTATTTGTGCGTAAGTGAATGCAAGGAATTCAGCTGGAATCCGAACTCGGCTCCCCGATTCCACGTTCCGAGCCGATATCCACTGCACCACAACGCACATCCATTTGTGTGGGTACGTAGTTTAAACATTGCCCCGAACTTTCTATTAATAATCAATATTTACTAAGTTGATTTTAGTCGAGTATCTTAATATAGGTCAGTCAGTTAAGTGCCATACTTGAAACACGCTTGGGTGATCATGTCTCGAAAGAGACATGACTGACTGGGCAGAAGATTATCCCGCTGTAGATTGCCATTGCTTTCTGCAGTAGACTGGTTGCCAGCCAAAGCTATAGAACCCAATCTGTCCTGTTATTTAACCCATAACTGGGAGGAAGAGACGGGTTAATACCTTTCCCAATGGGTATTTGTGCGTAAGTGAATGCAATGAATTCAGCTTGAATTCGAACTCGGCTTTCCAATTTCTTGTTCCGAGCCGATATCCACTGCACCACGCACGCACATTAATATAGGTACATTCAGTAAAAAAGAAAAGCACTCACAATGGCTCATTAATCGTTTGCTAAAAATCTCTGTAGGACAAGAGTCCCTTAGGCACATGTTTTTTTAAATCGATACCAAACATTTTTTAATAAAACACTAAAATATTTCCGAACTTTTTTTATATTTACATTATTTTCTTTTCCTTGCTGGTAATTTTTATGAAAAAACAATAATTGCTTAATTTCATTTTTAATTTCATCATTTGAAAGAAAAACGAAACTAATAGAAAGATGGCGCGCAATAAGTGAACGCAAGTAAATAAGAACAAGACGAGATAATATCCTAGACAGGACAGTAGAAGAGAAGAATTTCACTCCAAAGATTAACAAGTTTAGTCCGATATTCCCTGTAGGATACCAGATTCACAGACACGTAAAAGGAGGCCGGAACATCGTGACAATAACAACAAAAAATGAAGCTATTAACCTGAATGTAAAGAATGCAAATAACAATTAAAAGCTAATATTTGCATTTTAATGTTAATAATAACAATGACAAAATATTTGTTATTTATCTAAATGGAAATTAGAAAATATTAAACTATTTTTTGCCTCTCCCTATAAAAAAATGTTACTTAGAGGAAAATTATTTCTTTATCTATTATTGTAAAATATCATGAGAAGTAATAGTTTGGCAGTAAGGTCTTTACGATATGAAAACAAATCGGAAAATTTTTGTTTTCTCAAAAAAGTAAAGTATTTTTATGATGTCATATGCGGCAAACGTGTTTTCTGTTTTTAATCCGCGTGTTATAAATTGAATAACTTCAGTAAAATGACGATTTATTGGATATTGAAAAGAGAATGAAAAAAAAAAATCAGGATTAAGCCGATTGATGTTAAACACATACATAAAGTGTATTTACATTATTCGCACTATTGTCCTCATCTTTCTTGCCATTTGTTCGACCTTTCGGCCGTTGTACACTCCGGCCTTCTTCAAGTTCAACATTTCTGACAAAAATCCGTTTTATTATTATTATTATTATTTTGTCATTTTTCATCATATTTCGATTTCTGCTTTGGTCTCACTACCAACCAAGTCTGCGGGGAGACCTAAGGCAGGTAGTGGCGTGTTGTTATGGCTCCATTTCATGTTTTTCTATCTTCCCTATCATCTCCAGCATTACATAGATAAAGTTTTCCTTAGTGTGTGGGCTGTACTTAATAAGACAATTTTTGTATATCTCTTAAGCTGGGGTTTCCAGGGATTCTTTCAATGTGTTGTTTTGTTCCATTTTTTATCATTCCAAGTGCACCTACTATCACTGGCACAACTCTTGTTTTCAATTTCCACATTTTTCCTATTTCAATTTCCAGGTCTTTATATTTTGACAGTTTTTCAAATACCTTGGTTGCTATGTTACAATCCGCTGGACAAGCCATATCAATTAATAGACAAGTTTTCTCCTTCTGGTTTTTAACAATAATGTCTGGCCTGTTATTATTATTATTATTATTATTATTATTATTATTATTATTATTATTATTATCGCTGCTTCTGCTGTTTCGCGTGATATCATCTTTCCTGAGAGTAATTATGTGCATAATTACCAAATGGATGTGCGTTGTGGTGCAGTGGATATAGGCTAGGAACAACAAATCGAGGAGTCGAAGTCGAATTCCAGTTGAATTCCTTGCATTCACTTTAGCACAAATACCCTTGGGAAAGGTATTAATCCGTCTCTTCCCTCTCGTTATGGGTTAAATGATAGGACAGATTGGGTTCTATAGCCTTGGCTCGCAACCAGTTGACCGCAGAAAGCAATGGCAACCTCGTGCGGGATAATCTTCTACCCAGTTAGTTATGTCTCTTTCGAGAAATGATCGCCCAAGCGTGTATAACGTATGACACTTAACTGACTGATTGAATATAATAGATGGAATCATGATTAAGGCTTCTACTGGGTATAAAGTGGGGGATCAGTTTGACCGAAGTATTTATAGCATTTAGATTTTTCGCACTGGATCGTGAAGTCTTTATGGTTTTGCAAATCGCTTTCATTATTCAGAAAATAAATTTAACATATATTCGCGAAATCCGGTTTCGACTTTTTCTTTAAGCACACGGTCAATCATTTTTTTTTTTATTTGGGAAACGCAGTGTTTCGCACGTCATTGTGAATTTTTGTAAAAGTGAAGAAGAAGGTTGATTTTAATTCTTAATTTCCTACTACAGAATCCTGTGGGCAAATCAGATCAATTATTCGGTTCGTTTCTTTTTGAAATCTTTTATGATTAGGTTTGGCTTATTATTATTATTATTTTGTTTATGATTATTGTTGTTGTTGTTGTTGTTGTAAGCATTTGTCAATGGATGTTTAATCTAATCTAAACATATTTATAAATGGAACTTTGTCTGTGTGTGTGTGTGTGTCCGTTACCTATAGACTCCGAAACGGCTGAACAGATTTTCTTGAAAACTCACACAGTTGTACTATTAGCGTCTGTGAGTGTTCTTAGCTAGGTTTTGTGTCGAAGTACCCCCGATAAATATCAAAAATCGATAATCGAAAACATCGGGTTATAGCAGTCGTGGTCCGATTTTAATCAAATTTGATACACTCATAGTCAAAAACATAAGAAACGATATTCAGAAGTTTCAAGGTTACAGTTCTTACAATAGTGCAGAAAATCGATAATATATCTATATATCTATAAAAGGCAAGATGTTTGTGTGTGTGTCTGTTTATCTGCCTGTATGTCTGTATTTTTTCAGCCCTTTTATTTTAATTTTTGCTTCGGGTTTGGCTATAGTAGGTATCATTGTAGTTCTTAGTCTCAGCCATCATACCATTTACTCAAAAGACTTATTTAGCCTTCAAAATTCAGTTTACGACGAAAAAGACTTATTTAATATCTACACCAGGAAATCAAAATTTGACTTACATCCATTCATTTTTCTTTCAGTCTCCGATTTCGCGTTAACTGGAAACAACTATTGTTTTTTAGTCTTTCGTGCCAACGTCCAAACAGTCTGAGCTCCAGGACCATGGATTAGTTTTAAAGCTTTCATTACAGCCGAGCAACACCGGGCTATACTGCTAGCAACTCATAAAAACTGAAAAAGAATCAACAATGAAATATTCATTTTTTTCACAGTTTCTCATTTTTTAATGGAAGATATTTTCTGTGTTGAACCAGTTAATTCATAAAATAGAAATAATCTATTCGTCGCTGTAATTAATTTTTCAACCCTGTAAAAATTATTATTTTCATTACAGATAATTAAATGAGGATTTGAGATAATTAGTAAAGACTATTTATATAAATGTAGGCACCTATTCTGAATCGCTGAAAAAAAAAACAGAATAGTATAAAGAAAAATTCTTTGACTTAATAAAAATGAACATTTTCCATCAAAATGAAAGAGGAAAGAACAAAGCATCTTAAATTAATTTTGAAATTTTAAAAATTCTTTTTAACACATTTGAAATTTTGTTAAAAATCTTGTTTTTATATTCGTTAGGAGGGAACCAAATCGTTACGAGAGTTTACATTACAATTTTTTTTTTCTGTGGCAAACATTAATTTGGAAATTCTTGCAAAAATCAAATAATTCTCTGGTTTTAATGAAACTTTCAGGGCATTTGCAAATGAATTAAATTATTTTTAAAATCATTATTTTTAAAAAATATTAGTAAAAATATATTTTTTTTACATTTGTTATTCCGCTCCAGGTAAATTCATGAAATTTCAAGAAATCAAATTCTGTAGGCAAAAATAGTTCATTTGTTAAACGCAGGATTTATTGAGAAATGTAAATCTTGTATTACGTTTTAAAACCACCTAGCCTCTTTTACCGAAAATCTGCTCTGAATAGTAAAACAACAAATACAATAAAACTATGACATTATTTAATTAGATAAGATGTAATTGCTTTAATAAATTATATAAATGCCAGACATTATAGCCTGAAGAAAAACTGTTTTTCGATTAATAATGACATTTTAAAAGAAATGATTTCATTTTTGCTTTTTAATCATATAGTAATTATAATAATCTATAATGCTTCAAAAATATTTTAAAGATATTTTCAAGAATTGTAGACGTTAAGCTGGCAGATTATATAGTGAAAACTATATTTAATAATCGAAAATTGAAAAGTTTAATACATCATTTAGCCATCGTATTTTTTAAATAATTTTAAATTTTTGTGTGTATTTATTTTTTGTATGGTAATTTCTATGTGTACATTAAAAGGTCATGTGTTTCAGGCTTTCTTCCTTTTACCGGAAAAAATTCGTGCAATTATGTCACTTGTGATCGCTTATACACTTATTTTATCTCGTATCTGTCAACACATTTCACTTACGAGGGGAAAGTTAGAAATGTCAACTCTGTGTTTAAAAATAATTTTATTCTAAATTTCATGCTATAAATAAGTAATCCTTGTGTAAATCAGATTAATTTAACTTTAAATTTGCAAATTTTTCAAACATAATGTGTCACAGATGCATATTTTATTTTTGCAAGGTTTTTAAAACCAAAAATCAACTTTTGTTTACAAATCTGTCGATCGCTTAAAAATAAATTGAAAAAAAGAAACAAAAAAAAAAACAGCTAAAACTTTTATATTCCCGTCAATATAATTTCTGTTTGAAATAAATCAGAGTATTTTGCATACTAGAAATAGTAAATTTAGTTTTTAATTAAAAGTAAAATAAAAATTTCCCGAAAACATTTCTATTTTTAAAAATTCAATTTAAAAGTTAGTTATCGAAATTGAGTGGAGGTACCAATATAAAAGCAAAAATAATTTTGCTAAAATAAATCTTCAATGAATAAGTTTCATCGCAAAGGAAAATGCATCAAGTTTTATTTCCATAGATTTTTTATTAGAATAAAAGTTTAGTGTTTTGCCAATTAGTATTCCACGCTATTCTACTCTTAAACGGTGATAAATAACTTCAAGTGCTAATATCTGCATTACATGGGGAAAAATTTATGTCAACCCTATAATTTTCTATCCATTTTTTTTTTTTATTTTGCTTGTCAATGACACCTTGTACTCGTTTTATTAGCCGTAGAAAGACACAGTGATTTTATCCAAATTGTTTTGCACCGCGTGACCTTTATATAAAAGTCAGTCTACCAACAGACATGTACATTAATAATTTTTTTATTCACATTTCCAAAATAATACCTCTGGATATTTCTTTCCGTTCATTGAATTTTCTTCTTTTCCCCAAACCAACTTCACTCTTCACTTTTCCCCTCCCCCTTTTCGAATGTTTATTCTTCGCTCATAGTTTTTGAACAGAGACCTAATCGAGGGGAACCGACAGTTGTCATCAGATTTCGTTCTCCCTTATTTCATTTTATACAAACCATCCAGAATCCAGACTGGAATTTACAATGACATACAATGATAAAACTCCCGAAGATGTGAGTGTGTAATTTTCCCTCTTCTCCGTTTTGAACTGTAATTTAAATCGCATACTTTATGGCTGAGATTGTTGCATAATTTCAACTGGTGCAAGAGGACAGTGTTCCATCCCAGTTACAGGGTTGTATTTCGAATGTTGGTTTTCAAGGAAGGAAAGCTCTCCCCACTTAAAACCTTGACGCAACACAATCTTCCTACTTAGCATTTCCTCTGTACAGTTCAAAGTTAATTTTAGTAAGTACTACATTCATTCTCACTGAGTACTCCATTATTGTGCCCCTGTGCCAAACTAAACTGCGTTTCTCCTGGATTTTACAAGCAAACCAAAAGACATTTTTCAGTTGAAACAAAAACAGGAAGATTTGAACAGAAATAGGAAAATATTTAAGGTGTTTGGCGTGAATGGCAAACAACAATCCTCAAAAAGTTGTCATTCTTTAAATACACGAGAGTGATCGAGAGTGTTCGTCATTACACGAGAGTGATCGACTTTAGTCGAGAGCCATCGGCCTTAGACGAGAGTTAGACGTCACTAGACGTAAGCCTTCTTAAGACGGACGCTTACGTCCTATACAGAGACATTGCCTTCTTGATTGTTATTCTTAACTGTTCGTTGGTGTATGTTTATGTGGTTCATTGTACTGAGGTATAATAAATCCCTATTCATATATCCTCAGTGTTAAGAATTATTTTTTTCACTATTCTTTCTCTGTTTGTCCCCTCCCGGGATATAACAGGTGTTCATGTCTAGGAATAACTCATTGAGTTCTTACTTTGTGTGTGTGTGTGTTTTCTTTTTTTTGTTTTTTTTTTAATTCAATCTCTAGAAATAAATTGTTCTTGTTCCACTGTCTATGTTTATGGATGTCATGTCTTTTTTTGTTCTTTGGTACTGCTCAGTTATTGCTATCCCTGTTTCCATCTAGTTTGAGTCTGTACTACACAACTCAAGAATTAAGTTAGTAATTACATTTTTAGCACTGCTCAGTTATTGCTTTGCCTGTCCTACAAATTACTATTACTGAGTACTATTCAGCTCAGGCATTGATGGTTTGTTGGTTGTGAGTCAACTTATAGACTGTTTTGTCAGTTTTTGCTGGGTGAGATGCAGAAGCATTGTGGAGTGGATGGTATTTTCTGGGTTCGGATGGAGCAAGATTTTGGGCGCCTGCTCCTCGTTTTCAAGATTTTCACTAAGGACCGACTCACTTCGAACATTCCAATTTTTGACACGGGCCCTTGTCTACATGCATGTGCGGGGAGGGGTGATCAGTCAGAAAACGTTTTTGACAAGGTTCTAGTAAATAAATTTTTAAAATTGTGGATTAAGTTTAACAGAACAATGTAAGGAACTGTATGAAAACAAAAATGAAAATATTAAAGTGAACGATGTTGTAATCATAAAGAATAGAGCTAAACCTCACATTTTCAATTGGAGTAGATAGATCTATCTATCGCCCGGTTCACACTCCACCCACGTCTATTGAACAGGTTAAGAGGCTCATCCCTTGTTCGCTGTTTAAGATGTGGTTTCCGGCTTTCTCTTTTCCAATCTTCTCACTTTGTTTTATTTTTTTTTCCAATTGAAGTAGATAGATTTATCTATCGCCCGGTTCACGCTCTGCCCTCGTCTATTGAACAGGTTAAGAGGCTCATCCCTTGTTCCCTGTTTAGGATGTGGTTTCCAGCTTTCTCTTTTCCAATCTTTTCACTATTACGCCTTACTCGGGGTGATACGTTTAAAAAAAATATCCTTTCACCCCCATGCTAGGCATGACTGCCACTGGTGTGCAGGGGGTTACAGTGGGACAAAATAACAAAGTTCTGGGTATATCAAAGAAAGAATAATAGATGGGTGGGAATCAAGGAGATAGAAGATGGCAATTGACGTTGGATTTAAAGTTTTGAAGATTGTAGCTATGTGAAAAGCTAGCAAAAGGGTTATTCCATGTCAATTCACCAGGGCATTACACCCACCAATACGGAATTGCTTGAAATTTGGCACAAATGTTCCCCTTCATGAGTTACGAAAAAGTACCAAATTATTTTGTGCTAGACCTTACCGTTCTGATTTTAGTGGGTGTAAAATTTTCATATTTTGCTTTTAAATTAAGGCTGTGAAACTCATGAAGGGGAATATTTGTGTCGGGTTTCGGGTAGTTTGGTGTATGTGGGTGCAGATTTCAACTTTTTGCTGGTGTTTTGACATGGAATGACCCAAAACCGGAGTTCCACAAACAGGAAGTGCAAGAAAAGAAACTGTAGGAGTAGAAGAGACAGATTTAATTATTTCTACAGTAAAAGTGTGGGACTTTGATACCAATCTAGTAGCATGCATAAATACATGTGGTTGAGGGAGTCGCATCCAATCAGTAATAAAGTGACTGATGGTGGGCTGCCAAGTCAAGATTGTTTATATTGCAGATCGTCCTTTAAATTGAGTTCACAATTACTATGCCACCAAATTTATGACCCAATGTTTTAATCTCCAGATTAAATAAAGGGTCCAGTTCATAATTCCCTTAAGGTTACTTTGAGTGTCAAACACCTGAAGATGACCAGAGGACATTAGTTCAAATGTGAATCATATAATTAGTATTTGGTCTCAAAGATTTCAGAAAAAGATTGTGACTTTTATTACTGGATAAATCTAAATCTAAACTTATTTATAAATGGAACTTTGTGTGTGTGTGTGTCTGTGTGTGTGTGTGTGTGTCTGTGTGTCCGTTACCTATAGACTCCGAAACGGCTGAACCGATTTTCTAGAAATTTTACACAGTTGTACTATAAGCGTCTGCGAGTGTTCTTAGCTAGGTTTAGTGTCGAGGTACTCCCGATAAATATTGATAATCGAAAAAGTCGGATTATAGAAGGAGTGGTCCGATTTTAATCAAATTTGATACACTCATAGACAAAGACATAAGAAACGATATTCAGAAGTTTCAAGGTTGCAGTTCTTACAATAGTGCAGAAAACCGATTATATATATATATATATATAAAGGCAAGATGTTTGTGTGTGTATCTGTTTATCTCCCTGTATGTCTGTATTTTTTCAGCCCTTTTATTGTAGTTTTTGCTTCGGGTTTGGCTCTAAGTAGGTATAATTGTAGTTCTTAGTCTCAGCTATGATACCATTTACTCAGAGGACTTATTTAGCCTTCAAAATTCAGTTTACGACGAAAAAAAACTTATTTGATATCGATAGCATGAAATAAAAATTTGACTCACATCTATTCATTTTTCTTTCAGTCTACGGTTTCGCTTTAACTGGAAACAACTATTGCTTTTTAGTCTTTTGTGCTAACGTCCAAAGAGTCTGAGCTCCATGACCATGGATTAGTTTTTATGTTTTCATTACAGCCGAGCAATGCCGGGCTATACTGCTAGTACTAAATATGAGATAAAAATTAGTAAAAAAATTAAAGATTTGTACTAATGTCTTTCATCTTTAAAAGTCTATGATAATATGCAATGTCCAGACCTCACTGTCCAGCTTCTTAATAGTCCAAAAGTGTCTCTGAGCCCAGGTGGGTTACAAATTATTCTTCAAAGGTGGGATATGGCAAGCCTCTCACTGCTCTATTGCTACTTCTAAGGAAAGTGCTCGGATATCCTTTGGTTCCACGGAGTCTAACCTTTACGACAAAGACATACCATGCCACTTACATATTCCATTGCTGAGGAGTAAGTTGCCGCAAAACACTTCTCTGTGGGACTGATTCCCAAGAGGATGTTTCTCTGATCACTTTCATCTTAACCTGTTCATATCTAGAGTTATCTCCCCATTCTATTCACATAACTTGCCTCTTAACATAATCCTGTACCTCAAGGTCCCCCCTCCTCCAGGCCTTGTACAGAATGAAGCTTACTGTAAAAAGAAAAAAAAACTTTTTTTTTTTTTATATACAGATCATTTGTATTAATTTCTATTCTATTTGTAATTCTAAAGTACATATATAGGGAGGTGCCTAAAAGTTATTGGTTTGACCCACTTCTTCAAAATATGAGTATACATTAATTTCTTAATACCACCTAATTTAGTGCTGAATGAATGATGCGTAGATGCCAGAGTAGCTACTGTTTTACAAAGTTTACCATTCTTCCAGAGTGCTCGATCAGGGTGTGAGAACATAATTTGGTCCATTAATTGAACACAGTTCAGTTCAGCTATTAAATTGAACGCTCTCAGTAACTGGCTGTTTGTTTACATTTTGTGAATAACCTACTGTGAAAGCTGCCTTTCTCTGTCACGTGCTGATATCTTAGTGGAAAGATATTTGTCTGATGTCAAATCGGTTGGAGTTCATTCCTCACTTGAAGCAAACAATTAATCCAGTTTCACTCATGAGCTGTGATATGGGAAAACAGGCCTGTATACTGATGTGTATATATATGTATAATTCAAAGAATTAATGGATTTATTTTTAACCCAACATTTTAATTACTTGAAATATTATTTTTTGTAAAAACCTGCATTTGTTGAAGCATGCTTGATCAAACAGATAGTGTTATTTTTTTATTTTATTTTTTATTTTTTCCCCCACTTACAGGGGTAAACAAAGGATTGATCTTACTGAAGGACAGATTGTTTGTAATAAGTTTTCTAAGGTGCACAGGTCAGTTGACATAATTCATACAGTTTAAAAAATTAAAATGAGACAGCTACTCAACTATGGGTATCCCCTAAAAATAATGTTTCAGGTAATATATATGTATAATAATATGTGTGTGTATGCATATATTTACACACACACACACACACACGCACACACATACACACACACACACACACACACACACACACACACACACACACACACACACACACACACACACACACGATTAAGAGCAAATTGGAGTAACAGTTCACAGTTCATAGCATTTGCTTTTAAAAGTGTGCAATACAAAGTAGAGCAATATATTATTGTAATATTTTTATTATAATTGATTATATCAAAAACATATTTGTACTATCATGTTTCGGTAATATGAATTGTACTTTGTCAGGTGATAATTGGTTACTAAATATTGCTTGAAGTACAATTCATTGTCCTGAAACATGATAGATTTTGCGCAGTGATGTAAAATGTTTTTATTATAATCCCCTAAAAAGATATTAAAATAATATATTTGTAAAATAGTTTTGTGAAACATTTTATTCATTAGAACTTCATTTATTGGACTGGGTTTGTTGGCATTGTTATGACTACACATGCTCACAAATCAGATGTCGGTAGTTTAAAAATTTAGAAAGTTTTTTTTTTTCTGCAGTTTATCTATATTTTTTACTTCTTCTTTCTATCATCGTTGTTTTTAAATATCTTACATTGAGCGGATTTCTCTTCTCACTTTTTTTTTCAATTGGAGTAGATAGACTAAACTATCGCCCGGTTCACACTCCATCCATGTCTATTGAACAGGTGAAGAGGCTCATCCCTTGTTTCCTGTTTAGGATGCGGTTTCTGGTTTTCTCTTTTCCAATCTTTTCACACCTATGTAGCCCCCTGCACATCAGTGGCGTTACCGTCTTGCTCTGGGTGATATGCTTAAATATATATATATATATATATATATATATATATATATATATATATATATCTGCTTATTTCATGAAAATGATCCTGATTTTCTGTGTGAATGAGAAAATTTATGATTTCTATCATCAAAACAAATCCTTGAAAAAACAACGATTGAAATCTAATTTATCTAAACTTATTTATAAATGCAACTTTGTCTGTGTGTGTGTGTGTGTGTGTGTGTCCCCGTTACATATAGAATCCAAAACGGCTGAACCGATTTTCTTGAAAATTTATGCGGTTGTACTATAAGCATATGCGAGTGTTCTTAGCTAGGTTTTGTGTCGAGGTACCCCCGATAAATATCAAAAATCGATAATCGTAAAAATTGGGTTATAGAAGGTGTGGTCCCATTTTAATCAAATTTGATACACTCATAGACAAAGACTTAAGAAACGATATTCAGAAGTTTCAAGGTTGCAGTTCTTACAATAGTGTGCAGAAAAGTGATAATATATATATATATATATATATATATATATATATATATATATATATATATATATATATAAAAGGTAAGATGTTTCTGTGTGTGTCTGTTTATCTGCCTGTATGTCTGTATTTTTTCAGCCCTTTTATTATAGTTTTTGCTTCGGGTTTGGATCTAAGTAGGTATAATTGTAGTTCTTAGTCTCAGCCCCCGGTTCACACTCCACCCACATCTATTGAACAGGTGTAGAGGCTTATCCCTTGTTCCCAGTTTAGGACGTGGTTTCT
This sequence comes from Ascarosepion bandense, assembly GCA_037127315.1. Classification (NCBI taxonomy): domain Eukaryota; kingdom Metazoa; phylum Mollusca; class Cephalopoda; order Sepiida; family Sepiidae; genus Ascarosepion; species Ascarosepion bandense. The sequence continues at coordinate 2,009,979 of JBBBDQ010001524.1, forward strand.
GGCTTTCTCTTTTCCAATCTATTCACTCTTACGGAACCCCCTGCACACCAGTGGCCTTACCGCCTTGCTCGGGGTGATATGATTAAAAAAAATGCCATGATACCATTTACTCAAAAGACTTATTTAGCTTTCAAAATTCAGTTCACGATGAAAAAATCTTATTTGATATCGATACCAGGAAATCAAAATTTGACTTACATCCATTCATTTTTCTTTCAGTCTAAGGTTTCGCTTTAACTGGAAACAACTATTGCTTTTTAGTATTTCGTGCCAACGTCCAAAGAATCTGAGCTCCAGGACCATGGATTATTTTAAAGTTTTCATTACACCCGAGCAACACCGGGCTATACTGCTAGTATATATATATATATAGTCATCCGCAGATAGATTTGTTTCGCTGTATGATAGCTCATCAGTACGGTAAGACATCCGATTGCTTTTTACCCAGGATTGAAACCCGACCGAATTGGCGTCAATCGGCGATTCTACCTCTGAGCTATGGGCGCTCTGTAGAAAAAAACCAAAGCACTCTGGAAGAGTGGTAGACTTTGTTAACAGTAGCTACTCCGGTATTTACGCACCGCTCATTCGATAATGAATTGGAGCACCCTATCTACTGGGCGTGTTTATACGCGCTAAAAAGCCTGCCTTCTGGACGCTCGTGGCCTAGGGGTAGAATCGCCGACTGACGCTAATTCGGTCGGGTTTCAATCCTGGGTTAGGAAGCAACCGGAGTCTAAGCCGTACTGATGAGCTGTAATACAGCGAAACAGATCTGTCTGCGGATGACTATAGTATATATATATGGGTATGTAAAAATTGTATATATATACGTGTGTGTGTGTTTGTCCTTGCGCGCGTTGATGGGTGTACAAATGTATATATATATATATATATATATATATATATATATATGTGTGTGTGTGTGTGTGTGTGTGTGTGTGTCTGTGTCTGTCATGACGACAGATTTCCCCCACTTCCACAAAAATACACGAATATACGCAACCCTACATATAACCAATTTTTTAAAGTTTGCCTGACGATTGCAAGAGCGTTAAACCCAGGGTTACAAGCTTACACCTATATATATATATATATATATATATATATATATATATATAATTTGTTACATATATTATATTATTTATATATTATATATGTGCGGTAGTTATTTGAAAAGAGCAAATGACTCACTTAGAAGGAAAATCCTCGAGAGTGCTGCCATTGAATATTACCCAAATATGAAACTACGCCCAGTTTTTTTTACCCATTTCACCTTTTATAACAGAATTACTACTGTCCCAAACAAACGTATACAAAAGTATCAAGAAAACAAGAAAATGGTTAAATCTGTCAACACAGCAACAAAAACAATATCTTCACACGTGACAGTATTTGATGTAATTTTCAGTTAACAATATAAAATAGCAATCTTTATATATATATATATATATATATATATATATATATATATATATATATGTAGTGAGAGAGAGAGAAAGAGAGAGAGAGATTGCAGCCATTTCACACATCGTGTTTTTTGAATTGACAGATATGACATCGAAATCCAAAGTTTCATTGTAAGAAAGAAATCTTTCGCAAAAGCGAAAGATTTCTTTAAAAATTTAAATAAAATATAAAGAAACAGACAAATGTCGTTATAACCACAGAAAAGAGAGCTGTAGTGATATGTATATCAATCAGCCTACATGGTAGCAAATTTTGGATAATTTCCTCCAAGATAAAGAGAGGATTTGTGGTAACGAAGATTTGGCTCAACAGAAAGATGCTAGGAATACCATGAACAGAGAATGTGTGCAACGGGTAAGTTAGAAAAAACAAGAACCAAAATGGATACTTGGACTTGGAATCAGAAAGAGACATTTGAGATGTCTGGGACGCATGATGAAGAAGGAGGCCATGGGGAATCTGGCACCGGATATAAAGAATAGTGGATCGGGGTGGAGGAACCAGTGAATAACCCCTGCCTAACTAGCTTGCATAAATGAATGGCAGAACAGGGATTGTAAGAGACAGAAAGAGAACAAACATTTTACTTAGAGCGACAAATAACAGGACATTTTAGAGAGCTATTAACGTCCATGAAAGTCCACAACACATTAAAGAAAATCGTTAGTTTTGTTTCCGTCCTACTCTGCCTCAGCCCCACTTGAAATCGCTCCCTTGTTGAGCATATTTAAAATATATTCTTCTGTTCAAATCCGTGCCCTCAGTCATAAAAATCTCCTTAACAACAACAAATGCAGACGCATCGGTGCCCGGGTGTGGCTTAGAATCAGTTGCTTTATTTACATTGGCAAACTAATGTAATACAAATTAAGTTAGTTGTTGCTAACGGAAATCAAAAAGTTGCCACACTGAGGCATGATGGGAATTAGGTAAACGGTAGACCTAATAAAATACACCCGAAATGAGTTTTCCTTTTTCTTTATTAAATTAAAATCATTCTTTCACATATTTGTAAGTTACATTCCTAATTTGTTCATTTCCGTTTCGGACGATATTACATAATGACGTGAGTAAATAGTTAAGATGGTGATATTTTCCGGCCTAGTGTAAAGCTAGTTTCTGTTTGCTGTTTGGCGATTGTCCTTGCACGTAGCAATACTTAGATATTTAAAGTGCCGCTATTTCCATGGTTGCAGGAAGCCCTGATTGAACACTCTGGAAGAATGGTAGACTTTGAAAAAACAGTTGCAAGTATCTAAGCATTGTTCATTCAATAATGAATTAGAATACTCTAACTACTGACGTATAAATACATGGTATATCACACGCTAAAAGTCTACTTCGTTTTACTTATATCTCAGAGGTAGAATCGCTGATTGATGCCAATTCAGTCGGGTTTCAATCCTGAGTAAAAAGCAATCGGATGTTTAACCGTACTGATGAGCTGTGATACAGCAAAACAGATCTGTCTGCGGATGACTACGCTCTCACACCCTGATTGAGCACCCTGGAAGAATGGTAGACTTTGAAAAAATAGTAGCTACTCTAGCATCTACGCATCGTTCATTCAGTAATGAATTAGAACACTCTCACTACTGGCGTATGAGTACATACGCTAAAAGTCTTCCTCCTTCTACCGAGTGCCCATAGCTTAGAGGTAGAATCGCCGACTGACGCCAATTCGGTCGGGTTTCAATTCTGGGTAAAAAGCAATCGGGGGTCTAACCGTATTGGTCTACAGATCTGCCTGCGGATGATTATATATATATATATGTATGTGTGTGTGTGTGTGTGTAGTGGTTGAGATTTTTCTTTGCCATACAAAAATATTAACGATGATCATATTTGTGCGTATGTAGAAATTATGTGTCAAGAAGGATGTTGGGATTTTTTTTTCTAGAATGAAACCATTAACAAATTTTTCCGGCGTTTTCGGCATTCATAAAAAACGCGATACTCGAAAAAAAAAAAAAAAAGAAAAAGGATAAAAACGAAAAAAGGCAGACAAAACCTTACGAAAAAATAACGTATTCTTGATAATGACTTACGAAAGGCAAAAGCGCTAAGAATGTATTAAAAATTTTTTTCAACCCCGGAAAACATTGACCTTCATGACCACAAAACAACCGGTGATTTTAAAAGAAGATTTTTCCGTCGACAACGCTATTATTTTAACTACGTTCACTCCCTCGGCAAACTTAATTCACAAGATTATAAAAATTTATTTACCTTTTATAGAGATTTATTATTTACCATTTTATAAAGAAAAAATGTGAAAAATCTTTTTATTCAAAAACATTTTTTATTCAAAAACTCAAAAAATTCTCAAAATATGTAAACCATCTACAATGCAATGTTTATTATTTACCATTTTATAACTAACTATGGCAACAAAATTTTTATTTATGATTTCATATCAATGAATTATAACAAAATTTTAATAAAAATGATTTTTTAGGTTTGAGACAGTTTCTTCTCAGATTATTTTATATCTCAGATTTAATTCATGTCTTAATTTTTAATTTTCTTTTTTTTTTTTGTTTATCATCATCTTGAAATTCAAGGCCTGAAATTCCAGTAATATAGGTTGACCCCCTCCTTTTTGAAAAACATAATTTTGAAAAAGTTTTAAATCTTTGCTAATTTAAAAAAAAAATACGTAGAAATAGACCGAAGATTTACTATAGTCAGCCAAGATAGCGATTTATGGTGAAATCTGAAATGAAAAGTGGATACAAAGCATTTTAGCTAAATCAGTTGACGAATTGCATTCTTTTGAATGGTTAGCAAAGCATCAACTAATAGCCATTTAATTTGAACGTCCAAAATTTAAGAGTCAATGTGAAAGAAACAAAAAAGATATTGACAGATTCACGTATGGAATTTGTAATTCACGTCAATAGAAGAACATTTTAAAGCAGATTCTTTTTTTTTTTTTTCAAATCCCCGCCTCCAGATTGGATCGCGTTCAAGTGACAATTTTTATTTGCTCCTGGATCAAAAATATGCTGCAAGGAGAGAATATCTACTGAAGCTAGAATTACAATAGGTATGACCAGTGTTGTATTGGCCAGAAACTACAGGATGGAATACAAAGAACATGAATCACGCAATCCAATTGAACTTAATGGAAGCGACATAGCTGTTAAAGTTGCTGAAGCATATTTTGAAAAGAAGAAATGTAAATTGTGCACCATGGACAGCGGATATTGAAAATGTTATGGGGTCTTACCTGTATCTCCAGAATGAACTTTTCCTAACACTATTTATACTACGCCTCTCAAGAGAGAGAGAGAGAGAAATTTGAGTTGGTAGTAGTTCACTCCAAACCAGTCTGAAAGACATACTAACACCTTCCGCATTTTGTATTATTATTTCTTGTTAATATGTTATAGTGGAACATCCTGCCATCCTCGAGAATAGGATGCTCTAGACAAGAAATGACGGTGACCAGCTGTACGAGAGAGAGAGCAACCGTCCGAGGCAAAGGCATTCGCTATTTGATTGTTTATTCCGCTCCTACTCGTTGATTGCTTATCTATATCATTGTTAATTGTACATTAGTACAATAAATCCATTATATCGTATTCCTGTTTCGAGTACCATTCTTCCACTAAGCTTTACACTGATATTCCTTTCCGGGATATATCAATATATTTGTTATTTCTACCCTTGCGGCCGTGTTGTTCTTTTCGGACCTTAACCAGGTCCATAACAGAGAGAGACTCGAGGAGGTGTTTTATTCAATCAATTGCAGATAAAAGAGCATCAACATGGCTTTCAGAAATTGAAGAACACATTTTGCCAGCAATACATATATACATAGCCTAACGATTGCGTTTAGTATGAAACAGATTGGCGCCTCTGGGTGTTAATTTCGATGTCCACTTTTATATATACATACGTTCTATTTCTGATATTGAGCACTAAAAACTATATTTTATCATAAATATAGTTTTCGTGTGATACGTTTTGTTCATTACGACTTCAGACTAAGTTTCTTTACGTTGATGCGACTATACATACGTACAAGCAAAGAACGCTGGGAATTTAAAATTTAGATTTTTTCCATGTGTGCTTTGGATATAAAACCCCGAGCCAATTTCATTTCGATTCTCTTGGTCTTGTTTTTATTTCTCTCGTTTTTGTTATTAAATATCCCACATTGTGATAACAGACCTGCCGAGAATGGAAGAGACGCTGTAAAAAGCCGGACTCAAATTTACTCTGGATAAAACAATGGTGATTAAAGTATTGTCGGAACATTTTCGTCTCGGTGAATTATTTTTTTCTTTTGATTAAAGTTACATTTTTTATGTTAAAATTGTGGTCAGTCTCGTTACAGTGAGCAACTAATATGTTTAATGTCTTGTTTTTTTAAAATGCCTCTTTTGTGTTCATATAAACTTTTATTTAAACTTTTTGTGGTTACTCCAATAAACAGTAGCGGCCATAAGATAAGGAACGGAAACAACAAAGACATAAATATGTGTATTACTTAAAAACTAATGCATGATTATCAATGAAATTTTTACTGAATAAAGATTTCGGGAGAAAGGGCTCAGAAAAGAAACCCGAAAAACCAGGATCACCTATGGGAGTTATTGAAAGACGAATGGGAGGGAATTGCTGCTGATTTTTGCAAGAAATTAATTAGATAATGTGGTTGATGATGCCGAGAAGTCATTGAAAATAAGGCGATGTTTACCAAATATTAAAGTTTGTTGATATTTTGTTCACAATCAGTTGTTAACAAGATCGTTAATTAATTTTTAATTTTTAATTTTTGTCCAGTAGCTTATTTCCTTTGTTCCATTTAATCTTTATTTAAAAAAAACTATTATGTAGATTTTTGTAACTTTGTATAATATTTATGCAATACACCCTCATCTTTATTCGGTAAAAATGCCATTGCTAATCATGTATTACCTTCCCCAAGGGTATTTGAGCGTAAGTGAATACAATGGATTCAACTGGAATACGAACTCGGCTTCCCGGTTTCTCGTTCCGAGCCGATATCCACTGGACCACAACGCACATCCCCTAAACACAGTCAGTGCTTAAAATCTGCCAACTTTGAATCAAATAATGATGTTTATTTACTTCTGTTATTTGCTTCGTCTGCAGTGGATTAAAAAAAACAGTTTAGTTTGGAGAGACTTTTCTTTCTATCGTGAATTCATGAGAGAGAGAGAGAGAGAAAGAGAGAGAGAGAAAGAGAGAGAGAGAGAAAGAGAAAGAATAATTTAAATGCGACGCCAGATGATGAGACCGGGGGAAATCATGTTTGCCTGTTATCAATGCTCAAATCTTTGACTTTATGCCCTAAACGTTTAACCACTTACTCAACAAATTGAAACCCGAATTAATCTTCCTTTGCTCTAATTAGTTCGAATGGCAAACGCACAAAAACAAACTTTCAAAATCGCTAGAAACTTCGTTGCAACGTGACATGTCGCTAGTTTCTATTTAATTCTGCTTAGCAACGACATTAAGTGACAGGATTAAAAATGACGTCAAATCAAAGAACGAAAAGATTATCCTTCTTTAATAAAGACTGTTCAGTCAAGCACGATGAATGTGTAAAAAACACCAAAGATTTGTTTTCTTCACATAAACAAAAAACACAGAATCCATCATAATTATTCCTCTCAAAACAATCAAGTCTTCTTCAAAGCGTTTCAAGTAATCGAGGCGTGTATTTTTTTTTTTTTTCGCATTGATTTAACGTTATTCATTCTGATTGTAAGATTCTATGTTCGCAAAATATTTTCAGAATTTGGACAAAATCTACGACCATTCAGTTAACGGTCGATTAACTCGACACTAGATTCAAGATGAAAGATTCAAGATGAAATAATCAAATATAGATGTAAATAGAGAAAGTGCATCTATCATAGATTCATAATTAAATCATCTATATATAATATAAAACATTTTTAAGGAATGGAATATGGAAAATTGTGTTCAGTCAAGACCTCCTATATATTAACCAAGGCCTAAGCAAATGAAATGTGACGTCACGGTAGTAGTGTCATGAATCGTAGCCGTAGCGTTAGCCGTCTTCATGACAATGTTGATAATCACAAAGACGTTATTTTTTAATAAAGATTTTAAAACTTTTTAAAATGTAACAAGAAAAAAAAAAGAAAGACACATGTTTTGATTTATGCTGGTTTTATTAATTTTAAATAAAATTAAGAAAACAATAAGAAAATATAAACATCATTGTTGACTACTGACTGTCGGTCGTGTTTGTAAACACAGTTTTAAAGACAAAACTTTTCGTTTATTAGTCTAAATTCTAAAAATTTAACAAACACTGCTTAAATTTTCATATGTTTAATTTAATTATGAAAAATCACAATCACTTTTGTTTAAGTTACTGTTTTTTTTTAAAATCAAACTTATAAAAGTTTTTTATGTCTCAAAATTCAGCTGAATGTTTGAAGTTTTCTTTTTTTACTTAACTTCTTACAAGTAATATTATCATTTTCCTTGCTACAAAAATTATTTAATAATGCATTAGAAGAGCTCCAGATAATCATTTTTTCTATTTTTTCAATGCTATGACCTTCACCACATGAGTCAACATGAAAAAGAAGTTCATCATTAGCCAAAACATCCAATGTTATGTACATAGACAATTTTCTTTGATTCATTGAATGAAGAAAAGAAGGATTCTTTACAAGTTTATTAATAACAATATAATTGTATAGTATTTGTTATTACATCATTGGGATATAACAGAGAGAGAACCTCTATTAATTCCTTGAAAATAACTGTTTATATCAGGTAGTATATCATCTCTTCCTGATACTAAACTTTTACAACTATAACATTTCATTTTTTTAAAAACAGCATAACAGCAATAACCTGCTAAATATATTATAATAGGCAGGACTTCTTTGCACTGATGAACATCTTTATCAGTTACGTCTATGTTAAATTTATAAACATCTAAATTTTGTTCCTCTGTCATTTCATTCCAATTCACCTCTTGTAAATTCTTCAAATTAATACTTTGATTATTAAAAGGCAGGCTAAGTTTTAAAACAGACAACATTCTTAGTTTTTTTTCTCATTCAAATAATTGACGGATAGAGATATTATATTGATCACCACTAAGTTGTCGATACTGGCCAAATCTTGCCTCCAGACGATCAGTTTGAAATTTTCCAGGTAATATATACAACATTTTCAGTTCTTCTGTACAATATTGTGTTAGTTCTAAAATGGCATAAGTGGTATGGTGTTAAAGCAGTATAAAAGTTTCCTTTGTGCTAAATATTTTCTAAAAATTAAATATTTTAAAAGTTAGGTTTTAAAATTCAAGTGTGGTATGATTTAGGCCTTTATGTTTCAAATAAATTCAAAACTTAGAAATAATAGGTTTAAACAAAGTTTAAATCATCATTTTCCAGTTTTTAAATTTTCGGTAATAGTGACTTGACTTTTGTTTTTTTTGTAACACATAATTTCACGGAGTTTTCAAATAAAAAACCTTAAAAATAAAACAAATTCTTTTAAAATTGACTATAAGATAAATTTTGTAGTTTTTGTTAATACAAAAAAAAAGAATAAAAAAAATTCAATTCAAGAATATTTTTTCATGTTTAAAAATGATTCATAAAGTTGCAAGAAGTATAGAAAAGTTTTTACTTTTGTTTTCTAAGAATTTTTAAACATTTCATTGAAAAAAAAGACACTATTTTCTGAAATAAAATATCAATAAAATATTAATTCAAATACTTTTAGAAAATATAATGTTTAACAACTTTTTTCGGCTTCAGTTTAAATTTTAAAACATTTCGAAAAAAAAACTTACAAACGAATAGCCGTATTTATTTTTTTTTTTCAGATATTTTTTATTTCAATTTTATTCAAAGAAATAAAAATAATATCTTAATTTATTGTATTAATTTAAAAGATATAAACAAAAGTGCTTTCTTTCTTCTTGTGCTACGGCAAAACTAATTTTTTCGCAAATTTTGATTTTTAGCGACTGTTGAAATAAATGATGATAAAATTTTAACTACTTACTTTGCTGAATGGACTTGGGGTAAAATTCTCCCTTTTAATGGCATGTTTCCATTTATCAAATAAATGTTTATTTTTTGGAAACGAAAAACAATGAACTTTCGGTCCATTTTTATAATTCCGTTTACATTGTGGTACCACACAAGAAGAAGGCATGTTTGGTTCTGAAAATAAGTCAACGCTAACGGACTCCGTATAAAACAGAACTCTACTAAGTGTGACGTATTAATCCGTCTCTTCCTTCCAGTTATGGGTTAAATAGCAGGACAGATTGGGTTCTATAGCCTTGGTCGGCAACCAGTCTACCGCAGAAAGCAACCTATTGCGGGATAATCTTCTGCTCAGTCAGACATCATCGCCCAAGCGTGTACCACGTATAGCACTTAACTGTCTGAGTGGTGGGAAAAATGGATGAGTCATTAACTAATCAAAACTCTCTCCCAGAAATTCATACTCAGGCCATAGAAAGAGAAGTTGTGATCGCGAAGCCTGCTAAGTTGGATATGTCCACTCATTTCTTATCATCAATGACTCAATTTATTTAAAAAATACGAATGTTGTTGGACAATCCGTAAGTAGAATCAATTAGTGTTTTTTAATTAAGGTAAAATCGGTAAAGCCACTAAGATGCAGAGTGTTACTGAGACTGAATGAAACAGAAAAGAAATGAGAAGAGAAAAAAAGACAAGACATGAACAGAATTCGGCGAGAGAAAAGACGACCATTGGCGTTGCATTTAAATTTTTAAGATCGTATCTGACGGGAAAGCGAAAAGCCAGCAAAGAGTTTTATAAGTGTGAAAGAAGAAAACAACGGCATAGAACTGACGGCTACACTTAGTATTTTCAGCAGAAAAATGATGACATCAGGTCGTCAATATAGTACTACGCTTAAATTCGTGAAGGCGAGGTATTAAAGAGAAAAGCTTACCAGAATAATTACTGTGAAATATTTATAGAAAAGGTACAGGGTAGATACGTTACAGCGATGTGAAAGTGAATTAAACAGAGACACCAGGTCAGTACTGATTGCATTACAAACTGATCGTTCTATTCTGTCAAGAATTTTTATATACTTAACAGAACCAAACGATATTCAATGCACGTACGAATTACAGACTCATAGATTCTAGCCAGAAAAAATGTCCAGCACGACACAGTGAACCAACTTTCCGAGCGTTCGCTCTAATAATTGATTCTATATAATCTTTCCAATTCATATCAGTGGAAAATATCATCCCGAGAAGACACAATGAGCTGCTCTCCTGAGGGTTAGCATCAGCCATATTGAAGGAAGGCAAAAATGTTCTATAAGACGACAAAAAAAATGTTCTATAAGACGACAAAATAAAAATGTTCTATAAGACGACAAAAAAGTGTTCTATAAGATGACAAAAAAAAAAGGAGAGAGAGAGCTGTTTAGTTTTGGGGGCGTTAAAATGAACACAGGATTTCTTGGCCTCGTTAATAACAAATTAAAGATCATTTTCATTTTGTCAAAATTAATTCTCATTGTTTCAAAGAGCAACGAAATCCGGCTTTGGTCAGTGAAGAAAGTGCTGATCAGGTAGATCTGTGCCAACAGAAATGTGTTATCATGAGACGTGAAACTAAAAACAAAAACACCTAAAATAAATCATTTTTGGATGACTTCAGTCAACATTTCTATCCACTAAACCCCGTGTCTTTGAGAACTTGACCCAAAAGAGTTGTGATTTCGATATCACAGCAAAGGTAAACAAAAACTTAAGAGACAACTGAAACTGAGATATCCGGAAAAGGCATGACGCGTGGAACTAGAACAATCTACCTCCATGAACGAAATAAAGGGTTCAGTTCAAAAATTCAGCTGATTTCACATGAAGAAGTCCGGGGCGTGCAACAGCCAAAACATCGTGAATATGACAATAATGAAGAAAACTGTCCGAACACTGTTAACAGTGTAAAAATATATATATATATATTCTTAAAAACTTTTGTAAAAATTTCATTTCCAATCTGCTATAAGTAAGTAGATCAAATCTGCCGTAAGTAGATCAAATTTTAAACTGTATAAGATATTTCTGAATTGTTAAGATCGTTGCATAAATATTGGATTTAGTCATCTCTCTGCTCAAGATTTTTAAGTCAAAGATTATCACTAAAAGCATTCCATGGTTTATTCAGTAAAAATTCTTTCAAAGGACTTCTTATGAACGTTAAAGTTTTGTAACTCGGCAAATTGGAGTGAATAAGACAATCAGGTTTAAGGAGATTTGCCATTTCTATTCTAAATCTATTTTTAAATGCAAAAATAATTAAAAAATATGTTGCTAGTTATTGTTCAACAAAAACAAAAAAAATCAGGAATATTTGTGATCTTTGTTGTTATCCTTTTTATACACTGCCGTAGGATTTGAACAAACAACGAGGAAGACGTATATATAAAAATATAGTCTTCTGCTTTTATTCTTCGGCGGTGAGGCTTGTGTGGAGCAGGGAAGTAGCCGGACAGAGTTCGCACGTAAAAGAAACTATTTTTCCCCGTTGCAATTTGTTGACATCATCTACGGCCGAATGTTTCTGTCAACTACACCGTTGTCCTTTTATCTACAGTCGAATATATCTGACAACTACATCGTTGTCCTTTGTTGACTTTTATCTACGGCCGGATGTATCTGTCAACTATATCCTTGTCACTTTGTCGACTTTACCTACGGCCGGTTGTACCTGTCAATTACATCCACCGTTTAAGGTAATATATTACTAATGCTCCTAGTTACTCTTCGTGTGTATATCAATCTATATCAATGAATAAAGGGTTTGGTTCAAATTTTTTACCTGAAGAAGACCTAAGGGCCCAACAGCTGAAGCGTTGTGATAGTAATAAGATGAAGAAACTAGTCCGACTGTAAACAACGTAAATAATAGTAATGATTCTTACAAATGACAAAATTCTAAAAATTGTTTGTGATTATTTTATGTTACAATTTTCATAAATTGCAAACAATATCTGGGGGTAATTATATTGTTATAAATTATTATTGTTATAATTTTCTTATTGGTAAATATTGGAAGTTCGAGATAAGCGTTCGCATTGTTTATTCTTGTATATTTATAGTAAATAAATAAATTTATGAAAATAAAATAAACGGAAAATTCAGTCTGTCCGTTACTATGTCTTAAATTCCGATTTAACTCGGGTCACACTTGCTCTAAATAGACATATTTGGAATCAGTGTAAATCTTTTGGGTTGAAAATCTTCGCTTTATCTGGTTCTTGAATATCTAGGATTGAAATTTCTGCCCAGATGAGGAGCAAACAATAATAATTAAAATTTTCGAATGAATAAAAAAAAATAAAAATATATAGTGATTTTAAAAATTTTAATTTACTCATATTGATTTTAAAGTAACAAAAACATAGTGAATTTAATTAATTAATTTCTTTTTTTTTTTTTTGTTGTTCTACTTTTCTTCTAAATATCTCTAAAACTTTGGAAATTGAGGAAATCAATTTGATTTCTTCGAAATGCCAAGGAATACAAATGGAGTGTTTTGTGACGCTAGGTTTTAGAGTTCTGTAGAGTTGGTGATCTGAAGAAACCAACTAAATTCAAATTCCAGGGAGTTTATGATTTGAAAAATTCAATTTTCGGACTGAATTGGAATTTCAGCCCAAATCGGAATGTTAGTCCAAATCGGTTTTTTGACCGGAATCAGACTTAGAGCCCGAACCCAAATTAAAGCAAGGTTTTGAAGTTTCATGGAGCAAATTGAGGAATTCAAAATTTTTTCTTCAAAATTATAATTGTTGTTTTCTAAGCTGGAGCAGAGGTCCTTTAGTTGTGGGTGGAATTCCCGATAAGCCCTCCACCTGAGCTTGCTTAAAAATCTGTACGAAGGTCGGCTTTTAAGCTAATTTATAATGAATAAGATTCTACAAAGTGTTCACAGTTAAAATTTGGTGAAACAGGGTAGATTGCCATATTCTTTACTATGAGCGTTAAACGAGACTATTTCTATATTTTTAATATCATTTTGCAATAAGCCGTGCAAGCGAAATTGAAATATATCGAGTATATAAATGGGGTGCCTAATCAGGGATGAAACCAAAAGCTTCAGCGTTCGACTACCTTTCTATCTGGCCAGTTAAAGGAAGTTGCAAGCATATTCATTAAAAACCCAGTACACTAGCCTTGATAGGGGATAACATTAAATGCATCCTAAAGTTTCCAAATATCAGTGTAAGAAGTTTTAAGTAAATTAGATTCATGCCTTTATAAAGAATTCATGCAACCTTGACTCTGGCTAGTTTTTCTCTTCAAGGTAAGATGCACTTTGTAGTTCATTATCTGTCTCACACACTTACTCTTTCCTCTGTTTCAACTAGAAAAATTCAGAATAAACAAAGCATATCTAAAATGTCGTACTTGATATAAAATTAAGAATTCAGAACAGATAAAATGTAGACTTCCATAAATAATGACACAATTTTAAAACATGACGCTTTTCCCGCGAACGTGCTGTCCGTCCTTCAATATGGCAGTGAATGTTGGACAATATCATCAAAGATGAAGAAAAAACTTGAAGTAACTAAAAAGTGCTTCTACAGAAGGATGCTGCGAACATCATGGATCGAGCATGTAAGCAAGGATGAGGTCTTGGAAACGATGGAAACAAAAAGGAAATTAATACTAAGCATCAGGAAGAGACAGCTGAAGTTCCTGGGACACGCAATGAGGAAGGAGGACTTGGAGAATCTGATACTAACAGGCCAGATAGAGGGAAAAAGAGACAGGGGAAAGTAATGGATAACATATTTGAAGGACCTAATCAGGTGGATGACGGAACGAGGATTGCATGGTGTAACAGGAGAAGGCGTGCTCAAAGCCACCAGGGAAACGTGGAAAGCCATGATCGCCTACGTCCTGAAGAGACAGGGCACATAGAAGAAGAAGAAGAAGAAGAAGAAGAAGAAGAAGAAGAAGAAACTATGAAAATCTATAAAAGATTTGGTGAATTACTTTATTTGACAGCATATAATACGCACGTGCGTATAGACACATCGCAATTTCAGCAAGGCAAATCAAGAAAAAATTAGTAATTAGTAAAATTAGTAAATGGTACAACATAATAATTAATGTTAAATACTAATAAAATAAAATAATTCTGATTGTATTTATACTGTTGCAACCGGAAGTTATTGCAAGAAAAATATTAATGAAAAAAATATATTTTACAAGTATATAATTTTAATTTACTGCATATAATTTCAGAGAATCAAAGTACTAATATTAAACGTGATGAAATTAATATAATGAATATTATCAATGATAACACTTTTAATCTGCAAAATAGTCATTTAAATAATGACAATACTTATATAGATACTACTCTAAAGTCTAAGTAGCTGATTTCCGCCGAATTTTTATAAGACTCAGAGGAATTTTAAAATATATTTTAGTAAAAAAAATGCGCCTTATATGCCGTCAAATTACGTTTTTTGTATAATTATATCGCCCCAAGCAAGGCATTTTACTGCCACTGTTTTGCAGGGGGTTACATAGGAGGAAAGTTATGAGAAAGAGTGACAGGTTATAGGGGGTGTCAGGAAGTGAGTAAGAGAAGGATGAGTGTGGCCATAAAGTGAAGGATCAGTTTATATATTGATTATAATGTAGAATTGATCCCCCAATTTATATACACATTATAACAGCATAGATTCTTGTTTTCTTTTAAATAATCATATCGCCCCATGCAAGGCATTTTACTGCCACTGTTGTGCAGGGGGTTACATAAGAGGAAAGTCATGAGAAAGCGTGACAGGTTATAGAGGCTATCAGGTAGTGGGTAAGAGAAGGATGAGAATACTGACGGAGAAAATAGCATGAGAGAGAGGATGCAGGTTAGTGAGATTGAAGATGACAATTGACTTTATATTTAAATTCTTGGATATTGTAGCTGTCGGGGAAGCAAGTAAATGGAAGGGAATTCCACAGGCAGCAAGTGCGAGAAAAGAAGTTGTTGGAGTAGAATTAGCGTTTATATTTTACTGGTTTCACAGTAAAAGGGTGGGACATAGTTGCTAATCTTGTGGCTCTAGTAAATTTATATATAGGCTGCACCAGTGAACTAAGTTCATCGTAGCAGAAACCGTGAAAGTATTTGTAGAAGAGACACAGGGAAGCCACATTGCGCCGGTAAGAAGTTACTGTATCTGAGCTGCCAAGTCGGGATCTATCACATTATAGATTCTCCGTTGGATTTTGTCAAGGACACCTAGGTGGATAGCAAGAACACCCGATCAAATATGGCAGCAATATGCGATGCACGGGCGGATGGTAGTTTTATATATGCTGATAGCAAGGCGCCCAGTGAGAATCGGATTAATTGCCTTCCATTAGATGTGAGCGTAATGTTTGTGTTATAGATTGTGTAGCAACTGTTATTCAAAATTTAACGACATGGAGGGTTAAGGAAAGTTGATGTTTCGTTAAAAAACAAAGACTTTGGATAATGACTCTGTGTGCGGTAAATGAACAATATTACTTTTTGGTGTGTTTCTGATCGTTAATCTTTCTTGGCGTGATTTTTTTTCTTTTGTGTAATGAAAATCTTTTCAAAAATCTATATAAAATAATTAATGAACGTCTTACCTTCTGAAATCTTCTAAGAAAAAAAATCCTACTGAGAGGCAATAAACTTGAGCCCGTTCTTGACAACCATAAAATCACTCAACCTTATTTTATTTGAATTGCTTCTAATATAAAAACGGACAAAAACTGAAATACAAACAACATAAAATAGGTTTTCATTCAAATTTTCTTTTGTAAAGAAATTAATGTAATAAGAAAGAATTAGAAATCAGGTGTCAAATTTCCGAGGAATTCCATTTTCAGTCGAGAAAGAAATCCAAAGAATTTGGGGGGGGGGCTCTTCTTTGTTATCATTCAATGATTATATTTCAAAAAGCAGAAGATATAATCATTTTCATTTTCATCTCCCAAACATATATATATACGGTGGCTATCAATAGAGATCAAGTGACAGCAGGTCCAACGCTAACCGGGTGGCTCAAACCTGCTTTGGGGTCCTAGGCAGTGCTTTGAGCTCCTCGTTATCTTATCAACATATGCTTTTTTTCTATCTACGTTTATTTATTTACGTTACAAATTAAACTAATCACAGTTGACTATTAGTATTAAAGGATGAAAACGTATTGCGGATTTTAAAGGTCATTCTGGGATATTTTTTTTTAATTCTTTCAACGGGTTTAGTTTTCTATGCCTCCGCCAAACGTTCGCCTCAGGATTTTTATGTACCTTATTTATTTTGAATCAGTATTCATTAAAGGAAAGTTTAAGAATCCTAAATACGAAAAATGTTAAAATAAAGTTGATATTTCATTTTCATTACAAACGATGTATTTTCTTAGGGTTTGATCATTATCGCTCTTATTATCGTCATCAAGTTGAACATTTTAATCTTTATTCGATGCGTTTTTTGGATTTGAATGTGTTTTAATATGTAAGCTATATAAACTTTTATACAATATGAAATTGCATTTTTTTTTCTGTTTAATTTTATTTAAGCCTCTTTGAGTTTATTTTATTTCAACTTTTAAAAATATTTTTCTTTGTGATAACTTGAATGTATAAAAGGTCAACTAATAGAGGCCGCTGTGACTTATATTAAGTTAAAGCTTATTTTATTCAGTACCATTTCCATATCCCTACGTTACTTTTTTAAATACAGGTACTAGATGAAGAAATCTCGAACACTGAATATCTGCATATAACTCCCTTATTTCCCTTAGGAGGACGAGCTCCTTAGTCTTGGTCGACAGTTGTCCTTGATCTGGTATTTTCAACAAAATTACCTCTTGGGAGTTAAGGATAAAATGCAAAAATAAACGAGAAGAAATAAACAATCTCAATGCTTGCAAATACTCTTACCGGATCGGGTCAACAAGGGTTATGTCCTTCAGAGAGGAACCAACCTGAGTCCGAAAAATCTATCAATTTAAAAATCTCTTCCAACAACGATGAGTCACTTGGTCATCAAATCCGGAAAATTTCCAACCTTGGACCAAATGACTCGATGCAAAATCAGTTAAAAAGGAAAGTAAACGAGATGTTCTCGAGAAGAGTAACAACAAGGCATGATATCATTTTTCCCTGCACTCGGAAATCCACAAAAGAACATCGCGGATCAGACGTACCAGATATAGAGAACTCTGGCAGGAACTCTGGCAGGAACTGGAATATGACTTTATCTCAGGAGAAACAAGAGGTGAGAGTGGAAACGAACAATATGGCAGAGAATGAGATACAAACTAAAATACATGAGATACGAAATAATAATCTTTCATGAAATAAAGCTGAAAAATCTAGCTGTGACATAAACTGCAGTTACTTAAGATATATCCCTAAAGATGAGTCAAACGACATTAGAGCAGAATTCCTTAAAACAACAGAGGTGAAATCACTGATGCGGAAAACTACGTCATTCATGTACTCAGCAGAGTCACTCACACACAAATGTCAGAGACCATTTCCTAAAAATTCGTGTGATTTATGACAAAATCCAATAAACCTATTGTTTATAACGCTGCACTGCAAACACTGTTAACAGGCAAATCAGTGAGAAACAACACAGAATTAAATAATGCCATCTACGCAACAGCTTTAGCACCTACTACGAAGCTTGGTGCTAAGAAAATGAAAGCTCAAACAACAGGCAAATATAGCCATCTTGGAAGACAGAACTGATGCGGGAAATAGAGTCAATCAAATGAGAGTTATCGATACAAGACGAGATCTCAAGTAAACAAAAATGTTTCAACACAAATGAAGGAAGATCAAGCGAAGATATAAAATTAAATTACTAAATGAAATTCCACCAATTAAGGAAATACTAAAATAAAAACTTAAGGGACCAAAAAAATGGTTGTCGTCAAAATCAGATATTCCAAACAAACCAAGAAATTTTACAGAAAAACAGGAAAAGCATTTACAAAAGTCAAAAGCCACCATCTGTTGAAAAATATCCTTTTTTTGGAGGATATCTTGAGCAGCCCAAAGGAATATAAACCAAAAGTAGAGGGAGTCCAAAGAGAAGAAGAAATGACGGATAAACCTCTACATGAATGGGAGAATATAAACAAGAATAATGTTAGGCAAGGTCTAAGGAAATCACAAAAATGACAATTCCTAGGAAATCGCAAGGTACCCAAATTTTGGCTCGATTATCTGTCGTCAACCCATGAAACTCTTGCATGAGATATATCAACACTTACTAATAATACCAAAGAAGTTCCATAATGGATTAAAAACATGTGAAACATGATCTGAAAAATTATTGGATAAAAAAGGGCCTGCCCACCACATATAATATGACTAGCAGTATAGTCCGGCGTTGCTCGGGTGTAATGAAAGCTTTAAAACTAATCCATGGTCCTGAAGCTCAGACTCTTTGGACGTTGGCACGAAAGACTAAAAAGCAATAGCTGTTTCTAGTTAAAGCGAAACTGTAGACTGAAAGAAAAATTCTGATTTCCTGGTATCGATATCAAATAATCTTTTTCGTCGTGAACTGAATTTTGAAGGCTAAATAAGTCCTCTGAGTAAATAGTATCATGACTGAGACTAAGAACTGCATTTATACCTACTTAGTGCCAAACCCGAAGCAAAAACTAAAATAAAAGGGCTGAAAAAAATACAGACATACAGGCAGATAAACAGGCACACACAGAAACATCTTACCTTTTATATATATATATATTATCGATTTTCTGCACTATTGTAAGAACTGCAACCTTGAAACTTCTGAATATCGTTTCTTATGTCTTTGTCTAAGAGTGTATCACTCCTTTTATAACCCGATTTTTTCGATTATCGATTTTCTAGCTAAGAACACTCGCACACGCTTATAGTACAACTGTGTAAATTTTTAAGATCATCGGTTCAGCCGTTTCGGAGTCTATAGGTAACAGACACACACACGCAGTCGCACACACATAGACAAAGTTCCATTTATAAATAAGTTTAGATTAGATCCTGTCTCTCCTGATAAACCGTACTTACTCTTTTATCGAACAAAACAAAATTCTTCCCCTTGAACAGAAGGGATATCGGAGGTTCTTATGGTTGTAAAAATCAACTATTGATAAACAAAACCTGAATCATCCCGGAAAATTGCAGGAAGTGAGGTAGAAATTTCAGCACAGCAAAGATAGATTACCGTAAAGCTAACTGACCGACTGAACCGAGTAGGACAAACTAGTAAGTAGTCGTAGTGGACTTGTACTCGTCATAGTCGTATGCAGTATGCTTAGGCGTAGGCTTATAAAATAGGCGTCGTCACTCTTGGATTTGGAAATCTATAAAATCTCCTGGGTGATAGTAAATTCTCTTAAGCACAGTATGGGAATGTGGAAAATCACATGATACCTAAATCATACAAGAGTCACTGTGATTTCCAACCGCCTGAAGACCCGACGAGGAATTTTTCAAGGTGACTCCCTGACACCTATTCTGTTTTGACTGTCCTTAATTCCCTTTACACATAAACTAAACAATAATACCTATGCATACAAATTATCTCCTCAATACTGCAAAAGATTTCAGTGACTACACAGGTATGAATTTTGGATTAGATAAATGTTTAAAAGTAACATTTAAGAAGGGAAGAATTACAGAAAGACACTCAATAGATCTAAATTTTTTTTACAAAGATTAGGAAAAGGGGACCAGAAAACGCTCATAAATATCTCGGAATCAGCGAAGAAAATGGAATACAGCAATATCCAAATGATGGAAAAGCGAAAAAAAGAATACTTCAGGCGTAGGCATCTGATATTGAATACCAAGTTGAATTCACAAAACAGAATATCAGTCATAAATACCTTGGTTGTCCTCCAGGTGCAATACATTTTCAACATTCTTAACTTGACCATAGCTGAAATTAAGCGAATGGACTCTAAAACGAGTAAGTGATGTGTCCCGGAAAGGGATATATATATTATTCGACATAGCTAAGTGGTTTTGGTAATGTAACCACCCTTGGGAAAGGTATTAATTCGTCTCTTCCCTCCAGTTATTGGTCAAATAACAGGGCAGATTGGGTTCTGTAGCCTTGGTCGGAAACCAGTCTACCGCACAAAGCAATGGCAACCTACTGCGGGATAATCTTCTGCTCAGTCAGTCATGTCTCTTTTGAGACATGATCACCTAAAGCGTGTATCATGTATGGCACCTGACTGACTGAAGAAGTGAAAATAAACTATAATACACTTACTGGAGCGCCAAAAAACTGACTGAATATAATAGTTGGAAACATAATTAAAACTTCTTTTGGGCATAAAGTGGGGGATCGCTTTTCTATTGTTATGAAGTAATAAATTGATACCTCACTAATTACTACTTAATATTATAATACAACTCTTCCCCCTCTAGGTATGAGTCAAAGAACAGGACAGATTGGGTTCTATAGCCTTGGATGGCAACCAGTCTACCGCAGAAAGCAATGGCAACCTACTGCGGGATAATCTTCTGCCCAGTCAGTCATGTCTCGAAAGAGGCATGATTGTCCAAGCGTGTATCACGTATGGCACTTAACTGACTGACTGAACCGGGTAGGACAATCTAGCAAGTATCTGTCATGAAATGGTACTCGTCATAGTCTTATGCAGTATGCTTAGGCGTAGGCTTATGCAAGAGGCGTAGTTAATAGGCGTTTCAATAGGTGTAGTCCTAGGCGTCAATGCCTCAGTCTGTATTTATGGCTGACACCAGCCAATCATATTACTGTGAGAGGGAACCAAGGTGTATGCATATTCATTACATCAGTAAGCTTCTCACTTTCCACGCATCTATCAACCCAAGGCTGTTGTTGACCTTTTGTATGCGCCTAGATTCGGAGGAGGCAGAGGATTAGTTCAACTAGAACCATCTTACAAAACTACAACAATCAGCCTTCAAGGATACATGGAAACTACACAAGACTGGATGATGATATGTATCAAAAACGTGAAAGAAGTAATGAACTTTATTCAGTAATAAAAGAAGCCAACAATAACAAAATGGAACTTTAAGTGGGTAAAGAAATGTGCGTAAACCATAATACACTTATTTATTTTATATTCGTTGAACTCGCAATGAACTTATTTATTCATTAAATATTAGGATATATTAGAAAATTCAAACAGGAAGACCATTATTATTATTATTATAACCAATGATTTCTGGTGTTTATTCCTTTTTTCTACGCCCGAATGAGAGACCCGAGTTCAAAAACATCATCATGAAAATTTTCATCTGAGCATTTTCTGAGAAAACAAAACCTAAAATCAGATACATTTTACATTGGTAAATCCTTTCGTAAGATGTAATCTGTACATTACAGTCTGCAAGGACTGCGATGTCAGTAAGTAGGAATCTTCTGTTTTTGTAGTTTCTGATGACGATGTTTAAATCAGGAGTAAACCTTCAGCATTGTCATCTAGTTGAAAACTGATGTCATATGCGAGGTCATTTATGAAAATTAGAAACAACGTATGTTCAAGTATAGAGCCCTGGATAAAACCTACATTCATGCAAAAGGATCTAGAAGAGTGGCCATTCAAGACAACTTTCATTTTGCGATTTAATAAGAAAGACTGAATAAGTTCAAAAATTCATCTAGGTGCAACTTGTAAAAAACACAAGTATGCCAAACCCTGACAAATGCCTTCGAGATGTGTCCAAAGCAACAGCCCAAGCTTCACCATTCCTATCTAAATGTTGATAAACGCTTTCGGAAAGAATCCTTTACACATCAGTAGTTGAGCGAGAGAAGCGAAAGCAATATTGTTTATCTAAATGAAAACCTTATGAAATTCAGAAATTAATTAGAGCTTCTAGTACCGTGTCAACAAGTAGTAGAAGGCTAATAGGTCGAGTGTGAAAAGAATCAGAGTTTGGCAGAGTTTTCAAAGAATGTAACTACAGAAGAAGATTTCCAACAAGCAGGAAAGCAAGGAGCAGCAAGACATTTCTTCTCAAGTTTGGAGAGATCAGGAAAATGTTCAGGAGCACCTTTATTAAATATTATTGCAGGGATGTCATCAAGTCCACATACATTGTGGCGATCTAGTTTAGAAATGATAGCAGAAATCATAGACCGTAAAGGCGATTGGACCTTGATGTTCCGTCAGGTGAGGGGCGAGTCTTGAACGAATATTTCGCCTTAAACTCAGCTTCGACGGTCAATTAGAACGTGTACATATGAATCTATCGCTAAAGATGAAAGAAAAATTGTCGGTTTCCTGTACCGCTCCAGTAAGAACCTGACACCCCGTCAGTCAGTTAGGTGCCATACGGGATACACGCTCAAGCGATCATGTCTCAAAAGACTTTTGACTGAGAAGAAGATTATCCCACAGTAGGTGGTCATTACTTTCTGCGGTAGACTGGTTGTCAGCCAAGGCTATAGAATCCAATCTGTACTATTATTTAACTCATAGCTAGAGGGGGAAGAGATGTATTATATTATTAAGTAGTAATTAGTGGGGGATCAGTTTATTACTTCAGAACAATATAAGACTGAGCCCCACTATATGCCCAGTAGAAAACTCAATCATGTTTTCAACTATTATATTCAGTCAGTTAGTTAAGTGTCATACGTGATATACTCTTAGGCGATCATGTCTCGAAAGAGACATGACTGATTGTGCAGAAGATGATCCCGCAGTAGGTTGTCATTACTTTCTGTGGTAGACTGGTTGCCAGCCATGTCTATAGAACCAAATCTGTCCTGTTATTTGACTCATAGCTAGAGGGGGAAGAGATGTATTATATTATTAAGTTGTAATTAGTGGGGGATCGGTTTATTACTTCATAACAATTAAAAACTGATCTTCCACTTTGTACCCAGTAGAAGCCTTAATCATGTTTTCAACTAATACATTCAGTCAGTCAGTTAAGTGCCATACGTGATACACGTTTGGGCGATCATGTCTCGAAAAAGACATGACTGACTGAGTAGAAGATTATCCCGCAATAGCTTGCCATTGCTTTCTGCGGTAGACTGGTTGCCAGCTAAGACTATAGAACCAATCTGCCCTGTTATTTAACCCATAACTAGAGGGAAGTGACGGATTAATACTTTTTCCATGTTTACTTGAGCGTAAGTGAATGCAACGAATTCAACTGGAATTCGAACTTGGCTACCCGATTTGTTTTTCCGAGTCGATATCCACTGCACCACAACGCACATGCCTCTCCGTACTATACCATAATAAAAGCCAGGTCTGGCCTTGAAATGAAGTAGCTATCATATTTGGGTAGGAATTGCTCAGTCCTCATTTTCCAGTCTCGACAGAGTCGAAAAGCAGCTCCGGGTCCTTATGGGTGACAAATTATTTTCCATCCTGCAACCTCTTTCTCACAGACAAAACGTCGCCAGCCGCTCACTGCTCTATCGCTATTTTCATGGGAAGTACTTAGACGAATTACATTTCTAAGTTCCCCAGTTGTAACCTTCATGGCTAGGACCCGCTATGCCACAAACATTGTTACGAATCATCCACATTACTCCCGTATTCGTTTTGTGAGAAGTAAGTTCCACTCAAGCAGCTTTTTCCCACTAACCACTGCTCCGTGGAATCAACTCCGAAGAGTATGTTTTCTTGATGAATACAATATTAACCCCTGTTCAAGGCTAGCTTTGACTGGCAATCAGTTGAGGAGGATGTCAATGAATTCGAAGTCCTCGCTGGTTTGTAGCCGTACCCACAAATGAAAAAAGCCGCAAAAGTAAATCGTTAAGGTAGTCTGACGCTGTTTTCAAATTCGTTCTGGTAATTCTTGTAACGATATTTGTGGACAGTATTAGTGGAGTGAAGATGGAAGATTTCTGGCAATGTAATAAAATAAAAATTGTAAAAGTAAGAAAATTGGAGTTGGGTTAGCACACAGGTCCTGTAAAATTTCCCAATTACTACAAGCGAGCATGAACAAGTAGAAAGAGTGTTATAAATTCGAAAACTACAAATTTTGATTGAAATATGTGTACATCCAAACCGAAAAAATCACTAAAAGATACCAAGGATCGCATATGAAGAAGTTTGAAGTTTAGTTGTGGAGATTTGGATAATCGACGGAATTGGGATACTGGAGCATAATGTAAATATAAAAGAAAGTAATAAAATAAAATTACATAGAATCCATAGCTAAATTCGCTGCTAAGAAAGTCGGTTCTCTGTGCAGGGCCAGGAAGTTTTTCCTGTCTGAAACAGTCCTGCACATATACAAATCTACCATCCGCCCGAGCATTGAATACTGATTCCATATCTGATCGTGTGCTCCTGTTATCCACCTAGGGGTTCTTGACAAAATTCAACGGAGAATCTGCAATGTGATCAATCCCGACTTGGTAGCTTGGATATAGTCACTTTCTCACCGGTACAGTGTGGCTTTCCTGTGTCTCTTCTCCAAGTACTTTCACGGCTACTGCTCTGATGAATTTAGCTCACTGGTGCCCTCTATATACGAATTTACTCGAGCCACATAATTAACAACTAGGTCCCACGCTTTTACTCTGAAACCAATAAAATCTTAACGCAATTTCTATACCAGCAGCTTCTTTTCTCGCACTTACCCAACACTACCAATAAGAAATGGAAAAAATCAAAGGCCTTAACAAATAACTTAAAAAATGAAGAGCGTTTGTTAGAGTCATGTGCATAATGCGTTGGAATCATGGAAGATGCTGGAGATTTGAGGAAACTCCCTCTCACTCATTCTCAAGTGACTCTCAACAGACATATGGTATGTCAAAACAAATGTATAAGTCTATCACAAAAGTATACTTCTTTCCCTGCAATGTCTTCCTCTCAAACTTGAGTAAGATTTTATAGATTGGCAACTGTACCCCACTTAAGATTAAAAACTTAATAAATTGTAATTAAAATTAAAAGAAAAATTAAAGAAAAACTTAATTATTCATTGAAAATATGTTTTTGTGAGACAATTTGTGAGACAATTTGTGAGACAATATAATATTTATGAAAGCAATTAAAAGATTTCAAATTAAATAATAGTTTAGTTTTGTTGCATATTTTATTTTCGATCAATGGTGTTAACAAAAACAAATTGATCATTCAAATTCTCCAAGGAGTCCTATTTTAACTAATACAACGAGGACGAGGCTGAAATTGTAATTTCACGAAATGTCATTAAATTAGTAATTGGTAGTATCAGATTTTAAAATATATTACAAAGATTTTTTCAAAAAATAAATTTTTTAAAATAATTAAATTCATTTGCAAAAAAAGTTCTGCAAGTTTAATTAAAGTTCAGCAATTATCTGATTTTTGCTAGATGTTTTAAAATCGCTGTTTTTCACCGCAAAAAGACGCTCACATTTTTCATACTATTTTATGGTCACCTGTTGACGCATAAAAACGAAGATTTTAACCAAATTTTGAAGGTTCTAAAAAAAATTTCTCTTTTTATTAAAGACAGTTGCGTATATATATATATATATATATATATATATATATATATATAACTTTAATCTAAAAGGAAAAGCAGGAAGGTAAATCCCAAAAACCCGATCCTAATTGATATTAATTTCATTAATATTAAAACTGATCAAGGTGGAGTGCTCAATGCAATTTATATTCAAATTACAGAGCCAATTATAAAATAAAACAAATTCCTATGTTCAAATTCGTTGTATGGCCATTTCTACGAGAAATTTCTAAGAGAAATTTCGCGTATCATCAGCAACAAATTTTATTATAAAAGCCAAAGACAAAATGAAATAAAGATATTTTACCGGCGAAAGTTAAAAAAAAATATATATTCATCACGGAAAATTAAAGAGGTGGGATTAATAATAAAGCAAACCTATGTCTATTTTTATTTTTCGATTTTTTGAAAACCCCTACTTCATAACTGAATCGAGAGTTAAAAGTTGAAAATTAGCCTTATCTGGCTCAAAGAAGTGTTAGGGGAAAGAATAAAAAGAATGGAAGGAAGTAAAAGGGGGGAAGGTGTGGTTGACAGGGAAGTAAGCTAAGAAAAGAAAAGAAACCAAAAAAAAGTCAAAATTCGTCTCCATAGAAACGTTAACAATCGTGTTGCAAAATAAATAAAACCGGTTTTTGTTTTGAATATGTGATGAGGTTATAGAAAAACATTTTTTGGGAGAAACCTAAACATACAATTTAACATTTAAATATAAAACTAGATTTAAATTAAAAAAATAAAATTAATAGAAAATTAATAAAAATTAATATATATATATATATATATATATATATATATATATATATATATATATATAAAACAAAAATTTTGATATTTAAATCCGTTGAATAGCCATTGCTTGGAGGAGTTCATCGCTTCTTCAGCAACGGAGAAACGAAAAAATTATTTACTCAAATTAAAATGTATTATAAGATTTTATACCGGCAGAAGTAAAAAAAAATCTCCCACCCATAGGAAAATAGAATGGGGTGGGATTAACAGTTTTGAAATTTAAGGAAGTAAAAGGGAAAGCAGAGAGATACCTATGTCTCTTACTAGAAGACATACCACTCCTCCAAACCCGAGTCAAGAGTTCAAAAGCCAAAATTCAGACATGTCAGAGGGACAGAGGCGGCAGGGTGAACGAAAGGAAAAAGAAAAAAAGGAACAAAAGGGGGAGGGATGTTTGAATGGGAAGTCAGCCAAGAAAAAAAAATTCCCTTAGAAACAAAAGAAAACTGCTACCATCAATGTTGAAAAAAACCTTGGAAAAAGTTACCCAAGAGATTTTAATTTAAATAAATAATGACTGGGACAAATTTTATAAAACATTTTGGACATACGCATTCAAACACAAATCCTAAATTTCAAATTCAAAATTAAAAAGTATCTTCAAGGGTAGATCTCAAAAGAATCCATTACTACAAGTACGCACACACACACACACACACACACACACACACACACACACACACACACACACACACATTTCCGAATACACACACACACACACACACAGACACACAGAGACACACACACAGATATATATATGAATTAAAATTTTGAAATTTCAATACCAAAATATACTCCTAAATAAACGAAGGGAGATCATAAGGGTGTGCCGCCATAGAAATAAGTATAAAGTACAATAAGTACCCTTTTCTGCTAATTAGTCACAATAAGGTTTTTTAAAAAAACATTTTGGCTAAGCAGTTAATTCCCCTCTACTTACCACTACTAACTCAAGGATCACGCCGCATACCTCCGACTACCAAAGAAGAAATTACTACTAAAATTGCGCGAGCTTAAACCTATAAAAACCAATAGAGAAAAGTTAAAATTTGGAAATTTAGATCCCAGAATATACTACTAAAATTCTGCCAGCTTAACCCTATAAAAACCAATATCTCCCAACCCCTTCCTTTACTAGAGCTAACCTCTAGGCTTAGAATTTTTCCTCATTCTTTGTTTATAAGGGGTTGAAAATGCATGTTTTAAAATGACATGATAAAAATGGATATTTCTCCGCTAAGTTTAATCTGAATTTACAGATAAATAAATATCCGCCCTGTACGTTAAATTAATTTACATTCAGCTCTCCATTGGATTAGTTTTAATATTTTAACAATATTACCAGGACCCTCCTGGATTATTTACCAACCTTATTCCGGATTATTTACCAATCCTATCGTGGATTTTTACCGATATATATATATATATATATTGCTTCCTTTCACGCTGATGGAGAGAAGAGAGAAAAACAATATCGAGGCAGAGTCGGCTCAGTTCATTCTCTTAATTATCAGTTATTAAACTTTATTACCACATATAAAAGCTCGCTTTTTAACAGTGTCTTATTATTTTATATTTTTGCAATAATTATGTCGTCGAGTTGTGAAGAATATATATATATATATATAGTCATCCGGAGACAGATCTGTTTTGCTGTATCACAGCTCATCAGTACGGATAGACACCCGATTGCTTTTTACCCAGGATTGAAACCCAACCGAAATGGCGTCAGTCGGCGATTCTACCTCTGAGTTGCGGGCGCACGGTAGAAGGCGGCAGACTTTTTAGCGTGTATATTATCATTATAAACGCCATATATATATATATATATATATTAGGGTAGGTCGATTTTGGAACTGTAGAAAATCGCATTTGAAGAAAGTTGCAAAATAATGTCAAGAGTTACCACAAGAAATTTTTTTCTTCAAAACTTTGTATTTATTTGAGCATTTAAAGTTAAAGTCGAAATAAATTGGAATTTTTATCGCGATATAGGTGTCAAATAAATAAAACCCGAGTTTTAACAATAAGAAAAAAAATACAATACGCTTAATAATAGATATTTTAAGTATAGTATTCTTTTTTTCTTAAGAAATTAAATGAAAACATCAAAATTATAAAGAAATAAGAACACTATGATATTTAGTTTAATATACAAATAACTATTTACGTATGCCGTTTTATTTATTGGAATTTTTTATGGTATTCACCTGTTGAAATTACCCCCCCCCAAACGATTGTTTTTACTTTGTTTACTCTTTTACGCTTTTCATTATCACGAATATCTCTTGTATTTTTTTAATAATTAAGTCTTATTTTAATGAAAAATTCAACTTTTATAATTATTCTGATTTGTTTATATTTTTAAAATTAATATTTATTTATTAAAAAGCCTGTTTACGAGCTAATCTCGGAAGTAACACTACTTTAAAGTAAGTAAACATTACTTCTAATTTAATGTATTTATTTCAAATTTTATCAAATTTATTTTTAAAATATTTGTGGAATTTCATTTCTGATAGTACATATATATATTTTTTAGGTATTTCAGGATCGTGAATAACTAAAAGGATCAGAGATCCAAATTAGGGTCTAAGGGCACTTTCCAGCTTGGACCTGTTGATAAAAGTGCTATAAAAAAAAGTAAAAGGGAAAGAGAGAGAGGTTAAGAAAAAATTTAGTTTCATCACCAACAGCTCCAACATCCAATGTTCAGGCTAATGTTTCTTCGCCCTCCTACTCATCCTCCAAATGAAAAACCAAAAGAAGAATATTTGCAGCCAAGGAAGACATCCAAAAGGCCCTTATAATTTCCAAGTTATGATTTTAAGTTAGTTAGTCGGGACATATCTTCTAATAAGCTAGCCTTGTCAATGCCTTGCTCTTGGATTTGAAGTCCATAGGCCTCTTATACCAAATATTAATATGAAAGATATTATAGATAAATGCAAAGTTGATAGGGAAAAGTCTAAAGTGAAAACAACTGCCCAATAAAAACATGATGAAAGTGTGGAAAACCTTATATGTATTGCAGTTGATGAGAGAATGAATAAGGACACATTGCTGTATGAGGAAATTGTGGAGGAAAATTAACAGAAAACTATGAAAAAACTAAGGAACCAGAACGCCATTTAACTTTTACAAAGGAAGCACCATATGAAAGTCAATATCTGATACATAGAGTTCTCCCTAATAGTAGTGCAACAGGTGTTGTTCATGCAGAGCAAGTAGTGGATGTTTTGCATGAATTCAACAGTGAGAACACTATCAACGTTATCCTTGTTGACAACACTAATGCCAACACAGGCTGTGAAGGTGGAATGGTTGCAATTTTAGAAAAAAAATCTTCGTGCAATTGTTGCTATTTGCACCATAATGAACTACCTTTCAGAGCTCTTTTCAAAAGCATAGATGGTTGCACAAAAGGCCCTACAGCATTCAGTGTTCCTCTGGGGAAATTATGCTCAAATGATTTACCACAAATATCATTTTCCACTATTAGCAGTCCTCTGCATTCAATTTTGAAAATTGGTGAAATACATGATCTTAGTTGTGACCAAAGATTCCTGTATGAATACACAGTGGATATTTCTAGAGGTAAGGTTGACTCTAGATATGCCTCGTGGAAAATTGGTCCTTTAAACCAGGCAAGGTGGTTAACTTTGGCCATCAGGCTTATGCGTTTATTGAGTGGTGGCACATACCCACAAAAGCTCACAACAAAACTTCACAGTTTAATAAGTTGTATTGTAAATATGTATGCCACTTGTTGGTTTGAAATTAAAAGAAATAATAAGTTCCACAATCAGCAAGTGCACATTTTTAATATGATCCAGAAGATCAAGAAGCAGCTAAACGTCTAAAGAGTCTGAGCTCCAGGTCCATGGATTAATTTTAAAGCTTTCATTACACCCGAGCAACGCCGGGCTATACTGCTAGTATATATATATATATATGTGTGTCACTGTTATTTTAGACGGTAATTCGGTATAAATATTTTGCCGTCAATTTTGACGGCACAGACCCACTCGTTTAATCATAAATCTTTTGATCTTTCTTCTTAATAATAACTTACACACCTTTATGATAAAGCTTTGTTTTTATCATGTCTGGGGTATTTTTTTCATCAAGTATACTCATTTTTTGCAAATTTTTTGGTACTTAATATTAACATATGTCGACTTGAAGGAATTGAGATAGATAAATAGATAGATAGATTTTTACGGTTTATCAATCCTATGTGAATTAATTGAATCCATAACATATTTCCGGTTTATGAATATTTATTTTTTGCAAGTGAATTTTTTGTAAACACTTTTTCAGAATAACAATCTTTTTTCTAGATACACGTCACATTTATTATTTAACCCATATCTACGGGAAGGAGATCTATTCATACATTTCTACAGGTATCCGTGCGTGATTGAATGCAATGAATACAACTGCAATTCGAACTCTTTTCTCCAGGTTCTCTCTTACAGAATATATGGATGGATAGATAGATATGAATGAACTCAAATAAAAAAAAGCAATTTGATGAATAGTTCGTGCAGTAAGATAATTACATGAGAACCTTTTGAAATTTTTTCTCTTCCTTTAACAATTAGGCTGTCCTCATGTGTTGACAAATTGTCAACGAATTCGTCGGTCCCTTAATGGCGACAACTCTCTCGACAATGGATAATAGGTCTTTTGCTAATTGTAAAGCCCAGCACGATAATAACCTATCAAAATCCGACGGTGAATTAAAGGTTACATTTGAGTAACTCAAATGTTTTTTAGGTACCTTCACTAATTCGCGGGAAAAACAGCATAGCGTAATGAAAAGGGCCACAAACTTAATGAAAATAAAGTTTTATCATCAAAATGTTCATGTTATTATTAAAAGAAAAGATCAAAATTTAAAAAAAATTTTTTTTCTTAATTTTTGTAATCCTTTCATCCCTTGTTCCCTGTTTAGGATGTGGTTTCCGGCTTTCTTTCTCTTTTCTAATCTTTTCACTCTTACGTAGCCCCCTGCACATCAGTGGCGTTACCGCCTTGCTCGGGGTGATATGATTAAAAAAAAACCTTTCTAAAATATTCTAATTCATTTGTGAAGAAGTTCAACAAGTTTAATTAAAATTCGACAATTATCTGATTTTTGCAAGATTTTCATTGCAATAAGACATTCGTATTTCCCAGAGTAATTTATGGTTTTTATCTGCAAACGCATCTTCCCAGCGGATAACCTCGAAAACACTCACACTAGATAAACAACAAATTTACTCTAGTTACAAATTCAAATTATGGAAAGAAAACAGCAAACCAGTAATACTGATGGAGTGGGGAATAGATTTCTTTTATTCAGGTTTGAAGTCAGATAAATGTGTCAAAGACAAGATTTGTTTATAGGCAACTACAAGTTGTTATTTCCACATCGTGTAGCTTCTCCGTGTCATTCATAGTGATGCTGATACAGTCTTCATGCCAACAGTTAATGGAAATATGGCCGATAGAAAAAACAAATTTTTATTTCTTGTTAAGTGCATGTTGCTAAATGTTTATGTAAGTGATAACCCCGAGCCAAAATTACTGAAACTAAGTGTTACATAATTTTTCAACGATTTACTCACTCAGTGATTAAAAGAGTCGTCAGTGTTTACACTGGGAATTAACAGCAAATCATATTCCAATACTTTCAGTAATTTCAATTTTTTAATTCTGACTTTATCTCAGTTTGATCATCGCTCTATCTATCTATCTATCTATCTATCTATCTATCTATCTATCTATCTATCTATCTATCTATCTATCTCAGTCTGTTCATTATCTATCTATCTATCTATCTATCTATCTATCTATCTATCTATCTATCTATCTCAGTCTGTTCATATCTATCTATCTATCTATCTATCTATCTATCTATCTATCTATCTATCTATCTCAATCTGTTCATATCTATCTATCTATCTATCTATCTATCTATCTATCTATCTATCTATCATATCTCAGTCTGTTCATATCTATCTATCTATCTATCTATCTATCTATCTATCTATCTATCTATCTATCTCAGTCTATTCTATCTATCTATCTATCTATCTATCTATCTATCTATCTATCTATCTATCTATCTCAGTCTGTTCATATCTATCTATCTATCTATCTATCTATCTATCTATCTCAATCTGTTCATATCTATCTATCTATCTATCTATCTATCTATCTATCTATCTATCTATCTATCTATCTCAGTCTGTTCTATCTATCTATCTATCTATCTATCTATCTATCTATCTATCTATCTCAGTCTGTTCATATCTATCTATCTATCTATCTATCTATCTATCTATCTATCTATCTATCTATCTCAGTCTGTCCATATCTATCTATCTATCTATCCATATCTATCTATCTATCTATCTATCTATCTATCTATCTATCTATCTATCTCAGTCTGTTCATATCTATCTATCTATCTATCTATCTATCTATCTATCTATCTATCTATCTATCTAATCTATTCTATCTATCATCTATCTATCTATCTATCTATCTATCTATCTATCTATCTATCTATCTATCTTTAATTTTTCTATCTTTATCTTATCTATCTATCTATCTATCTATCTATCTATCTATCTATCTATCTATCTATCTATCTGGATATATGCATGAAAAATATACTAAATGAAATCGGTGAAATCCATCATTTCAACCCTTTATACCTAAACAATCCAAACAATATACAAGGTCCATAACATACCAGTAACATTACAAGTATTTATTGCACATTAAATACTTGAAATACTACTGGGATTTTATGAACACCCTGTACTTCATATGAAAAAATTCCCTTCGAGTTTTCAAATTGATCTAATTAAATATCTAATATTTTTCAGTTGACTTAATGAATATTTATGAGCTTTTTTTTGTGTGGCGCAGTGGATATCTACTCGGAACGACAAATCGGGGTGCCGTGTTCGAATTCCAGTTGAATTTCTTGCATTCACATACGCACAAATACCCCTGAGAAAGGTATTAATGCGTCTCTTCCCTCCAGTTATGGGTTAAATAACAGGACAGCTTGGGGTCTATAGCCTTGGCTGGCAAGCAGTCTACCGCAGAAAGCAATGGCAATCTACTGCGGGGTAATATTCTGTCCAGTCAGTCATGTTCGCCCAGAGACATGTTCGACCAAAGCGTGTATCACGTATGGCACTTAACTGACTGACTGAATAACCAACAACATTTTGTTTTTGTTTATATACACTTTATTTAAATTACTTTTGTTCTTTGCATTGATAAAGTCCGTCAGAGGACGAAACACGTCGGATACAACTAAATACAGTTTTCCTCTTGTGTCTTTCTTATATATATATATATATATATAGTAAAGTTTTGTAATTTGCTTGAAGCATTGTGTAAAATAGGTATATGGTCATGTCTTGAAGGCTGTCACAGTGCGTTGAGTAAAATAAAGGAATGGCAGAGAAGCGTGTGTCTGTCCGGGTGTGTTCCCGGTCTTACAAAGAATTCTGAAGATGAGATTTTGATCTCGAAATATTAATGTTTAATAAATAGGTAATACCCAAAAACTTCTTTACCTTCCTTTATTTTACTAAACGCATTGTGACAGCCTTCAAGACCTAACCATATATATATATATATATATATATATATATATATATATATATAACTGGGTGGGAATAATTTACGGAAAAGAAACGTCTGCTTTCATTTTTATTCCTAAATTCCTTACCTGACATTTTCCGGGTCTGGGGCATCGATGACGAGAAGAGGAGATCAAATACGCCACTACTTCAGACATGAAAGTCGCCTGCACACACACACACACACACACACACACACACACACACACACACACACACACACACACGACTTAACACAGATCAGAATGACTCGCCGGTCTAAACCGAATACGAAACAAGAAGAAATAAAAAACAAACAAAGTGTGAAGAGTTACGAGCCTCGCGTTTTTGAGCAGACACAACGTCGGGAAGGAAACATTTGCTATTCAAATGAAGTGCGATATCACTAGCACTTATTTATGCATTTGACCGGTCTTTTTCCGGTCAACCGCAGTTTGCTTTACTTTCTTCCGTTTCCTACCGATAGCTTCCTTGAGGCTCAAATTTTTAGAGAGAGAGAGAAATAAAACGAAGGAGATAGAAGCAAAAAATGAATAAACAAATAAATAAATAAATAATCAAAGAAACAAAAAAAAGCGAATCAATGATGAGAAGATAAAGAGAGAGAGAGAGAGAGAGAGAGAGATAGAAGGGGGAGACGGACGTTACAAAGAGAATGAGAAACAGAGAGAAAGAAAAGAAACGGCTACAAATTACACTCTGACAAGAAAGAAAGAAAGAAAGAAAGAAAGAAAGAAAGAAAGAAAGAAACCAAGCAAGCAAGCAAAAAAAAAAAAAAGAAAAATGTCAGCTTCTTTTCTGGGCAACGCGTTGACACAGAATCTGTAATTGATTTTAAAACTCATGCGTTGACAATTTATTTGGATCAATATATTTGCTTAAACGAGCGAATTGACTGAAGTAAAATGTTAAATAATAAACTTCAATCAGAATCACAACGTATATTATTAAGATGACGGTTGAAATCGTGTTTTCAATTTTTATATCCCAAATGCAGACAACTGCGATATATTCGAGTGTGTATTTGTGTGGGTGTGTAGATGGGTGCATCTATACGCATAGGTAGATGTTAAATGCATAAGACAATTAGGAAAACTATTATTTTGTCATCTTTCGCCGACCAATCCGATGACGACGACAAATACATACCTACTCGCATACCTTGATTAATGCGTTTTCGATTAGTGCGCTAATATTTTATAGACCAAAATTCTTTTAGTGCATGCATAATATTCGATTAGTGCGTTGAAACATTTTTCTGTTTAACCATAGTAATTGAAAACTGATTTTTTTAGTTACTAATGTACACATCAGCCGTACTAATCGAGGGATTCCTGCATATATATATATATATATATATATATATATATATATATATATATATATATATATATTACCTATTTACCTATTACCTTAAATACTAACATTAAATTTTACCTCTTACATTAAATCTTACCTATTACACACCACAAACTGGGATCTAATTTGAAAATTTAAACTTTAATAGAAAACATCGATTTCCTAAATCCAAAATTAAGGTTAAATATACAAAATTAGATTAATTATAAAAACTGTGCTTAAATACAAAAATATTCTATAGTTGTACAAATAAGAGGTAAGTCCAATCCCATCCCTCCCCATCCCTTACACCCCCTACTCCGCTCCTCTAAGAAATCCAAATGATAAAGTCTAGTCGCAAGATCATAAAAGCTTACATCCTATCTGCTAATGTTAAATCTGTCTACAAAATTCCAACACACTCATTAATCAACTATATTCACTACCCACACCACTTTCTCCAAAATTCAAACGGATAATTCACAAGACTTATTCTTTTATCACTAACCCCCACCAACATCCCACACACAACTCACCAAATATAAGAAAAGAGGCTTTCCATTCCTGTCCACACCACCTGATGAGACATTGTAGTTTCAATGTCGAAACAAATATACAATTTGTAGTGGATATAAAAAAAAATTGTACATGTTCTAAAATAAAAGTTATAATATTCGGATTTCAACCCTGGGTTAAAAGCAATCGGAGACTAACCGTACTGATGAGCTGCGATATAACAAAACAGATCTGTCTGCGGATGACTATTTACGCTCTCACATCCTGATTGAGCACTCTGGAAGAATGGTAGACTTTGCAAAACAGTAGCTACTCTCGCATGCACGCATCGCTCATTCACTTATGAATTAGAGCACTCTGGCTATTGGGCGTGTATAATGATAATATATGCGCTAAAAGTCTGCCTTCTTCCACCGAACGCCCATAACCCAGAGGTAGAATCGCCGACTGACGTCAATTCAGTCGGGTTTCAATCCTGGGTTAAAAGCAATCGCAGTCTAACCGTACTGATGAGCTGTGATACAGCGAAACAGATCTGTCTGCGGATGACTATATATATGTATTTTAATTTTAAAAGAATAATACCACTACACAAAAATGTTCATGTTTCAGATTAATACTGTTCAGGTGATATGTTAAAAAAAAACATATCACATATTATTTAACATATCACCTGAATTAGAACAGTAATGTTCTGAAACATTAAATTTTTTGTGTAGTGATCTAATGCTTTTATAAACCATTGTAATAACAAAATTACAATATTAAGCTCTACTCTGTATCGAGCACTCTTTATAAAAGTAAATGCGTAAACAGTGAGTTTTAATCAACGTCTTCACTTTCTTGTAATATTATATATATATATATATATATATATATATATATATACCCTGATTTATACCCTGATTTATATGACCCTGATATATATATATATATATATATATATATATATATATATATATATACCTTGATTTATATGACTCGGATATATATTTATATATATATATATATATATATATATATATATCAGGGTCAGCTGTTCCAAAAATCTATGTAAATATATAAAAACAATTTTAATTCTTGCAATTTTCACATAATAATTTTTAGTTGCATTATCATTATTATTATTAAAACTATATATATATATATATATATATGTGTGTGTGTGTGTGTGTGTGTGTGTGTGTGTGTGCGTGAGTGCGTGTGTGCGTGTCCGTGTGTGCATGTATATGGGTATATGTGTGTGTGTGTACGAAATAACGAATCCTACCGTAGAGTGCATATTTTTCTTTAAGAAAATTTCTCCAATATTCAGATCAATAGACAAAAATGAATTAAATATACTGTTTAATAATGAATAATGTTTTCTATTTTCTTCTGAACTGGAGGTAATGATTTTCGCTGGAGGTGAATGAACTGATGAACGAGAACATTCAAGAAATGGTCTGGATGGACAAATTTGCTACATAACAGACCCCTAAAGAGGGTCTGCATTGAAGCATTGACAAATATGAAAACACGAATCTGAATCTATTAATCTATAATCATGATAATTCTTTAAGTCAGAAATTTACACAAAATTTGTTCTTTGAAACTTACACGCCATTTCATAATTTCGTATAAATGTGTAATCTGTATATAGCAATCTCTTTTTCCCTGCGTCTGTAAGTGTGTGTGTGTGTGTGTGTTGTAACTTATATTTAAATGAATTTTTAAAAGAAAAATTCATCAAAACGGTGTAGCGAATGACTTAATTTGAAATTTTCTAAACAACAGCAGCAGCAACAATCATTCAAATTTTTCTAACAATTGTTTACGTGTTTGATTTTTTACAGATGTCAAGTACCTTTCGTCCATCTTCCGTGATGACTAAATGCGAAAACCATTTGACACTGGATTTAAAATGGCTTCAGGACTAAACCAATTGTCACCTTCGGTGCCGTAACAGTTGTCGGTGTCGGTTAATCAAGTATTGTCATCATTTACTAGTCGAGAGTTCAAATCCTGTACCAGACAATTAAATCTATATATTCTGATCCTGACAAAAAGTACAAATAAAAAATGGCATCTTCTTTGATGACCTTCAATCTTTCCGGAAGTGGGTGATCACGTCTCTAATTAAAATTCTTTTCTTTTGAGAAAAGGTAACGGAATTTTTTCTACCGATTTCAATTTATAAAAGCTTTTCTTTTAGACTGGCTGCTATCTAAAAGTGGTCAGTCTTCGTTGTTATTGAAATCATAGCTGAAGGTAGAACAGTTGATTTCATGCCTTTTTATGAGCACTATTTCGTAAGTGAACGAAATGAAATTGGCCAGAGAATATTTGCGCTGATAATAACACTCAAATATAAAAATAATCGCCCGAATATATCTAGTAAAAATCAAAGTTTTTATTTCCTTCCATGTATTAAAATTTTCTTGAACGAAATATGAAAATAAATTAGTTAGAAATATTTTTTGCTTAAATTTTATTCTTATCTTTTTTTATCACAGTTACAATAACTGGTATTTAAAAAAAACAAAACCTTTTTACATTTCCTCAGTCGTTTTGTTGTGACTAAAATTGTTAAAGCTGTAACGTGCTGAAGGGCAGGAATAGAAGGTGCAAGGGGCCAGGACATCTATATTGGAAGGGCATCCATATCTGAAGGACCCTTCTTTTGGACAGGAGTAGAGGTGATCGTCTTGTTTCTTGTTTAGGAAGGGGTTCCCGGTTCATCTCTCTCTTTTTCGGTCTTTATGTCGGTTCGGCTGGAAGCTTTTTGCAGTTGGTGAGTATGGTGGCAATGTCTCTTCATTCTGAGGGTACCGGGTTGGCAGTTTCCTGGTTGCTGCTTCCGACTGGTAGTTAGGAGCCC
This sequence comes from Ascarosepion bandense, assembly GCA_037127315.1. Taxonomy (NCBI): domain Eukaryota; kingdom Metazoa; phylum Mollusca; class Cephalopoda; order Sepiida; family Sepiidae; genus Ascarosepion; species Ascarosepion bandense. The sequence continues at coordinate 2,049,145 of JBBBDQ010001524.1, forward strand.
GAACTCTTGCGTAGCGTCTCGAGAAGCTGCTCTGATCAACAGTTGAATAATATCGGGGTTCCTGTAGTGCCATTTCGCGCATGGACGGGCGTCCCTGCATGAATTTCCGATGGGCAACCCCGAGACCACATATATTGAATCCATTGCCAAATCTGCTGCCATGAAAGTGGGCTCCCTGTGCAGGGCCCGGAAATTTTTCCCACCTGAAAATATTCTGCACATATACAAATCTACCATCCGCCCGTGTATTGAATATTGCTGCCATATCTGGTCGGGTGCCCCTGCTGCTCTCCTTGGGCTTCTTGACAAAATACAAAGGAAGATCTGTAACGTGGTTGATACTGACTTGGCAGACCGGCTGCAGCCGCTCTCACACCGGCGTGATGTAGCTTCCCTGTGCCTCTTCTACAAGTACTTTCATGGCTTCTGCTCCGATGAGCTTAGATCACTGGTGCCGCCTAAGCACGAATTTACACGAGATACTAGATTAGCAACTAGGTCCCACCCTTTTACAGTTAAACAAATAAGATGTAACCGTAAATTCTACTCCAACAGCTTCTTTTCTCGCGCTTCCCGCCTGTGGAACTCCCTTCCACAAGTCTGCTTTCCCGACAGTTACAATCTCCAGGTGTTTAAATGTAGGGTCAATAGACACCTCCTATCACACTAACTCCCAACTATTCTCACAACACTCTCATCTACCCAACCCTCATTCTCGGTATCCTCACCCGCCTATCACCCACCCTCTGTTATTTCCTATATTTAATCAGCCTTTCTCCACTCTACGTAGCCCCCTGCACAGTAGTGGCAGTGACATGCCTTGCTCGGGGTGAAACGCTTATAAAAAAACCCAAAAAAACATCCAATCAAAGGGAGAAATACAAATTTAGTTTGTAGGGATAAGAAATTAAGAACTAAAAGCATTGTGGAAAAACCCAACTAAGAAAAATTCACAAGTCAGTGCGAAAAGCAAATTCTAAATCCTAATTGGTTTAAGAACAGCAAATTCATATATGACGTATTTTCACGCTTAGATGTGAAAAGGCTAGCTGGAGCCGGCATCATGAAAAGTTTCACTATTTAAACCATGACGCTAACCTGTCAAAGTCAGTTAGAAGAAAGCAGTAGCTGACAACATCTCACCACGCAAATAAGAAACTTGAAGCTGACTCGCCCTAACTACCAATTTTCTTTTCTTCTTTTTCACTCTAACTCGAACATAGGTCACGCCTCAGTTTTTTTACCTCTTCTTACAAGGTCCTTCTCTTCATTTTCGCACCAGGTCGTCAAAGAGGACAACAGCAACAACAAAATGGATGTGTTAAGTACAACTTCTTTGTTTTGCCTACTCTTTCTCTCAACCTGTCGCGACCTACTAAAACAAAGACTTTACATTCCGCTACTACAGAACCATGAACTCTAAACTTCTGCGGACATTTTAAATACCTACATTACTACTACGAATGTTTTCTACAACTCTTGTTGCCCTAAACTTTCTAAATGAACACTAATTTCTACGAATACTTGTTATTCATTTCTTTTAATAAATTTCTATTTTAAAATGCAAAATGTATATTTTATTCTTACACTATTCTCCACAATTTCACATATTTCAACCTGCCGACAACCAACCTTCTGAATACGATGAAAACCTTCTCATAATTCTCCTGATGATAATTCCGGATAAAACATATAAGCAGTAGGGAGTTCGGTTATAACTCTAACATTATCCACTGGAATACTTTTATTTATGAATTAAATGTTTAGAATTTAGAATTATGTTGGGGGACTTTTATTATGCTTTTTTTCTTTTTTTCGTTTACAAATCAACAATTTAAAAAAAAACAACAAAGGGAAAGGTTTATCAAAATCATCATGGCGGAACTATAGAAGAGTTTACTTGATTATAGTGGAACCCCTACTTACGAAAGGCTATACATACGAAATCTTCATGTTACGAAACGCCTCTTACGAAATTTCAGGATATGAAAGGTGAATATTTCAAAATACGCGCTGCCACTAGCAGCTCCCAGAGTCCACCTCATTGCCTCCTCAAGTTCCTCATTCTCAATAATGCCCCTGCTCAACCACCTGGCCTCGATAATGATAAACTGGAGGAGTTCTTGATTGTTAAGATGCTGTACCTATCACCTAACACCACCTCTATCCACCAGCCCATGGACCAACAAGTAATTTCAAACTTCAAGAAGCTTTACACGAAACATGTTTCGACATCACTGAAAACACCCAGCTTACCCTTCGTGAGTTTTGAAAGCAGCACGTCGATATTGTTGTTTGCCTCAAGATAATCGACATGGCTTGGCAGGAGGTAACCAGACGTACCCTTAATACGGCTTGGAGAAAGCTGTGGCCCGATGCTGCTGCCTCACGTGATTTTGAGGGGTTCGAGGTGGAGGCTTTGAACTGATTAGGTCATTTATAGGACAAAAAGCGTCTCTATTTACGTAATTTTCACGTTACGAAACAACTTTCGGGACGAATTAATTTCGTAAGTAGAGGTTCCACTGTATTTCTAAATTGATTTCTGTTAGCCATGCGCAAACAGCGGACTGAATGCGTCTTGTTTGTCTTTCTGAATTTCTGAATGACATGTAGAATTTCACGAAAAAATATTTGTTAAAATGTTCTTTTTCTCATTTCATTCACACTTATTCACTCACATTTTCTCATACATAAACAATGACTAAATACAGTAATTCTTGAATTTTGTCAGCTTTCATTTATCATAAGTTTTATATCATTTTAAACAATTTTCACTAAAGCAGATCATGCGTGTAAATATCTTTTGCTTTAAAAACAGGAAATGTTCATCATATAGTTTTTCTCTGGAGAAGAAACACCGTTTTTCTATTTTAAAATATTTTTGTTTAGCTAAATTAATAAAAAACACTAATTATAATTATCTTTATTTCTCTCTCTCGCTCTCTCTCTCTCCCTCTCTCTCTCTCTCTATATATATATATATATATATATATATAAGCTTATTTATAAATGGAACTTTGTCTGTGTGTGTATGTTTGTCTGTGTGTCCGTTACTTATAGACTACGAAACGGCTGAACCGATTTTCTTGAAAAATCGGTTCAGCCGTTGAATTTGAAAATTCTGATTTGCAATTTTCTCTACCCGCTTACCTCTCACACAAAATTTACCACTATAAGGAAAAGAATTTTCCATCTCCCTTCAGACTACTTGATGAGACATTGTCCTTTCAATGTCGAAACAAAATGTGCACTTTGTAGTAGATGATAATTTGTACATGTTCTAAACCATAATTTATAGTATATATAAATATATATATTCTAGCAGTATAGCCGGGCGTTACTCGGGTGTAATGAAAGCTTTAAAACTAAGCCATGGTCCTGGAGTTCAGACTTTTTAGACGTTGGCACGAAAGACTAAAAAGCAATAGTTGTTTCCAGTTACAGTGAAACCGTAAACTGAAAGAAAAATGAATGGATGTAAGTCAAATTTTGATTTCCTTGTATCGATATCAAAAAAGTTTTTTTTCGTCGTAAATTGAATTTTGAAGGCTAAATATGTCTTCTGAGTAAATGGTATCATGGCTGAAACTAAGAACTGCAAGTATGCCTACATAGAGCCAAACCTGAAGCATAAACTAAAAGAAAAGGGCTGAAAAAATACCGACATACAGGCAGATGAACAGACACACACACAGACATCTTGCCTTATATATATATATATATATATATATATATATATATATATATATATAATCGATTTTCTGCACTATTGTAAGAACTGCAACATTGAAACTTCTGAATATCGTTTCTTATGTCTTTGTCTCTGAGTGAATTAAATTTGATTAAAATCGGACCACTCCTTCTATAACCCGATTATTTCGATTATCGATTTTCGATATTTATCGGGGGTACCTCGACACAAAACTTAGCTAAGAACACTCGCAGATGTTTATAGTACAACTCTGTAAATTTTCAAGAAAATCGGTTCAGCTGTTTTGGAGTCTGTAGGTAACGGACAGACGCACACACAGACACACACACACACACACACACACACACACACACACACACACGCACATACATACACATACAGACAAAGTTCCATTTATAAATAAGTTTAGATTATATATATTATTGTAATGGTTGTTACAATGGTTTATAAAAGCACAGAATCACAAGACAAAAATCTTCCCGTTTCGGAGCTACGTTTACTCCTCATCTGTATATATATATATATATATATATATGTGTGTGTGTGTGTGTGTGTGTGTGTGTGTGTGTGTGTGTGTGTGGTTAAGGTTTGTTTTTTGTGTATGAGTGTTTAAAACTTATATTACTACATATTCCTATGTGTGGGTGTAAATATTATATTCCTATATATATATTTCTATATTCCTATATAAGTGTGTGTATGTATTATATTTCCATATATGTGCGTGTGTGTATAGCTGATATTTCTATATATGTGTGTGTATATAACTTATATTCTTATATATGTGTGTGTATAACTTATATTCTTATACGTGTGCGTGTATTTATACTTTATATTTCTATATATGTGCGTGTGTATATAGCATAATACTTATGTATAAGTGTGTGTATTCCTTATATTTTATATATGTGTGCATGTGTTTATGCCTTATATTTATGTATATATATATGTGTGTACTTATACCTTATATATGTGTGTGTGCGTGTGTATACCATATATACTTATACATATGTGTGTATCCTTTATATTCTTATATATGCGTGTGTGTATGTGTACCCTATATTGTTATATATGTGTAAGTTATATTCTTATATATGCGTGTGTGTACCTTATATTCTTATATGTGTGTGCGCTTTTCTCTCTCTCTCTCTCTCTCTGTGCGTGTGTGTGTGTACTTTTGTTCCTACAGATATGCGTGTGTGCATACTGTATATTCCTTTAAGGAAACTAAAAAAGCGATAAAAAATTTGTAATCTGCAAAATTTTCTTTGACATCAGATTCAATGGAAAAAAGTATGATTGCAACCCCTCACACATACATAGCCGTATATATATATATATATATATATATATATATATATATATATATATATATATTTAGAAGAATGTATTTTTATCATGTCTGTCTTTCATAGATTCTGTCTTAAGTAGATGACGGAGTTCTGGCTCTGTAGTGATTAGCTGCTGTTCTTGGAGTTTAATTATGTTTTCGTATAGTGTCTCAATTTCAACTTTTTTAGAGTGAAGTGGAAAGTTAGATTTGTGTGTTGAAAAATAAAAGTTGAAATTGAGACACTATACGAAAACATAATTAAACTCCAAGAACAGCAGCTAATCACTACAGAGCCAGAACTCCGTCATCTACTTAAGACAGAATCTATGAAAGACAGACATGATAAAAAATACATTCTTCTAAATATATATATATATATATATATATATATATATATAAGTATGTATGTGTGCATTAATGTGCGTTTGTTTATATATTCTCATCGAACGAATGCTCACCTTTCTCTTAGTTTATTTATTGATATATCAATAAAATATCAATGAAATATACTTATTTGAAATCAATAATAATAATAGCAATAATTAAAGATACTCGCATTGTTTTACGAATAAAAACTTGTAATCTATCCAATCTTATTGATTAATCTTTTTGATCGATTTGAATTTATTGATTTCTCTTTAAGAAAGAAATTTCATTTATTGATTTTAATTTTTTTAATAAATAATTAATTTTGCCTCGCAGTAATTTTGTCTATTCTCTGCACATAAGTTCAGGCATAGATTCCAGTCCATTTTGTTACACGAGTATTGGTGTAAGTTCGTATGCGTATATATTAATGCCTAAATATATACCTGTGTAGATATATATATATATATAAATACGTGTGTGTATATGCAGAAACGTAGATATCTATATGCATGCGTATCAATCCAAATGTATACATAAAGATAGATGTATGTGTTTAATACACACATACATGTATGCCTACATATGTACATAAAAGTACACATACTTGCCAACGAATTGATCCATTTACGTTTAGTATTTTGAATCTATTTATTCAGTTTTCTGCCTCGAAATTGATCAATGAAAATTTAATGTAAAAAAATTTAGCCAAGAAAAATAAATTTATTTAACGCTTTTATAAAACCAGAAAGAAAATCCTTTTTTATTAGAAAAATTTACACTTTATTTCTTTCGTCGTTTTTTCTTTTTTATTTCTGTTTCCGATAACCATGAGGACCGAATAAAATTTGGGCCAAATGAAAAATTCAGAATTGAAAACAAATGTATGTAATTATATTTTTAATTTTAAAAGAAAACGATAGATTTAAATTAAATGAAATACGATTTGACTCCACTTTCTTGACCCAGACAATTAAAAAAAATGTAGGTACATCCAATAAATTTTTAGATACCTAAATTTAAAATGAAAATTTTAAAATAAATACTCATTTTCAAGCTTTAAAATTAGGTCTATTTGAAAGCCAAGGGATTAAAGTTAGTAATTCCAGTAATCAAAATAAACTGAAATTATATCGATTGGAATCCGAAATATTTCGAAAAAAAAACCAAACTTTAAATTTTCCGCCATTTTTTGAAATTTTTGATTTATTGACAGGTTACGTCAACAGTAGCCAACTTTCTGTTTAAAAAATCTTAAAAATATATATATACATTGCAGACACTTTTTTATAGTCAATTGTTTAAATTGAAACTTGCCTTATTCACAAAGTAAATACAATTCATTTTTTTAATTCCTTAGTAATTTTGAATGTTTCTTCTTTAAACTATTTTTGATCATTAACTAAGAACGAAATTTATAAACAATTAAATTTTATTTATGTATTTTTTTAAATTTAAAGCTCACTCTGAGCTTATGTGGGGAAATCCCCACCCCAAAAAAACCGCCATAATTTATCAGTTTCTCCAATGACTCTATTGAAATATTTAAAGCGAACAATTTCATGGGAATTTTCTGGACTTCTAAATCTTGTTAAATAAAAAGAAAAGAAAAGAAAGGATGAATTCTTAAATAAGATGGCTTCTTTATACGTTTTTTGGGATATAATTTTTCAAAGTAATTTTTTAATTTCAAAAGTTTAGATTAAATATTCCTGGGGTGAAGATCCGTCAGCTGTAATCTTTCGCTTTTATTTTTTATTCTTATTAATTCTTATCGACTTGAAGTGAAGTTACTTTTATTTCTGATTGTTTAAATTGCAGTCTTTTTTATGATCTTAATTTCTATTGAATTATTAAGTAAGGATTTACCTAAGTCGTATGATTTTTATGTTCATCGGTTGAACGATGAATTAAAAAATTTGATATTGCCAAATATGTAGTTTTTAAGTTACGAATAGAACTTTAAACTGAACATTACTGTTCTCAAGGCTCCTTTTTAAACATTTTCCTTATCACAATCACGAGTCCCGTGATTAACCAAAGTCGGAATCGTACCACCAGTAGTCGAAGTGGTATGTCTTGGGCAAGATTGTCTGACGGAGCCCACCCCTCTGCAGGTGACGACTCTTATTACCTCTAAATTGTATGTATGTTTATACTTTTTTTATTAGTTATTTTTCGTATTATTTGTTCACATTTCAAAATACTTTGAGACGAATCAGTCAGTCAGTTAAGTGCCGTACGTGACACACGCTTGGGCGATCATGTCTGGAACAAGACATGACTGAATGGGCAAAAGATTTTCCCGCAGTAGATTGCCATTGCTTTCTGCGGTAAACTGGTTGCCAGTCAAGGCTATAGAATCCAATCTGTCATATTATTTAACCCATAACTGGAGGGAAGAAACGGATTAATACTTTTCTCAAGGGTATTTGTGCATAAGTGAATGCAAGGAATTCAACTGGAATTCGAACTCAGCTCTCCGATTTGTCGTTCCGAGTCGATATCCACTGCACCACAACGTACGAATCACACATCACAAAAGCTTCTCTTTTGTTTAGTTTTGGGGTAAAACACAGGACAACAAGTCAGTGTATTTCACAATATTTTGATAGAAATTATTTGGGACCGTCTGTTATAAAGGAAATCAGCTTTTAAATAAAGCAAGGAAATATATCAGCTAAATAAATAAAAAGGAAGAAATAATAATTTTTAAAATAATGATTTTTTTTAAATATAAGAAATGAAGAATGTATTTTTTTATTTAAGTCAAAACAGGAAGTAAAAATAATAAATAGAAAATATTTCACAAATTTTCACAAAAGAAAATATTAAATAATTTTTTCAAAATTGAAAGCATGCAATAATTTTGGAGGAAAACGTAAATCTGCAATGATTAAATGTGAACAAAAAATATTACATTGATACTTACACTACCGGCCATAATTATTAGGCGACCACAGTGTTTAAAAAAAGGATATATTCCATACTATTTTTTAGTATTTATTGCCAAGTGAATAATTGTAAATCAAAATCGAATGTTATTTTTTTGTCAATATTGCACAATAACATGTGCATCAAACGAATTTAGAAATATTTAAAAATTACCTATATTGCAGTTTCATCAATGACAGAATGAAAAAAAAATTAGGGTGATTCGGACGAATTCATCTTTGCTTCCTTGCCTGAAAAAACGTTACAAAGTAATAATAACAAAAGAACCATTCTATTTTCATTTAAAATTATCCAGTTGGCAATAAATACTAAAAAAAATATGATGAAGTACATCATTTCTTTTAAAAAACAGGGGTGGCCTAATAATTATGCCCGGTAGTGTGTTTGTATATATATATATATATATATATATATATATATATATATATATGATAACTTTAATCCAAACGGAAAAGTAGGAAGGTAAATCCCAAAAACCTGATCCTAATTAATATTAAAATTTTAAAATTAAAAAATGATACAGGTGGAGAGCTCAATGTAATTAAAATTACAGAGCTAATATAAAATAAAATAAATTTTCAATGTTCAAAATTGTTGTTGTATGATCATTTCAACATGAAATCTCTAAGAGAGATTTCACATATCGTCAGCAACTAAAACATTATTTATAATGAAAAAAATAAAAAAAGACAGCAAAGAACTAAGAAATTTATGTCACAAAAAAATTTTGATTTGCAATTAACGTCTATTTTTAAGATTTTACTTTTAGATAGAGATGTAAGGGAAAAATTTGAAAATTTGGCTTCGTCTAGCTTTACAAGGGGAAGGGTTTATAGATAGATAGATAGATAGATAGATAGATAGATAGATAGATAGATAGGATCAGACTGAGATAGATAGATAGATAGATAGATAGATAGATAGATAGATAGATAGATAGATAGATAGATAGATAGATAGGGACAGAGTTCAATAAATAGATAAAAACTGACAGATAAATAAAATGACAAGCATACAATTTCCTCGGTGATTTGATATTTTCATTTCCCCATAATTAAGATAGAAAAACAACGTCCCCAAATAATTAAGGGGTCGTTTACTTTCGCTCCGCCGTCGACTCCTTGTGATAAATGTGTCTCTCACCTCATCGCATCATTTACTCTCGTGTCGACAAATTCTTCTCTGTTTAACAAACGGCCACAAAACTTTAGAATTCTGTATGAGATTCTCGTCTATTTAGACAGGGGGTGGGGTTCTAGAAATACGATCTTTGATTGTGCGGACAACGTTTAATAAGACGCCGTTACATTTCTCCACGGTTTTCTGTTTGGATAATAAATTGAAATGAACTGTTCTTCCACCTCCGAAACTACTGAGGGTAAATACTTATATGTGTGCATTTTGGTTGATTTAGATCGCTTGCTTCTTTCCATTAGGTGTAGGGATCGTCGCTCGCTCAACATGTAATTGACATGTTTTTCGGGATTTTTAAAAGTTTTTTTAAATGTATTTATTTGTTGACAATTTATTTGTTTCTCTCTCTCTACGCATGTGAGCGCGGCACACACACATGTATACATGCCTATATAAATATATATATAGAGTGTCCATTAAGTTCATGTGCACTTTAAAAAATTATAACTATTTATGCTTGCGATAGAAATAATTTGTAAAAAGAATTACAAAGAAGTAGTAGATCTATATATTTTTAAGGTTTTATTAAAATTTTATTTAGGTTTCCACATGTCTTCCATCATTAGCAATACAAGGGCTAATACGATTTTGCAGTTCATATATTTTTACTCATCTAAAAATTGCAGCCAATTTTGTGGTAAAAAATTACTCAATATCTATACTTAAAACTAGGTACACTAAAATTTGTAACATTTTTTACAGATTATTTATATCACAAATACAAATAAAGTTATAAATTTATAAAAGTGCACACAGATTTTATGGACACCCTGTATATATATATATATATATATATATATATATATATATACTTCTGTACTACGACTCGGATATATATATATATATATATATGTGTGTGTGTGTGTGTGTGTGTGTGTGTGTGTGTGTGTGTGTGTGTGTGTGAATAAATGAAACTTTGTCCGTGTGTGTGTGTGCCCATTCCCTATAGACTCCGAAATGGCTGAACCGATTTTCTTGAAAATTTACACAGTTGTACTAAAAGTGTTCTTAGCTAGGTTTTGTATTGAGGTACCCCAGATAAATATCAAAAATCGATAATCCAAAACATCTGGTTATGGAAGGAGTGGTCCAATTTTAATCAAATTTGATACCCTCATACACTCATAGACAAAGTCATAACAAACGATATTCAGAAGTTTCAAGGTTGCAGTTCTTAAAATAGTGCAGAAAAATTGATAATATATATATATATATATATATATATATATATATATATATATATATATAAAAGGCAAGATGTTTGTGTGTGTGTCTGTTTGTATGTCCTTTATACAAATCCACAATTTTTATCCGATTCTCACCAAATTTCACACAAATATTCTTTAGGCTGAGTCTGAGCTCCAGGACCATGGATTATTTTTAAAGCTTTCATTATACCCGAGAAACGCCGGGCAATACTGCAACTATATATATATATATATATATATATATATATATATATATATATATATATATATCGGAGTGAGTATAGAATGAGGAGAGAAAAAGAAAAATCTTTCCGTCCAAAACATTAATTTAAAACAGTGCTCGATATATGATGTATAGAGCTGTGAATATTTATTATAAATTATGTTTTAGAACATGTACATAATTTCTTCTATATATGTCCTCTTCTCTACAATCATATGGCTGTTTCAGTGTTTGGAACCCAATCACATCATCGGGAGAAATAAAGGTTTGGAATCATTCTCTGTTTATATTTGGTTCGTTGTTGTCGTGGGGGTTGGTTGGGGTTATTGGTAATTAAGTTAATGTGTTCCTCGCTTTGACCGTTAGACTTTTGAAGAATCTGGTGTGTAAGTGTGAAATTGTTGATTGATGGTATTATCTGTTGGAATGTACGTTTTTTCGGTCGGGTATATCTTTTGGTTAGAATTTCTAAGAGGGCTTCTGAGTGGTCATTTTTATGGTTGGCTATCGTTTAATTGATTGATATCTGCTGTTAGTGGACCTAATTCATATATTTACTTTGATCCTGTGTCTAGGTTTTCACTTTGGGGTTTCTTAGATAGACGTGATAGGGGTGCGGTTTTTTTCTTTCGAATTTTGATTTTTTCGGTATGGAATATTTTTTTATATTATAGGTTTTTAAAAAAAAAATGTTTTTTTATATTTTATGGTCAAGTTTGAAGTATTATTGCATTTAGGCAAAGTTATTTCAAGAAATCTAAATTTGTATTCGTTAGGAAGTAAATGCAAATTAGCGTTTTATCAGTTTTTGTATAAAGTTCTATGTTTAATCTTAATTTTAAGTTTAGAGGGTCGGTTTTTTATATTATTTTTTCTATAAACTATCGTTTGGAATCCTATTTATTTCTTTTAATTTTTAAAAAATATTTCATTTATTTAGATATTTTTGCGGACCTTAGATCTTACTTTAAGGATGTATTACATCGATTTTTTCTATAGCATTTATTATCTTTTATAATAATAAAAACATCTATTCCAATCTCCAGTACTTTTTAGTGTGATTGTAGGTTTAGATCTTACGTGTGCTTACAGTTTATTTTTGTGTATGATATAATTATTCTGAAGTAGTATATTTATTCTTGATTTTGAATATATGAATTTTGATTCTTTTTCGAGTTTGAGAGCAATTTGTTTAATTTTGATTTTTCAAGTACGGAATATTTTTGTATTTAAGTAAGGTTATTGTGTTAAGTAAGGTTATTGGTGTAGGCTTTAGTGATAGGCCTTCCTTTAAGGATTTATTGTATTGATTTTTTCTATAGCATTGTTTATCTTTTATAATGAGAATATCTAATCAAATTCTTAGCACTTCTTAGCATGATTGTAGGGTTAGGTCCCTAATGTGCTCGCAGTTTACTGTGGTTTCGTGTCTCTGTTTCAAGAGCTTGTTACTATTTATATATTTAAGGATCTCTATTTTTTCTTGAAGGCAAAGAAAGCATGGTTCTTTTATAGATTTTGCTGTTCTTGCTTTTTTGAGAATTTTCCATTTGACCTTAGGTGTTTTATTTTCGTTTTTTTAATTTCCAAAGGTGTTTGGAGAGAGATGTCATGTTTTGTTTTTCTTTGTTATTGAAGGATGAGAGGTGATTGTAAAAGCGCTTTTTAAATACGTTCATGGTATTCCCAATATATATTTTTTCATCTTTAGGATTTTCTAAGGATGAAATCGAACACATATATATCAGAGATTTCGTCAGACATTTATTGGCCATGGGACATTGGTTGGGGTTTCTACAGTTACAGAGGTTGTTATCATGGGACGGATTTGTATTAATGTTGGATTTATTTTTGCTGTGTATTTTTAATATTTTAGTGTTATGCGTTTTGATTATTTTTTCTAGATTATTGGAACAGCTATAGCTTAATTTTATGGTATTTTTATTAAAGATTTTGCTTAGAGGGTTATTTTCGGGAAAGTGCTTCTCTACTAATTTAAGAAATGTATGTTCCAGCTTGAAATTAACTGATTGGAGGGTTATACTATATTATTTTCATGCTTCTATTTCTGCTTTTTGGACTTTTGAATTTTTCCACAAAACTGATTTTTGATGATTTAGACCCGCTTTCATTAAGGATTCTATTATAAATTACCTTGTGCTTATCAAATATCTCTCTGTTGGATGAGTGTGTGTTGATGCGATGTTCAACTGATGATGGGATGTGCTTAATAATGGGTGGTGGGTGATTAGAGTTGGGGTTTATATATATTGGGTTAGCGTTGTTTTTCATGTAAGGTTGGAAAGTGTTCGATACTAGGTCTAATGTTATGTCTAGGAGTCTACTTGCTCGATATTGTGGTTAATTACTACGTTTAGGCCAAAGGATTTAAAGACTCCATGGATTAATTTTCTGGTTTTATCAACCTTACCTCCAGTAGATTTCATAATTATCATCAGTCCGTCGTCCCTAAACAGTCCCATCCTGATCGTTTCTATTTCATTATGTGCAGTTAAGTTGTACAGTAAGAATAATCCGGTTAGAACCGAAGCTTCTGCAGGATCAAGTGCACCCATTGATAAATCAGTTCTCTTTTGAGTTCTTAGTCCATTGTTCGTTGTTGTGGATTATAACTGATTTCCTGCAGCTCCGGATAATTCTGATCTCATCCTCTGTGATGTCCGAGTAGAACTCAGCAAACTCCAGGGCGAGGCTGAATAGGTTCTCTCTGTTGGATGAGTGTTATTAGAATCCTTAACACAATAACTTTACTTAAATACAAAAATATTCCGTACTAGAAAAATCAAAATTAAACAAATTGCTCTCAAACTCGAAAAAGAATCAAAATTCATATATTCAAAATCAAGAATAAATATACTACTTCAGAATAATTATATTATACACAAACAAAGAATGATTCCAAACCTTTATTTCTACCGATGAAATGTTTGAGTCCAAACACTAAAACAGCCAAACAGCCATATGATTTTAGGGAAGAGGACATATATAGAAGAAATTATGTACATGTTCTAAAACATAATTTATAATATATATATATAAATTCAAATAAAACTTTCATGGAAAATACAACATGTCATTTTAAGACATGCATTCTCATCCCCGTTTAAGCATATATATATATATATATATATATATATATATATATATAAAGACAAACTTATAACTATACTCGTGTCGAAAAACCCTCCGCGGATCGACGTGGAAGGAAAAATGGTTATAAAAAAAAAGAAAGAGCTAAGCTATGCACATGAACATCAGTCAGAAGGATTCGGACCGAGTCAGCACGTAGCCCAAAGAAAAACCCCTGAGACGAGTAATCAACTAACAACTAACAAAAAAGCGCTCAATACTGAGATAGAGCAGAATAAATAAAGTATACCTAGTGAGCCAACAAACCTACCAAGATTTCACCTAAGTGGATCGTCAGGGAGAGCCAGCTTACTCTGACGATCCACTTAGGCGAAACCTTGGTAGGTGTGTTGGCTCACTAGGTATACTTTATATATATATGTATATATATATATATATATGCGTGTGTGTGTGTGTATTGAAAAGATTTACATATAAATAAATTATATTTGAAAAAAGACAATAGGAACAAAGAAAGAAGGAATTTTCTTTTATGTTTCGTCCTCTTATCAACTCTATCAAAATAAAATCCTTACATTTGCCTTGATAATATCTATCAGAGACGGAAACGTATTAGTAAAACAAAAGTTACGTTTGTCTTTATATATATATATATATATATATATGAACCTTGAATAAATTCTCGTTGTTTTTCAACGGATAGCGTTCGCAGATCTGTGTGCGTGTAGTTTCCGTTGGTAACGCATCTATAATGAAGTATTATAAGCAAGCTTAAAATTCAGTGTATGTCATTTCGTCGAAGAGTAAACAATTTTATTTTTCATTGCGTTAAACATGTCGAATTTCGTGCCACAGAATTTGTATTTACGGGGAATTTTACTGTACTACTTTATTCAAAAGAAATCTACAGCTGAAGCACACACAATTCTTGTTGCGACTTACGGGAATCATGTTCTGTTGGAAACAACATGCAGAGATTGGTTTAGACGCTTTAAAATAATTATTTTGATATTGAAGATAAAGAACGCTCTGGTGCACCGAAAATGTTTGAAGACGAAGAATTGGAGGTATTACTTCATGAAGACTTGGATCAGCCGCAC
The DNA here is from genome assembly GCA_037127315.1 of Ascarosepion bandense. NCBI lineage: Eukaryota > Metazoa > Mollusca > Cephalopoda > Sepiida > Sepiidae > Ascarosepion > Ascarosepion bandense. The sequence continues at coordinate 2,064,350 of JBBBDQ010001524.1, forward strand.
GCTGAACTTGCAGGATCATTAGGAGTTGATCATACAATAGTTTCGAAATGTTTGAAAGAATTATGAATGATTCAAAAGCGAGGGCATTGCATGCCGCACGAGTTGAACTCGTGAGCCGTCAACGGTAGAAAAGGAAAGTTTGTTTGTTTTTTGCATTGTGTCGTGTCCTGCAGAAAAATAGATACACTAGGATCATCTTGATCAGACTTTATCGGATATCGGGGTATCGAGTTCCAATATCTGGTGGGGGGAATCAGAAAAAAATAAGTAGTCCATGAGCTGACCAGAAGCTTAAGGAATATTTGTGGGAAGTTTGGTGAGAATCGGATTGTAGATTTGTATAAAGGACATACAGACAGAGAGATAGAGACAGACAGACAGACAGACAGACAGACACATACACACAAACATCTTGTCTTATATATATATATATATATATATATATATATATATATATATAGATGAAAACTGTTTTAGTGGCCTAAACGCTAAGGTGTGGCATTTGGTGCACAGTAATTATAAGCAAGTTCGTATTGTTTGACAATTATATGAATTTTGATCATCACAAGCTGTGTTGTTCATCCTGTCAGATAAAAGCAATAAACTTTGTAAATATGAAGCGCTTGCCCCCCTTACTGGGATTACTGCATAATTCTCACTTTGTAAAGAATACATATTATTTGTGATCTTTTAACAGAGACTGTGTTTTTTAGTCCTCATGATATGTACACCAACTTTTATTTCTTCAATTATAAATCAACCACAGAAATACCTCAGTTTTACTAAATCAAATCAACTTTATTTGAGGACAACTTTATACTCTTGTTTATGTAACATTTATTACTATTATTTTCTTTGATTTCTATTGTATACACATTTCCTTCGGAGTTCAAACCGGAGATCTAATTTCAGAAATGACTTCACGGGATTTTCTCCTGGTCATTTTTGTATACATTAAAATCTAACATCACACATATTTTGCATAGATATTGCCCTTCGTCATGTGCGAAGTGTAATTGTTTTGTATTTCTTTAAGGCATAGATTACAAGAAGTTCCTTCAATGAGTATCAGAACCTTTCCTAATCAATTCGAGAGCTTTAACTACAACTGCAATTATTGATGTCTACATGTGCTACATTTTTCAGATTCCCACTTCAAGATTCTTGTATTTTAATAGTTTTTGAAGATACATTATTATTATTATTATTAGTAGTAGTAGTAGTACTTAATGCTAAAGTCCTCTTAACATCGTTGTATAGTCAGATTTGTGAAATACTCCCCACTTCTAATGCAAATATTAACGAGCTCCTTCTCTAACCTATAAAATTGCTCGTAAATCAACTTACGTTGGATAATAAAAGAAGAAAAGTCGAGATGAAAAGAGAAAGTTTTAGGATCTATAAATAAGATGGCCGCCAATCTGTACACGAAAGTTGGTCACTGCCTTGATAATTTAAATTATGCAAATGACTTTTTTTTCCGGATTAGAGGTGGACATAAATTATGAATTACCGAATTACCGATTATTATCCGGCACCTTTTCTGGCGTTGTCGTGTTTGTTATTACGGATAAAGCAACTCGATGGAAACAATGGCGGCTGATATTTCCAATAAACATTCGTCATTTTAAAAAGTTATCAAGACACAACAATGTCTTTCGCTAGAATCTAATTTTTATTTTAAAATCTTGACATCATTGTCGTGTCGATTTTCAACTTTAGATAAAAAAAAGATTTACTTTAACTTTTTTAATTACAGAAAACAAATATCGAAGTCTCTTCTCTAACCCGCCTCTAAGTGAGACATCAAAATCAAATATTAATTGCTGTACTTGTAAAATTTCTAATTCGAATAGCATCTCACGGCCCACAGGCTTCTCTCTGACAAACAGTACGGGTTTCGCTTCACCAGGTCTACTGCTGATATGCTAACGACCATTACCGAGTATATACACCGGGCACTTGACAAGAATGGCGAAGCCCGAACAATTGCCTTGGATATCTCCAAAGCGTTCGACAGGGTCTGGCATGTTGGCCTCTTGTTCAAACTGCGGAGCTACAGGATAACAGGACATCTGTTTGACCTCATCCAGTCATTCCCCTCTAAACGCACATTGGAGGTGGTATTAAATGGGCATGCCTCCCAAAACTACCATACGAACGCGGGCGTCCCTCAAGGTACTAGCTCTTTCTGATCTACATTAATGATCTCCCCGACGCCATTAGATCCCAAATTGGCATGTATGCCGATGCCACAACAATCTACTCTGGCATCGACCAAAAACCAGGTGTGGACGACAAAGTGAACCTCGCTGCCGTACTTGAAAAGGACCTCCAATCCGTAGTGTCCTGGGGTAGGAAATGGCTAGTAAATTTCAATGCTTCTAAAACGAAGCTGTTATCAACTAACCACCATAGACAATCGTATCTACCTCCCATTAGCATGGGACAGGCTAGCCTCCCAGAGAGTAAAATACTACGCCTCCTTGACCTTACACTTTCGGCGGACCTCAAATGGAATGACTATATCGAATCCATTGCCAAATCTGCTGCTATGATACTGACTTGGCAGACCAGCTGCAACCACTCTCTCACCGGCGTGATGTGGCTTCCCTGTGCCTCTTCTACAAGTACTTTCATGGCTTCTGCTCCGATGAACTTAGATCACTGGTGCCGCCTAAGCACGAATTTACACGAGATACTAGATTAGCAACTAGGTCCCACCCTTTTACAGTTAATCAGATAAGATGTAACCGTAAATTCTACTCCAACAGCTTCTTTTCTCGCGCTACCCGCCTGTGGAATTCCCTTCCACAAGTCTGCTTTCCCGACAGCTACAATCTCCAGGTGTTTAAATGTAGGGTCAATAGACACCTCCTATCACACTAACTCCCAACTACTCTCAGAACACTCTCATCTACCCAACCCTCATTCTCGGTATCTTTACCCGCCTATCACCCACCCTCTGACATTTCCTATATTTAATCATCCTTTCTCCACTCTATGTAGCCCCCTGCGCAGCAGTGGCGGTGACATGCCTTGCTCGGGGTGAAACGCTTATAAAAAAATTAAAAAATTCTCTTTTCTCGCACTTTCCGCCTATAGAATTCCCCTCCATTTACTTGCTTCCCTCACAGCTACAATCTCCAAGAATTCAAATGTAAAGTCAATAGTCATCTCCTATCTCACTAACCTTCATCCTCTCTCTTATGCTCCTTTCTCCGTCCACTCCATTCTTATCAGTATTCTCATCCTTCTCTTACCCACTTCCTGACGCCCCCTATAACCTTGTCACTCTTTCTCATAACTTTCCTCCTATGTAAGCCCCTGCAAAACAGTGGCAGTAAAATGCCTTGCTTGGGGCGATATGATTATATAAAAAAAAAATTCTATACATTTATATACCAGAAAATGTAAATAAATCTAAAACACGTGCATGTGTAGCTAATCAGTATTTCATCGACTAATTGATTCGTTTTCAACGGCTTATCAACAGACAAGAAATTATAATGTAAATATAAAGTGGGAGATAAATTTTATATTACAATTAATATATAAATTGATCCCTCACTTTATGGCCACGATCATCCTTCTCTTACCCACTTCCTGACACTTCCTGTAACCTGTGACTCTTTCTCATAACTTTCCTCTTAGTTAAACTGCTTGCTTTCGCTTCTCTCCCTCGCGTTCAGTATGTTTTGTGGGTGCCAAATTTTCCAGGCATTCTTTTCTCATTTTGCCTCTAGAAAATTTCAATTGTATTTTTTTTTCTTATTGGAGGATCCCGGGTAGTGTTTTGTGACCCTCGTTATGTTATCAGTATTTGCTTTTTTTTACAAAATACATGTATACATGTTATAAATTAAAGTAACTAAAATTGGTAATTACTGGATGAACAATGTTCGCGAATTTTAACGAAATCCTGGATTCTTTTGTACAAATCCCTCAATTTGTTTTGCTCATGTGAAATCAAGAAAAACATTATAAAAAAATCATTATTTTTTTATCTATAATGTTGAATGGGCTGAAATTAAAAAATGAAAATCATAAGCTGATGTTAAAAAATACTGTAAAACAGTGTTAATTTATTTAAGACTAGAAATATAGCCCAGCGTTGCTCGGGTGTAATGAAAGCTTTAAAACTAATCCATGGTCCTAGAGCTCAGACTCTTTGGACGTTGGCATGAAAGACTAAAAAGCAATAGTTGTTTCCAGTTAAAGCGAAACTGTAGACTGAAAGAAAAATGAATGGATCTATGTCAAATTTTGTTTTCCTGGTATCGATATCAAATAAGTTTTTTCGTCGTAAACTGAATTTTGAAGGCTAAATAAGTCCTCTGAGTAAATTGTATCATGGCTGAGACTAAGAACTACAATTATACCTACTTAGAGCCAAACCCGAAGCAAAAACTAAAATAAAAATAAAAATAATTACAACTGTGTAACTTTTCAAGAAAGTCGGTTCAGCCGTTTCGGAGTCTATAGGTAACAGACACACACACACATACACACACATACACACACATACACACACAGACAAAGTTCCATTTATTAATATGTTTAGATGAAATGATCTACTATGACATGTCGAGAATGTGTATTTAGAGGCTTTTATTTTATTGCCAATTTCACTGGTTGAATTGTTCACTTATATTGCACATAATCTATTATTGGACATAGGCTGGAACTGACATGTCTCTAATTTGTATGTAGATATATTTTATTTATTTCAGGGTTTTTTTTTTTTAGTTGAATTGTTCACCTATATTGCATATGAACTATTATTGAACATAATTAGGTTGCAATGAAAATTGTACTTTATGAAAAGTGAGATGTTAGATTCCTATCATAGATTAAGGAACTCGGTATCATAGGGGACCCACACAAACCTTGCACCGGATTTGCATTCGACAAAAATTCGAACTCATACCTCCGCCAAAGTTTCGTAGATCCTGGTCGTCTATTATTTTGTACTTAAAATGAAATTTGGAAAATTCGCAAATAATAAAGATAATCCGAACAATATGTTAAACATTTTCTTCTTTCATATTTGCTTCTCAGAAAGCGGGAAATGTCGAAACAGATTGAAACAAAACAAACTAACATTTGTTTATTTTAACTGACTGCATGAACGAAAATGATTTTTGCAGATTTCAGTGTTGCGGAAATAAATTACTTCTTTTTTATTGTTTGTTTGTCGATATCAAAAAAAGTATTAGTCATAAACTCAATGGAAATAAATGTTTATTACGAAACTTACATAATAACCATTTTTCCGTTCAAACAGCTGTGTTTAGAATTATATTTAAGCACATTCAAACAACCTCCATCTAAACTTATTCATAAATGGAACTTTGTGTGTGTGTCTGTGTGTGTGTCTGTGTGTGTCCGTTACCTATAGACTCTGAAACGGCTGAACCTATTTTCTTGAAAATTAACACAGTTGTACTATAAGCGTCTGCAAGTGTTCTTAGCTAAGTTTTGTGTCAAGGTACCCCCGATAAATATCGAAAATCGATAATCAAAAAATCGGGTTATAGAAGGAGTGATCCGAGTTTAATCAAATTTCAAACACTCATAGACAAAGACATAAGAAACGATATTCAGAAGTTTCAAGGTTGCAGTTCTTACAATAGTGCAGAAAATCGATAATATATATATATATATATATATATATATATATATATATATATATATACACACACACACACACACACAAACACACACACACACACATATATATATATGTATATATATATATATATATATATATAAAAGGCAAGATGTTTGTGTGTGTGTCTGTTTATCTGCCTGTATGTCTGTATTTTTTTCAGCCCTTTTCTTTTAGTTTTTGCTCCGTCTCAGTTTTTGCTTAGTCTCAGCCATGATACCATTTACTCAGAGGACTTATTTAGCCTTCAAAATTCATTTTACGACGAAAAAAACTTATTTGATATCGATACCAGGAAAACAAAATGTGACATAGATCCACTCATTTTTCTTTCAGTCTACGGTTTCGCTTTAACTGGAAACAACTATTGCTTTTTAGTCTTTCGTGCCAACGTCCAAACAGTCTGATCTCCAGGACCATGGATTAGTTTTAAAGCTTTCATTACACCCGAGCAACGCCGGGCTATACTGCTAGTCTTAAATAAATTAATACTGGAATAAAACAATAAAAATGAGGAAATCATTTGAAACGATATAGATAGGGTAAACAGTTGCAATACCTCACCTCATATGTATAGACATATGCTGAAGATGAATATGACAATGAAGATGTGGACAACAGTCCGAAAAATGTAAATAGTGGAATTAATTAAAATACCTCATCTCAAAAATATAGATCAATGCAACTATTTCAGTCTCCAAGCAGGCATGAACCCTATCAGGCCGAAAGATGCTTGTGGGTATCTAATCTATTCTATTATATGGCAGTCAATGCTAGACGATATCATCACAAATTGAAAAGACATGTGGTCCTACTGAGGAATGAGAAGAGTACCACAAACAAAATGTCAGCAAGGAAGAAGTTTTAATGAAATTGGAACAACAAAGAATATTATACTTTCAGTAACGAAGAGAGAACTGAAATTTCTGAGCCGCTTGATGAAGAAAGTGGGTCTAGAAAATTTAACACTCACAGGAATGTAAGAGGAAAACGAGCTGTGCGAAGAACAAGATCAAAAATGGATATTAAAGATTCAAAATTACTTAGAGTAACAAAGAAAAAGAAACTGTGGAGAGCCGTGATTCTCTATGTCCTGAAAAATTTTGGTAGATAGAAGATGTATATTAAAGATTGGAAAGTACATTTTTCAGGATCATGCCCCCCCCCCAATATCCTATCTTGTATACTTTTTGTCATAGCGGCCATCGCCCACTCTTCCAACCATTACATATACCTCCACTCATAAGAGGTGAGATTAGATAGCCAGGTAGCTACTCTAAGAAGCCTGGAAGTAGCCTTGGAGAGTAGCCTGAGAAGAACGCCCTGAACTCAGCCGAGAGTCGTCTACGAACACTGCTGCCGTAACGACCATTACGAGTCCCAGTTCGAGGGCTGAATTATAGTATTACACACTAACCCGGATTATCGTTTTACTAACAAAGTTCCAACTGTTGTATTTTGCCGTGTTTAATATATATTCGTTATTTCCTATTTTGGTTGTTTTGTATTATTCTTGCTGGACCTTTAACCGGGTCCACGACTCTTTTTAGTAGTTTTTCTTGCTGTGGTAAAGATCCTGCGACCCACCATTTGTAAGTGGCTCGCTGCCTGCCCTTATCTTTTTTATTGTCAATATCCCGTGAGGATTAAGTTTTTCAAGTCTTCTTTCTTCATTATGTATTGAAGGAATTTATGGTGTCTTTTCCTAATTCTTGGTATGAATGTTCATTTGGTTGCATTACATTTAGGACTTCATTTTTGCTTACCCGCTCAGTTGATGTTTTTTTCAGTATCCTTCTGCAGAACCACGTCTCTGTTGGCGCCGATTTTCTCTTCTTCTGTGGGAAGATTGCCATATAGGAGGAAGGGTATCACATAGAAATTTGGCATGTTTTTCTTTGTACTTTCCAAAATCTTGAAATTTTTATCTTTTACAAGGACTCGACAAATTGACTCCTTGAACTACATGCATTCTCGCTAACAACTTAACCGCCAAAGAGACAAAGAGAGGCACTGAACGATATATATATACATATATATGATCAGAGATAGATAGATAGATAGATAGATAGATAAATAATGAACAGACTGTGCTAGATAGATAGATAGATAGATAGATGTCTAATATCATTACATAAAATAAAACCAACTCCAATTACCCGAACGGAAACCAAGATTCAATATCAAAGACCGGACGCATTCAGGCAATGTTTCAAAGAAACTATCCATTTCCGTCGGAAAAAGGCTATATTTACGGCGGGGGGGGTGCGCTGAGTTTTGAAGATGAAGCGACAAAATTTGTCCCTCTCTTGTATTTAATGCAGTCTAGAGTTATCTTACAAAAATAAAAATAAACAAACGTATTTCATCAAAATTTCTTGAGGCAAAAACTTGTTTGAATTACTTCCACCATCTTTGTTCGATTTTAGTTAAAATAGCATCTCTGTTGTATATTACTTCTCTACTCATCTAACGATTCAGGCTTTCTCTTTTTTATTTTCTATTTTATTTTTACTTTTTCCGAGTGCAGAATAAATCTAAGGAGGTGCGGGTAGCGTATGAGTTATCAGGTTGGTAAGACGGAAAGTACGACACAGAGATCCGAAGGCTAATTGGCATGGCGAAGGAAGCATTCCAGAAGTTGAATAAGGTATTAAGAAACAGGACAATTTTGCTAGAAACACAGAAAAGAGTACTGGATTGCTATGTGTTGTCAGTTCTTCAATATGGCAGTGAATGCTGGACAATATCATCAAAGATGAAGGAGAAATTTGAAGCAACTGAAATGTAGCTCTACAGAAGGATGCTGCGAATATCATGGATCAAGCATGTGAGCAATGATGAGGTTCTAGAAATGATGGAAACAAAAAGGAAATTCATACTGAGCATCAGGAAGAGACAGCTGAAATTCCTCGGACATGCAATGAGGAAGGAGGGCTTGGAGAGCCTGATACTAAAAGGCCAGATAGAGGGAAAAAGAAACAGAGGAAAGCAACGGATAACATATTTGAAGGACCTAATCAGGTGGATGACGGAACTAGGATTGCATGGTGTAACAGAAGGCGCGCTCAGAGCCACCAGGGATAGGGAAACGTGGAAAGCCATGATCGCCTCCGTGCTGAAAGGACAGGGCACATAGAAGAAGAAGATGAAATCAGCAAACTGAGTTCAAGATCTGATCTGTTCGGCTGTGTTCACGTTTGCATTAATGTCTTCATGAAATGCTTGATCCCCTCTCTTACTCAGTGAATAACACTTGTGGCAGCTGGCCTAGAAGAACATTTGCTTAAATCACAAATTTTAAATTAAAGCCGTAGAGAAGCCACAGGAAAATGTCCACTGTCTTTTTTCAAAATGATAAAGCAATTGATAAATAATAAAAAGGAAGCAAGATCGCCTACGTCCTGAAGATATACTGCATTAATAATTTTTTCAAAAATATAAATCTAACGGATACAAGCATAAACGTAGACACACTTATACACATGTGAAGACGCACATCTACAAAAACATGTACGAGGAATGGTCTCGATACGATCCACTTCAAAGAATTTGACTAAATGACGAAATATCAGATGTTTTAAAACCCATTATTGGTCAAGCCGAGATGTTTTTGATAGAATCTCGTATATATATATATATATATATATATATATATATATATATATATATATATATATTCCATTTGTAAACGAGTTATTACACGACCTAGGTTTCTACCATGAGTGGTGTCTGCAGGCGATTTTCAGGGTTATTGCAAATCGCCTGATGACACCACTCATGGTAGAAACCTAGGTCGCGTAATATTGTTACGTGTTAATGTAACAAAATAAAAATAAAAATGATTGAGCAAAACTCAGAGTTAACAGACAAATATTTCATTCACAAAACATTAGATAAAAATATTTACAAATATACAGTTTTACATTCAAATAGAAACATGGAGTTTTGCTACTGGCAGGCGAAGTGTTACGCGGAGAGAAAGGGAAGGTAAGTTGTCAAATATCTTTACCCAGTTAAGTTGGTGGGGAAGTTAAGTGCTATACTTGTTGGAAATCCTTAAATGCGTATATAAAGACTAATGTTTGGCTTGGTCAATGAAAGAGGCAAAAATATTAATTTACCCAGATAGTTCCATGAGGTTCTCTTTCAGGTATTAGTTGTTCGGATTTTTCTGTGAGATTCTCTCAGCTGGATAGGGATACTAGAATCTTTACCAGAATTGATACGACAACAAAATCCTTTTAACAGCTCTTTCAAGTTTTTGTTTGATGTCGACTAGAGAGATTCTTTCGGCTGGAATATTTTCTTGAATCGAAATCGGTGCTGATGAGGCCAGCACATTCTCTTATAAACTGTTTCAAGTTTTAGTTTTTTGTCGTCGACTTAGGGATTCTTTCGGCTGGATATACATCCTGAATCTTAACCGGATCTGTAGAGGTCAACTCATTCTGCTATCAACTAACTGATCCGAGCCGAAAACCTATTTATATAGGGGCTAACACCTAATTTCCATATTTCTAGAACCTTTCCACTTCTCTGGAACATTCTACAATATTCAAAACGTTCTATTTCTAATTTCCTTATTTTTATGACTACTTTCTGAATTGAAACATTTTTGTAACAACAAGTAGAACTCAATAGAGTCCTTAATATCATTTTTTTATATAAATGCATCTTCGTAACAATATATATATATATATATATATATATATATATATATATATATATATATATATACTAGCAGTATAGCCCGGCGTTGCTCGGGGTGTAATGAAAGCTTTAAAACTAATCCATGGTCCTAGAGCTCAGACTGTTTGGACGTTGGCACGAAAGACTAAAAAGCAATAGTTGTTTCCAGTTAAAGCGAAACCGTAGACTGAAAGAAAAATGAATGGATTTAAGTCAAATTTTGATTTCCTGGTATCGATATCAAATAAGTTTTTTTCGTCGTAAACTGAATTTTGAAGGCTAAATAAGTCCTCTGAGTAAATGGTATCATGGCTGAGACTAAGAACTACAATTATACCTACTTAGAGCCAAACCCGAAGCAAAAACTAAAATAAAAGGGCTGAAAAAAATAAAGACATACAGGCAGATAAACAGACACACACACAAACATCTTGCTATATATATATATATATATATGAAAAACTACTAAAAAGTTGTAAGTTTAAAAATGTATTTTTCTGACAGTATTTATTTATTTCTATTATTATATTTGATATTTCAGACCGTCTTCAGCCTTTCATCAGAAACAAATGATTTTAAAATTTAAATTAGAAACGTATTTCACGTGACGCAGAAAGCGACAGATTTTTTTAAGATATTTGGAAACGTAAATCGATCTTTAATAATACTTATAAATTTTGTTTTAGAGAAAAAAATTTTAAGTGTATCTAAAATTTTTTTTAACTATTGAAATATTTATAAAGATTCAAAACACTTAAGTCGCTATTTAACCCTAGCCTGTGTGTGTTTTTAATTTTAAAATCCAGTATTTTTCTTTCTTTCTGCGTGAGTGTGTAGAACTAAAATCGGAGTCTATTAGTAAATATTTTCAGTTTTCTAATGTGTCTCCCGGTTGATTGAAGTGTTGGGCTATGGGGGAATATTGGTTGTTCTGGCGTATGCTAAGTTTATGATTATTGAAACGGAATCTAAAGCTATTTCCAGATTCACCAATATATCCACTATTTGGACATATTGAACAGAAGAGAAAATATATAATGTCTTGGCTATCACAGGTGAGGCGTGGAGGGTGCATATATATATATATATATATATATATATATATATATATATATATATTATCGATTTTCTGCACTATTGTAAGAACTGCAACCTTGAAACTTGTGAATATCGTTTCTTATGTCTTTTTCTATGAGTGTATCAAATTTGATTAAAATCGGATCACACCTTCTATAACCCGACTTTTTTCGATTATCGATTTTCGATATTTATCGGGGGTACCTCGACACAAAACCTAGCTAAGAACATTCGCAAACGCTTATAGTACAACTGTGTAAATTTTCAAGAAAAGCGGTTCAGCTGTTTCGGAGTCTACAGGTAACTGACACATACGCACACAAAGTTCCATTTATAAATAAGTTTATATATATATAATTTGTTACGAAATGTACACGTATTTATATATATATATATATATATATATATATATATATATATACAAAATTTTAAGAAATCGGTTACGAAATGGATTAACTTGGACATTTTTTATTTATTTTTTAAACATTATTTTTAATGGATACTCATGTTTGAGTAGATACTCTGTTTTTCATTTTTATAATTAAACCTTATATTTATTTATACCTACCGTCCTGAATAATGAATAGACCACGTGACCACGAAAGACTTACAGTCAAAAAATTTCCGAAATAATGCTTATAAACTCACATCAGGAAAAATCAGAAAAATGTGTGTTTAAGACACTTGATGTAGGTTGAATCTGGAACCCTCGTCAACATATTCGGGAACTGTTTTCTTATCAGAAGCTGCCGTATCTTCGTAATCAACATTAGACTCATCCAACTCTTCCCGAATCCTTTGTATTGATCTCTGATTGGCACACAAACAGTCTGAAAAGTTCATATTGGAGTTTACGGCGCGAATGCCAAGCAGTACAACATGCCGTCTCCAAATTTCTGTCGGAGTAAATAGCGTCCTGATGCCTTTTTATTCACAGACGGTGCCTAACTGACCATACTATACTATGATCATCATCATCATTTATCCATCACACCTAGATGGTGCATCGGGCAGCAACTGTTTGTTGCTGTTTCTGTAACAAAGCAGGGTTATTAGCTCTGCACCCAACCCCCAAACCTGGAGGCCCAGTTGACCATTCTTGGTCCTTACGTTTACAGCACCTGGTATTCCCAAATGGTCACCCATTTAAGGTCTGACCAAGCTCGATGTTGCTTAACTTCGGTGATCGGACGGGAACCGGTGTATTCAACACGATATAGCCGTAGACTTACTATACTAAGCTGGCACAAAATCAGAAAGAAGCAACGCGAATGCACGAAATTAAAAATATTGTACTATTGCACTATATATATATATATATATATATATAAAGTATGATTGTGTGTGTGTGTTTTCGACAATGTTGTATGTATGTATCCTTTGTCAGCTCCTTTTATTCACGGTTGTTCACATGCCAGTGCGCAGGTATATTAAAAAAACAAGATGAATAAACCTCATTTATAAATTTCTACAGAAGAAATAAAGCCAGCCATGCGTTTTATAAAACGATACTAAAAATTCTCACAAGCAAATCCCAATTTTGTCTGGGCAAAAAGGAAATTACTGATCTCTACGATGTCCGATCGTTCTTTCTTAATCGAAACTTTTGTCAATGACTCAGCGGAAAAAAATCCTTTTCGTTTGGCAGAAAAAAAAAAAGAACAAACATAATTAGCAACCCTTTCCTGCTAACCAACGAGAATGTTCGATGCAATTTTGACTGCAATAAACGCGTCTCACAGATCAAAAGATTTTATTCCAGGCGAAATAGAAAAATGAAGCCCTGTTCAAATTTTTTTTCTACTGTAGAACTGGAAGAAATTCTTTTTTTTGTTTTTTGTTTTTTGTTTTTAAATCATTTCAATTCCAAGTAAGGTAATAACGCCACTATGACGCAAGTCGTTACTGGGTGTAAGAGAGAATGAGACGAAAAAACTATTAATGAGAATATCCTTTCATAAACTTTCGACCTATGAAGAACAGCATGTTTAAACATGTCCAATGCTTCGAAATATCTAAAGTAACAGTCCGGGCTTCGCCATTCTCATCTTAAGCTGAACATACGCTTTCGGCAATAATCGTTAGCATTTCAGCAGCTGATCTAGAGAAGAGAAAGCCATATTGTTTGTCGGAAAAAAGTGTTTGCAAGATGAGACACATGACCAATTCGGAGTTGTTTAGTGTTACGTGTTGGAAGTTGCAAGAAAAGAAAATTTTCCAAAACACAGAGCTAAATCACAAACAAATATTCAATTTACTAAAAACACAAAATAAAGTACAGACAAATTGTGGCATTTAAAACAGAAAACATATAGTTAACTGGCGAAGTGTTACGATGGAGGAGGAAAGGTGGGGGTCAAGTATTTTTAACATGTTAGGCCTAGCGAAGTAATGAAAATGTTATTACTGGAAATCCACAAATATATGTATAAATAGAAAAAAGTTTTAGTTTGGTCAATGAAAATATTCAAAAGTTCTATTTACCAGTTTAGTTTTAGAAGATTCTGTTTTTGGGTTTTTTGTTGGTCGGTAACTTTTCATAGAGATTCTTTCGGCTGGATATAATAATCCATGAATCAAACGCCGGAGTTGGTAACACCAGAAATTGCATTTTTACAACTGCCAACTCTCTTTAAAAAACCTATTAGCACCTAATTAGCATATTTCTTGAATTATCTAGATTTTTCTCGAATATACTAGAATGATCTAGAATCTTCCAAACGTTCCATTTCTAATTTCTCTATTTTACAATTACTTCATAAACGAAAACTTTTTGTATTAACAAGTAGGACTCAGTAGCATCCCTTACTATGAATTTTAACCTTTTTGTAGACTTTTAAAATATTTTTTATATCGAAATGCATCCTTGTAACATTTAGAACTTTGCTAAGAAGCGGTAGAAGGCTGATAGATCGATATAACTATCGACCTATCAGCCTTCTACCGTTTGAATGATCAAACTGTTTGCCTGAGTTCTTTAAAATAAGGGACTTTCCAACAAGCAGGAATACAAGAAGCAAAAATCTGTTCGTAAATCTTTAAAGCTAAATGAAATTTTTATTTGTTTTTTAATCTTATAGAAGCATACGATACAACGCTTTCAGTAGAGAGGAGCTGGTTATTATAACACCCTGAGTTGAGGCATGAACTCAATCTTTTTTGCATTCTGCATAATCACAATGCCTCTCCATTATCATCTCGTCCACAACAATTTGATTAACAAGATTAAATAGCGATATTGAGCTATTTGCTTAGAAGGAATAATGGTGGAGTAATGGTTAATTGCTCGGATTGAGGAATCGAACAGCCAGGTTCAAGTCACGATCATTACACTCACTTACGTCTTAATACTCTTGGGAAAGTTATGAATACATATATTTTCCCCCAGCTATGGGTAAATAAAAAGACACACTGGGTTCTATAGCCTTGAATGGCAACCGGTCTAGGAGAAGGAAAAACTGAATTCGAGACCAGCGTAAGAAGAGTTGGCCTCTGCTAGGCTATCTTACCCATGAAACACCAGTACATACGTGTGGTGTGCCTTCGATCCTAATATGGTTACGGGTTTGTAATCATGATATTTGCATATCTACGAAATTATATCGGAAAGTTCCCGGATTGTCCATGCTGTAATTGTACTGTTGAAAGGCTCATTCGGACTCAGTCTACTGAATCAGTCTGTCAACAGGCTCCTTGCTATCTGCTCGGGTTCAATTGTAATGCATTTTTTTAATGTTAACATTGAAACGGCTGTGTGAGCTTTACAAATTCAGTGTGAAACTAGATAAGTCACCTAAGATACCCTTGAAATTTGTTGGTTCGACTTTTCGTGAATTTAAAAAAAAAATTTTATTTTTACTTTTTTATATCGAACACTAGTTTTTTGAATGAGATTTCAAGTTTGTTCGAGTATCGGATGAAGCTAGTTAATGCGATTATAAATTAGCGAAACTCCGGAAAATGTGGAAAAAAATCGTGAGCTCATTTATGTAAACTGTCAGGAAACATATTATTGCATTTGTTGACGTAATGGCAATCATTTGTTTGGATTAGTCCGGAAACTTTCAAATCTCACTTCTTCGGCTCTACAAAGAGCAAAGAGAAATATTACAATCTGATTAAGAAAAACGTAATAACTATCGAATAATTATCTGACCTATGGTAACATAGCCATTAGCATAACTAGAGTTAATTGTGTTGAGGCCTCACGACAGAAAAATCGAACTATTCATTCATCAATCAGTGTTATATGCTGCAATTCAATAGAATATTTACAGCTGAATTTGCTAAATGTAACCGTAAGTTCTATGCCAATAGTTTCTTCTCTCATTCTTCTTCCTTGTGGAATTCTCTTCCGGTTTCTTGCTTTCCAGATAATTTTCATCTTCAAAGATTTAAATGCAATATCAATCGTCATCTCTGTCTTCTTAATTCTCTTTCTTTTATTATATTTTCTCCTTAATAATGTTTTCTCGAATAATTTCAAACTCAGCAATCCATTTCTGTTTTAGTGGCTTTACAGATTTGTTTTCAGTGAAATGATTCCATAAATAATTGGGAGCTCATATTTTCTTAATGACATGACAGTCCCTTCAGATTGTAATGTGTTGTAATGGAAGAACCTGTCACCCCCTAGCAATGGACGGTCATCCATTATAAACACACCAAGCAGTAGATTACGAGCGAGTTGTTGACCGGAAGACGACCAGGAACGGACGGAAGTACTCACTGTTCTATTTTTGTACATAGTGACTATTGTTTGGACACTTAATATTTGTACCTTTAGTACCATAAACCTTATTGTTGATTTAGTCGTGTGTTCCTTAGTCTTTACCACTCGGACTAACCACTCATTTGTTTGCATCGGATTTTAACGACACAACATAATGTATCTTTGAAAATCTTAAATAAAACTATCAAAACACAAGAATCTTGAAGTGGAAATCTCATAACTGTGATACATGAGCTCATCAGTAGTTCCAGTTGTAGCTGGAACTCTCGGATTCATTGGAAAATGTACCAACAGACTCGTTAAAGGGATTCCTGGTAGCCCATGGCTTAAAGAAATACCAAGAAAATTACTGACAAGTGCCGCTTACACCTTACGAAGGGTTTTATCTACAGGGTGACACAAAAAAAAAACGGTCCTCACCTAAACTTGAATAACTTTTGAAATAATTAATCAATTCTTTTAATTTTTTCAGATTAACCAAGAAGAATTAATGTTCTAAGAGTCTACTACCTTTGACCTTTGAGGTGCCGTGGGCTACTGAGCAAAATACATTTATAGCTGAGGCATATTTTCGGCAGAAATCTATCCACGCAGCTCAATTGCAATTCAAAGAACAGTTCGGATGTCGTGAATTTCCTGTCCGCTCAATGATCTACAGATCGGTCAACAAGTTCAGAACCCATGGGACTGCGCATAAACTCAATCGTAAAGACACTAACAGACAATCACACTGTGGACGACAGAAATCATCAAGGACACCACACAACGTTGCTGCTGTCAGAGACTCTGTTGTCCGCAGCCCAAGTAAGTCTGTGCGTCGGCTATTTGAAACTTTGGAGATGTCTGCTACACACGCTTGACCTAATGTAGCTGAAGTTTTGTCTCAATTTAAATATACTCTTGGAAGTTATTCGATTTTTGGTGAGGACTGTGTGTGTGTGTGTGTGTGTGTGCGTCACCCGGTATGTAAAATGCGTGTGATCTTGTTTTTTTTGTTTTTTTCGCGGGATGGGATTAATGGTTAGTGAAAAACGTTATGATGCCATTTCTGACGCTAGGTCTCTGATATTAACACGGAAAGAAATCAATATACACTAGAAATCAAAGGAAATAAACTCAAAATAATATCATATTGGAACTGTTAGCATGATATTATCGATTATATTTTCAATCAGCATAAATTTAAATATCTTTTATCAAAATAAAATCGATTAAGAAACTGATATTATTTGAACTTTTGTGAAAAAAAGATTATATACAAGAAATATAAGGAGATATGCTATGGATCTGATTTGTGGTTCGAATTCCGCTTGAATTCGTTGCATTCATGATGGCTGCGTGATTAACGTTGATTGCTATTCCTGTGTGTTGCAGACACAGAAAGGAAACTGCAGGAACTCCTGCAGAAGATAGCTGAAGAGAGTGACGAGAAGGGACTACAAATAAACTGCAAGAAAACAGAATGCATGGTCATCAGCAAAAAGAGCAGCCCAAAGTGCCAAATACAGGTGGGGGTGTTAAAATCAAACAGGTACGAAAATTTAAATATCTAGGAAGTGTTCTAACTGAAGACGGAAAGTACGACACTGAGATCCAAAGGCGAATTGGCATGGCGAAGGATACATTCCAGAAGCTGAGTAAAGTATTAAGACACAGGAAACTTACACTAGAAACAAAGAAGAGAGTACTGGATTGCGATGTGATGTCAGTTCTTCATGAACCGAGCATGTGAGCAATGAGGATTTGGAAAGGATGGAAACGAAAAGGAAATTAATATTGAGCATCAGGAAGAGACAACTGAAGTTCTTGAAACATGCAATGAGGAGGGAGGGCTTGGAGAAACTGATACTAACAGGCCACATAGATAGGAAAAGAGACAGAGGAAAGTAGCAAATAACATTTGAAGGGCCTGAGCAAGTGAATGACAGAACTGAGGTTGCGGGATATTACAGGAGAAAGCGTGCTAAGAGCCGCCAGGGACAGGGAGACGTGGAGAGCTATGATCGCCTACGTCCTGAAAGGACAACGCATATAAAGAAGAAGAAGAAATTTTGTGCAAGAGTTTACGAATTGTAGATAGATTATTATATCATTTTTCATCATATTTTGATTTCTGCTATGGTCGCACTACCTACCAAGTCTGTGGAGTGACCTAAGGCAGGTCGTGTTGTGTTGTGTTGTCATAGCTCCATTTCATGTTCTTTCTATCTCCCCTAACATCCCTAGCGCTACATAGACAAAGTTCTCCTTGGTGTGTGGGCTGTACTTAATAAGACATTTTTTGTAGATCTCTTAAGTTGTGGTTTCCAGTGATTCTTTCAATGTGTTGTTTTGTTCCATTTTTTATCATTTCAAGTGCACCTACTATCACTGGCATGATTCTTGTTTTCAATTTCTACATTTTTTCTATTTTAATTTCCAGGTCTTTATATTTTGACAGTTTTTCGAATTCCTTGATTGCTATGTTACAATCCGCTGGACAAGCCATATCAAATAATAGACAAGTTTTTCTTTCTGGTTTTTAACAATAATGTCCGGCATATTTCCTTCAATTATTCTGTCTGTGTAGATGGTGTAATCTCATAGAATGGTGACATCTTCTATTTTTGTAACCGGAGCTAGGTGATGTTTATACCAATGTTTACAGATTTTCCACAATGTTTGTACATTGTTCAATGCAAATATTGCCCCACTTTATCGTGACGATTTTTATATTCATTTGGGGCAAGCACAGAACAGCCTGAGATTAGGTGGTCTATTGTTTCTTGGTGTTTATCACAAAACCTGCATTTTGGATCCATATTATTATGCATAATATTTGCCTGAAAGTTTCTCGTGAAAAGACTTTAGTCTTGTGCTGCAAGTACAAATCCTTCAGTTTCAGACTTTAATCCAGATGCACGTAACCATCGATGAGTATTAACTTTGTCAACATTGGATTTATTGGCACGTACTGGATATTGGCCATGCAGAGGTTTGTCTTGCCAGCGCTGTTTCATCTTTTCAAGAGCTTTATCTTTGGCTTTCATTTTCATATTTTTTGCCGCAATAGTTGGTTCTTGGCTACTGTTTTGCTTTTCTACAGAATCTACTAACTGCAAATCTTGTTTGTATTTACTGCCTTCTTTTATTATTGAATATTTTTTCTTTCTTTCTTCATGTTGCCTTACTAATTGTATCATCCAATCATTTGTTGTTTCTATGTATGTTAGTAAGCCAATAGTTGTTGTCTTGTATGACAATTCCAGCTGAATAAAACCTCTTCCACCTTCTTTACGGGGTATGTATAGACGGTCCTCATCAGCCTTGGGATGATGTATCTTATGCTTAGAAAGAAGTTTTCTTGTTTTAGAATCCATTCGCCTGATGTCGTTCAGAGTCCGTTTTAAGATGTTGAAACTATATTGGACAACTGGGATTGCAAGGCTATTAATGGCCATAATTCTGTTCTGAGAATTCAATTCAGTTTTTAATATCTTTTGTAGCCTTCTATAGTACTCTTTACGCACTATTTCTTTCATTTTTTTATGGTGAATGTTTTCACACTCATTTACACCTAGGTATTTTTAAGCTTCTTCTGATTTCAATTCTTTTATTGTTACAGCAGGGTCTAAGCTAATTGAGGATGTTTCTTGTATTGATCCACGTAAAACTGTAGCTTTAGCACATTTATTCAAATTGAATTTAATTCCAGTGTCTTCGCTGAAGCATTTTACAGTTTGCAGAAGACCTTCCAGCTCATTATCATTCTTAGCATATAACTTTAAGTCATCCATGTTAAATAGATGGCTTATTTTCTTTTGGCCTATTTTATAACCACATTCTGTCTTATTAAGTTTACTGGTTAGTGCTATTAATGATATGCAGAATAGTAATGGAGACAAAGATTCACCTTGAAATATACCTCCTTTGATGTTTATTTCATCAGACTTATAGGTTCCATTTATATGATTGAGGTAAAGGGTTGTTTTCCATATAGACATGCACTGTTTGATGAAATTGATGATGACGGGTGATATCTTGTATATATTTAAAGTCTTTAAAATCCAGTCATGTGGCACACTATCGAATGCCTTTCGGTAGTCTATCCAGGCAGTACTAAGATTTTTCTTTGTACTGTAGCAGTTTTCCAGGATCATTTTGTTAATAAGCAATTGATCTTTACATCCATAACAGCCACGTTTGCACCCTTTTTGTTCAAGTGGTAACATGTCATTTCTTTCCAAGAATAAATATGTCTGTTTTGTTAAAATAGATGTTAATAGTTTATATGTTGTCGGGAGACATGTAATTGGTCAGTAGTTTTTCGGGTTGTTTGTGTCATCATTCTTGGGTAGAAGAAATGTAATTCCTTTGGTCATCCATGCAGGAATTTTAGTGGGATCGTCAACCATTTCGTGAAGTTCTTTGGCTAGTTTTTTATGTGCGGTATTTCAATAATATAGCCAAAAGTTAGGAATTTTATCTATACCTGGGAATTTCCAATTGTGTGCTTTTTTTAGTGCAAATTTAACATCATCTTCTGTAATTCCAGCCCATGTATGTTCTGGTTTATTTTTTATTCGTTCTATCTTTTGTGCAATCCAATGTACTTCCTTGCTATGTTCTTTAGGGCAAGCCCATATCTTTTCCCAGAACTGTGTAACTTCTTCCATTTTGGTGGGGACTGTCACTTCAATTCTTTTTTTACCTATTTCCCTGTAACATTTCTTTGCATCGGTTTGAAAAAAATTGTTTTGTCTATAAAATCTTGATCTTTTATTATTATTATTATTATGTCATTTTTCATCATATTTCGATTTCTGCATTGGTCTCACTACCAACCAAGTCTGCGGGGAGACCTAAGGCAGGTAGTGGCGTGTTGTTATGACTCCATTTCATGTTTTTCTATCTTCCCTATCATCCCTAGCATTACATAGATAACGTTTTCCTTAGTGTGTGGGCAGTACTTAATAAGACAATTTTTTGTATATCTCTTAAGCTGGGGTTTCCAGGGATTCTTTCAATGTGTTGTTTTGTTCCATTTTTTATCATTCCAAGTGCACCTACTATCACTGGCACAACTCTTGTTTTCAATTTCCACATTTTTTCTATTTCAATTTCCAGGTCTTTATATTTTGACAGTTTTTCAAATTCCTTGATTGCTATGTTACAATCCGCTGGACAAGCCATATCAATTAATAGACAAGTTTTCTCCTTCTGGTTTTTAACAATAATGTCTGGCCTGTTTGCTTCAATTTTTCTGTCTGTGTAGATGGTGTAATCCCATAGGATGGTTACATCTTCTATTTCTGTAACCGGTGCTGGATGATGTTCATACCAGTGTTTGTTTACAGCTTTTCCATAATGTTTGCACATTGCCCAATGTAAATATTGCCCAACTCTATCGTGGCGATTTTTATATTCGTTTGGGGCAAGCACAGAACAGCCTGAGATTAGGTGGTCTATTGTTTCTTGGTGTTTATCACAAAACCTGCATTTTGGATCCATATTATTATGCATAATATTTGCCTGAAAGTTTCTCGTGAAAAGACTTTGGTCTTGTGCTGCAAGTACAAATCCTTCAGTTTCAGACTTTAATCCAGATGCACGTAACCATCGATGAGTATTAACTTTGTCAACATTGGATTTATTGGCACGTACTGGATATTGGCCATGCAGAGGTTTGTCTTGCCAGCGCTGTTTCATCTTTTCAAGAGCTTTATCTTTGGCTTTCATTTTCATATTTTTTGCCGCAATAGTTGGTTCTTGGCTACTGTTTTGCTTTTCTACAGAATCTACTAACTGTAAATCTTGTTTGTATTTACTGCCTTCTTTTATTATTGAATATTTTTTCTTTCTTTCTTCGTGTTGCCTTACTAATTGTATCATCCAATCCTTTGTTGTTTCTATGTATGTTATTAAGCCAATAGTTGTTGTCTTGTATGACAATTCCAGCTGAATAAGACCCCTTCCACCTTCTTTACGGGGTATGTATAGACGGTCTACATCAGCCTTTGGGTGATGCATCCTATGCTTAGAAAGAAGCTTTCTTGTTTTAGCATCCATTCGCCTGATGTCGTTTAGAGTCCAGTTTAAGATGTTGAAGCTATATTGGACAACTGGGATTGCAAGGCTATTAATGGCCATAACTCTATTCTGTGAATTTAATTCAGTTTTTAATATCATTCGTAGCCTTCTATAGTACTCTTTACGCACTATTTCTTTCATTTTTTTATGGTGAATGTTTTCGCTCTCATTTACACCTAGGTATTTATAAGCTTCTTCTGGTTTCAATTCTTTTATAGTTACAGCAGGGTCTAGGCTAATTGAGGATGTTTCTTGTATTGATCCACGTAAAACTGTAGCTTTAGCACATTTATTCAAATTAAATTTCATTCCAATGTCTTCGCTGAAGCATTTTACAGTTTGCAGAAGACCTTCCAGCTCATTATCATTCTTAGCATATAACTTTAAGTCATCCATGTAAAATAGATGGCTTATTTTCTTTTGGCCTATTTTATAACCACATTCTGTCTTATTAAGTTTACTGGTTAGTGCTATTAATGATATGCAGAATAGTAAGGGAGATAAAGAATCACCTTGAAATATACCTCTTTTGATGTTTATTTCATCAGACTTATAGGTTCCTTATTATTATTATTATTATTATTATTATTATTATTATTATTATTATTATTTCTTGTTCTGGTCTACTTGCAGCAATTGAACTTAAGTTGTACTTTTTAGTTTTTGATTAATTTAAAAAAATATTTTTCTACAGGCAACTGCACTTAATTGATACGTTTTTTTTTGTATTATAATGGCTCCTACAGTTGTGAACTCGTTCTCACATTGAGTTCTGTCTAGTATTTTGTTATTATCTACTGATATTTGTTTTATCTTGATAGTTGCATTTTATTGTTATATAATGATCGCTATGTGTCTGAATTACAAATTTTCACCAAAATAATAATTCATAAACAATATTTTTATACATTCCTTTCAAATAGCGCAATGAAGGTAGTATTGAACGGATATGCCTCCTAGTACTCTCATACAAATGTGGGTGTCCCTCAAGGCTCTATTCTAGGTTCTATGCTTTTCCTTATTCACATTAACCAACTCCCCGGTGTAATAAAATTCCAAGTCGGCATATACACTGACGACACTACGGTTTCCTCTCGCCTCGACCAAAAATTTACCGAGTCTAACAAAGCGACCCTTGCTGCCGAGCTTGAAAAGGACCTCAAATCTGTGGTGAACTGGGGTAAAAAATGGCTCGCGAATTTTAATGCTTCCAAAACGAAGCTGCTATCTATTAATCATCACATACAATCGCTCCTGCACCCCATTAGCATGGATCAGGCTAGTCTCCCTGAAAGTAAAACACTGCACCTCCTTGGGTTAACTCTCACAATAAACCTCAAGTGGAATGACTATATAGAATCCATAGCTAAATCCGCTGCTAAGAAGGTTGGTTCTCTGTGTAGGGCCAGGAAGTCTTTCCCGTCTGAAACCATCCTGCACATATAGAAATCTACCATCTGCCCGTGCATTGAATACTGCTGCCATATCTGGTCGGGTTCTCCTGCTAACCACCTAGGGGTCCTTGACACAATCCAAAATCTGTAATGTGATTAATCCCGACTTGGCAGCTTGGATACAGTCACTTTCTCACCGGCGCAATGTGGCTTCCCGTCTACTTTCACGGCTTCTGCTCCGATGAACTTAGCTCACTGGTGCCCCCTATATATGAATTTACTCGAGCCACAAGATTAGCAACTACGTCCCACCCTTTAACTGTGAAACCAATAAAATGTAAACGCAAATTCTACTCCAGCAGCTTCTTTTTTCGCACTTCCCGCCTGTGGAATTTCCTTCCGTTTACTTGCTTTCCCGACAGCTACAATCTCCAAGAATTTAAATATAAAGTCAATAGTCATCTCCTATCTCACTAGCCTTCATCCTCTCTCTCTCTCTCTCTCATGCTCCTTTCTCCGTCCACTCCACTCTTATCAGTATGCTCATCCTTCTCTTACCCAATTTCTGACACCCCCTATAACCTGTCACTCTTTCTCATAATTTTCCTCCTATGTAAACCCCTGCAAAACAGTGGCAGTAAAATGTCATGCTTGGGGCGATGTGATTATAAAAAAACAATTCTTTACATTTATATTCCAGAAAATGTAAATAAATCTAAAACACATGCATGTGTAGCTAATCAGTATTTCATCGACTGATTGATTTGTTTTCTACGGCTTATCAACAGACAAGAAATTATTATGCAAATATAAAGTAGGGGATCAATTTTATATTGCAATTAATATATAACTTGATCCCTCACTTTATGGCCACAGTCAGCCTTCTCTTACCCACTTCCTGACACCCCCTATAACCTGTCACTTTTTCTCATAACTTTCCTCTTATATAACCCTTGCCAACAGTGGCAGTAAAATGCCTTGCTTGGGGCGATATGATTATGAAAAAAACAAAAACGTAGGTTCGATTTTTTAGGTCTTGTGCTATTGGCTTTAATTACGTTAAACGCTTGTAACTTTTTACTGTAAAATGCCAAGTGAAATTAAAAGACATTTCCGTTGTGATTGTTAACTGCTAAATATCGGTGTATTATCTTTTTAATGGAATTTCGTTTCGTTTATAGTTAGGTTATACATGGATGTGTGTTGTGGCGCAATGGATATCCGAATTGAAATGTATTTTATCATGACTCAATTATGATTTACACAAAAGTATATTGTGGGACTAACCATTTTTGTTGTGGGGTGTAAACTTTTGTCTGTAAACATTTAATTGCTCCTGGTACACTTGTCACAAGGATGTGCATTGTGGTGCGGTGGATATCGACTCAGAACGACAAATCGGGGTGCCGAGTTTGAATTCCAGTTGAATTCCTTGCATTCACTTATACACAAATACCCTTAGGGAAGGTATCAATCCATCTCTTCCTTCCAGTTATGGGTTAAATAGCAGGACAGATTGGGTTCCATAGCCTTGGTCGGCAACCAGTCTACCGCAAAAAGCAGTGGCAACCTACTGCGGAATAATCTTCTGCCCAGTCAGTCATGTCTCTTTCGAGACATGATCGCTCAAGCGTGTTTCACGTAAGGCACTTAACTGATTGACTATACGTGGTTAAGATAGAATAAATTAAAGGGTTTTTATTTTTCTTCATATTAAAATGGCTGCTTGTGTTATTTCTTCAAAATTTCCTTAAGTTGAATTCAATTTGTTCGTCAACGACATGCATTGAGAAATTATTATTGATATAGGATTTTTGTTGTAGCAAGAGAAAAAAATCTTTATTGTTAAAGAGGATGTTACTCAGTGTGCTCGATTTTAATGCAGGCGTGTCTGGCAATAACACCTGGACGACGGGAAAGATTCAAAGCCGAAATGTGCGGCTCTCGGTAGCCATTTATGTGGTTCCTTCTCTATTTAAATTTGAATAAAATTTCTCTTCTTTCTCGTACATACATATGTGTAAAACTATGATAGGTAAAAATTGCTGTTACTCCACTTAAGGCTGTATTGTTATTTTTTTTATTTTAAAGTCGGTTATTAGCTTGTTTTTCTTGTGGCTGCGCACACTCAAATGGCAGAAACTCTAATTTGCAATGCTTGCCAGCACCCATGTGTGGTGGTATTAACTCTACTGCGGCAGAGATGAATAATTTATGTCAATGACGATTGCGGACCAACACTATGGTATGTGGTTTCCGGCTTTCTCTTTTCCAATCTTCTCACTTTGTTTTTGTTTTGGTTTTTTTTCGATTGGAGTAGATAAATCTATCTATCGCACGGTTCACACTCCACCCATGTCTATTGAACAGGTTAAGAGGCTCATCCCTTGTTCCCTGTTTAGGATGTGGTTTCCAGCTTTTTCTTTTTCTTTTCCAATCTTTTCATTCTTACGTAGCCCCCTGCACATCAGTGGCGTTACCGCCTTGCCCGGGTTGATACGATAAAAAAAAAAATAGACAATTTGAATTTGAAATTTTATTTTACCTTCAGCGAAGTAACAGTTACCAAACGAGTAATTGAATCTATCATATATTTATATCTATATATAAAGGATATATTGTTTGTTTGTGTGTGTCCATGGAGAGGTGTACGTTACAGACAACTTTTTTTTTAAATTTCAGAATAGATCGAGCTGAACTTTGGCACACGCATCCTATTTTATCCCGGGGAAAGGATAGAAAATTTGATTCACGCTAAATTGTTAGTAAACAAAAGCGATTTCATGTTAACACGATGTTTATAATGACTGAGTGTGTGTTGTAGTGAAGTAGATATGAACTTGGAACAAGAAATAAATACGTACAAATACCCTCGAGAAAGGTATTACTCCGTCTCTTCCCTCCAGCTATGGGACACATAACAAGACAGATTGGGTTCTATATCCTTGGTTGGCAAGCAGTGTAACGCAGAAAGTAATTGCAACTTACTGCGGGAAAATATTTTGCCCAGTCAGTCATTTCTATTTCGAGACATGATCGCCCACGCGTGTATGACACTTAATTGACTGATATAATGATTGAATGGTTATCATTGTCCTAACAAACCGGAGTTATTTGAAAACACACAGAATGGGAAAATCAATATAAATGACAAAAAGAGAAATGAAGAAGAAGCCTAAAACCAGGAAAACGGAAACAAAAGATAAAAGCAGGTGAGACGAACAAATTCATATCTAATAAAAAATTACTTTTCGGAATTCTTTCATGTAAGCCAAGCGGCACCAATTCGACGGCGACGACACCGGACAGTCGCCAATGACGACATGACGGATTAAAAACTCATTAAGCAATAAAGGTCGGCAAAGGGAGAAAATCAAATTTACTGTAAAGTGAGAAAGGCAAAAGAAAAAAGGCCGCCATTTCAGCTGGTTGTCGGCTGCAAAGGTGTCAAGAACTTTATAGATTAACAACGAAAGAGCTTCAATCCACGGGGTTCATTTTCCTGAATGAGTTGAAAGGATTTATTTCAGATTTTCCAGGTAGAAGATAATAATATTGGAAAAGTAGAAAATAATAAACTGAAGCAAGAAAAATTGCTTTTATCCAATGATCCCCAAAACTGACTCAGCGAAACGCCATCATTTTTATATTTTATATCAAGATAAACATCTACCAAGGTTAAAGATTATTTTAGTAAACGATTAGCAAGTCACACGGTGAGGACGAAACATGCTAACAATGAGACGTTAGTTTGATAATTATAGTTTTATGGCAAAACTCTTATTAAATTACTGCTTACTAGCAGTATAGTCCGGTGTTGCTCGGGTGTAATGAAAGCTTTAAAACTAATCAATGGTTCTGGAGCTCAGACTCTTTGGACATTGACACGAAAGACTAAAAATAATAGTTGTTTCCAGTTAAAGCGAAACTGTAGACTGAAAGAAAAATGAATGGATGTAAGTCAAATTTTGATTTCCTGGTATCGATATCAAATAAGGGTTTTCGTCGTAAACTGAATTTTGAAGGCTAAATAAGTCCTCTGAGTAAATGGTATCATGGCTGAGACTAAGAACTACAATTATATCTACGTAGAGTCAAATCTGAAGCAAAAACTAAAATAAAAGGGATGAAAAACAAACATACATACATACAGGCGGATAAACAGACACACACACAGACATCTTGCCTTTTATATATATATATTATCGATTTTCTGCACTATTGTAAGAACTGCAACCATGAAACTTCTGAATATTGTTTCTCATGTCTTTGTCTATGAGTATATCAAATGTGATTAAAATCCGACCACTCCTTCTATAATCCGTTTTTTTCGATTTCGATATTTATCTGGGGTACCTCGACACAAAACCTAGCTAAGAACACTCGCAGACGCTTATAGTACAACTGTGTAAATTTTCAAGAGAATCGGTTCAGCCGTTTCGGAGTCTATAGGTAATGGACACACACACACACATAAAGTTCCATTTAAAATAAGTTTACATAAAGGCATTTTTTATACCTTCTCACATTCTCTTTCTCGGAAGATTTTTGTGTGTGTGTGAATTATTACATTCACCCACAACTTATTACCCCCTTTGTAGTGATACGCACTTAACTAACCCCCTTTATTCCCCCGTTTGTGGTGATTTATACTTAACCCTTTTTGTACCCACTTTGTAGAGATTCGTACTTAATTAACCTCCTTTATTTTCCCCCTTGTATTGATTCGCGCTTAATTAACCCCCTAATTACTCCTTTGTTATGATTTGCACTTAATTAACTCCCTTTATTACCCCCTTTGTAGGGATTCGCACGTAACTAACCCCCTAATTACTCCTTTGTTATGATTTGCACTTAATTAACTCCCTTTATTACCCCCTTTGTAGGGATTCGCACGTAACTAACCCCCTAATTACTCCTTTGTTATGATTTGCACTTAATTAACTCCCTTTATTACCCCCTTTGTAGGGATTCGCACGTAACTAACCCCCTAATTACTCCTTTGTTATGATTTGCACTTAATTTACGTTTCCACTTTCTAATAAAAAAACCTTTTTTTGATGCTTTTAAAAAGCCAAATGTCATCCTAAAAGGAAAAAGTCGATCTTTAATAGAACCAGTAAAAATGTGTAAAGATCTGCAAGATTGTTGGGACGTTCCAATCTTTTCTTTGTCTATTTGCTGTTGTCAGCACAAAAATAAAAAGCAGCAGCAAGGGATATGAATATCCGAACAATATTGGATATTATCAGGATTTTTCTCAAAGTCATAGACACTTATTAAATATTTGGTTTAGTCATCTATTTTGCATGACTTCCGGTGCCTATCTATATCCGTGTGTGTGTGTGTGTGTGTGTGTGTGTGTGTGTGCGCACGCGCGTGTGTGTGTGTGTGTGTGCGCACGCGCGTGTGTGTGTGTGTGTGTGCTTGCTTATCGTTCTGCGTGTGTGCCATTTGTACGTCAATCTGCCTATCTGTACGCGTTCGTGCCTATTTGTGCGTTGAGGTTCACTGTGTGCGCTTAATTGTGAGCATGTGTGTGTATATATTTATAGGTGTGTGTGACTATTTTAGAATGTGTGATTATCTTCGTGGATATGAAAATACGAATGTGTGTGTGTGTGAGTATGTGTGTGTGTGTGTGTGAGGAGATTATGGGTTTATATTTTATTATAGATCAATGTATCTACGTACATTTGAGTTTGAGTTTTGTTTAACACCTACGAACACCTCTGTGGGTTGTTCAATGCTAAAAAGGTGGGGTTTTAAGGTATTTTTTTAATGTATGGTTATAGTGAGAAGGTTGATTTAGTTAGATTTTGATGAATTTTATTTTTTCTATTTTAGAAAACTAATGTCTCTAGTGTTGTATTCAAAAATGTCTTGCTGGTAATATTTTTTTCAAAAATGTGTTATGGTAATAATTTTTAGATTTTCATTTGTTGTGGCAATAATTTTTGGTTCTTCTATAAAAAATTTATTGATGGTAATATTTTTCCTTCAAAAATGTATATATTTCAACAAAAGTCTATTTTTATGTATATAGTTCTATAAAAGTTTACGAACTGGACATATATACCTATATTGCTCCTTATAAATCTAAGTCGAGCTCTCCCAGGAATATCTATATAGATATAACACTTAAGATTATATATTATATTAAGTTAATCTTGTTGGATTATCCTCACCGTTTACGGACTGGACATTCATTTACAAGGCAAAAATACACGACTGAAATGGCCAAAATAAAATATATTTGGGATCAACCAAAGACACCTTTAAGACCAGGTGGTTCAATCACAAGTCTACATTCAAAATAGAAAACTTAAAATCTGTACAAAATTGGCTAGACATGTGTAGAAATTGAAATCAAAATAAGGAAAAGACCCAGACATAACGTGGAGTATAGTGAAAACAGCCAAGACTTATAACGGTGGCAAAATATGTAGACTTTGCCAGGAAAAAAGTTAGAGATTATGCTATTCTCAAACAAAAAGAAGTATTGAATGAAAGAACAGAAATTATGACTAAGTGTAACCATACTAAAAAATACCTCTTAGTTTCATACAGCCATAGATGAAAACGTTATAATTTCTGGTAATTTTTAAAATTGCGCATTCAAAAATTCCCTACCACGTGAGCGTTAAAAAAAAACCGCCGTTACGTGAGCGTCCTTAAAAAAACGGTAAACAGTAAAATCAGTTATTGCAAATAACCTGAAGACACAACTCATGGTAGAAACCTAGATCGCGTAATAACCCATTTACAAATGGAAAATATTAAAAAGTTTTCCAATATAATTTTATTGAACTCTTTTTAATTCAAATGTACACATAACTAATCTTATTATGACCAAAACCTAAATAATTGAACAATCAATCAATCAATCAATCAATCAATAAATCAATCAATATATATATATATATATATATATATATATATATATATATATATATATAAAATTACTGCCATGAATAGACAAAAATATTTATTATTACCACTTAAGATTTAAAAAAATTACAAAACGGGCTAGCTAACCCGTTTCGAACTTCGTTCAGCAGTGCTAAATCGAGGTTAATAAAGAAATAATTATCTTTTTAGGAAAATGGACAAGATGTAGACAAAAAATATTCTTAAATGGAAATGAATCGAAGGCCATAGAAATGTTCTTTCTATTTACACTTCTATTTTCTTTAACACTTTGAGTTTCTGTTTGGGTTTCTGTTTTGAATCCTTTAACTTCCAAAAGTATGTAGAAAGGGAAGTTTGGTTTCGGTATAAGTTGTTTTTGGATGAAGTTAAGTGCATGTACCAGCGCTGCTTAAAATTGTTCTTAGTAGATCCGATATACACTTTATTTATAGTTGGATTTTCAATTGATTTTATGTTGCATTGATAGATTATTGAGTTAAACGCGAAAATTTTTGTGTAGTGATAATATGAATTTATAAACCATTGTAACAACTGTTACAATATAACGCTCTACGTTGTATTGAGCACTCTTTATAAAAGTAAATACATGAACAACAGGTTAAAAAACCTACGAGTTCCACAACTTTGTTGCAATATATATATATATATATATATATATATATATATATATATATATAGATATCGCACCTCACATTATTAGCCACTTTTAATTTTTAGTAATTTGCCGAGTTCGAATTCCAGTTGAATGCCGAGTTCGAATTTCAGTTGAATTCCTTGCATTCACTTTCGCACAAATACCCTTGGGAAAGGTATTAATCCGTTTCTTCCCTCCAGTTATGGGTTAAATAATAGGACAGACTGGATTCTATAGCCTTTGTCGGCACCCAGTCTACCGCAGAAAGCAATGGCAACCTACTGCAGGATAATCTTCTGCCCAGCCAGTCATGTCTCTTTCGAGACATGATCGCCCGAAGCGTGTATCACGTATGGCACTTAACTGACTGAATGAAGACATTCATTCAAATATTCACGTTATAAATTTGAAAAATATTTAATAAGTTTAATTTATCATAGACTAAATTTTACTCATGAAATTTTACAGGATTTTCCAAGTTTCACATTTTTAACCAAGTTTCTGCAACTCCAACAAAAATTCTGTCGTAATTAACAATGGCAATTACCGCGCAAAGAAATTTTTTCAGCAAAAATTGAAAACATCTCATTGTGTTAAGAAATTGAGCAGATATTCTCATATTATTTATATATGTCGACGTTTCCATATACAGATGAGTGTACTTACGCAGGTGTTTACTCATTTGTAGCGATTAAATTTTGTATGTATCCGTGTTTCAGTGTATGACTGTATGTGTGTGTTCGTGGGCGTCAATGTGAGAATCCTAGATGTGCCAGACGACATTCTTTTGACATGCGTCACAGATTTGGAGGCAAACGAAAACCGGCGTCTTTCACTGCGAAGAAAAGAAAAAAAAACTGTGACGAAAGTATATTTTCACCTTGTCCCGCCCATTTTTTACCCCCTGTTTATCCACCCCCTACACAAAGCACCATTCGCTTGTGTACACCCAATACAGCACTACTTACATCCCTCAACTCCATTAAACAGCAATAATAATAACGCATGCACACAAACAGATATATGTAAATGTTCTAAGATGAAGTGTCTCTGTAAAAGTAAGAAAATTAATAAAAAAACAAGGAGGAAGGACTGTACTTAGTCGACAAGTTTCGTCCTCTCATGGGCTTTATCAAGCTAATGTAGGATTTATTATGACACACGTGTTCATGCATTTACTTTTATGAAGAGTGCTCGATACAACGTAGAGCTTTATATTGTAATGGTTGTTACAATGGTTTATAAAAGCATTAGCAGTATAGCCCGTCGTTGCTCGAGTGTAATGAAAGCTTTTATATATATATTATCGATTTTCTGCACTATTGTAAAAATTGCAACCTTGAAACTTCTGAATATCGTTTCTTATGTCTTTGTGTATCAAATTTGATTAAAATCGGACTACTCCTTCTATAACCCGATTTTTTCGAATATCGATTTTCAACTGTATAAATTTTCAAGAAAATCGGTTCAGCCGTTTGGGAGTCTATAGGTAACGGACACACACACACACACACACACACAGACAGAGTAACATTTATAAAGATGTGGATGGATTTTTTTTTTTTACTTCTGCCGGTATAAATTCTTTTAATACATTTGAATTTGAGTAAATAAAATTTTCGTTTCGCCGTTGCTGATATATATATGTGTTCATGAATGTTCATCATGCGATGAAAGGTCAATCATAACATGGGGGGAAGGCACAACGTTTCCGAACTTTTCGGAGAAAAGTGAGCGAGTAAATATTCGTGTATTTTTCTTATTAATATTTAAGTTTCTTTTTTCCATTATTAATTTTTTTAAATTGAAAAAAAATTGGAAAAAAAAGAGTGTTGATAAAAAAAAAATCGAATAAGTAAAAAAAAATACAAAAAAAGATTTGAATATTTCTCGCTCAATTAACTCCTCTCCCCGCCCGGGGGCTCTAAATTAGGACACCTTGTGCCCTCCTAATCCTTTGATTGAACTTTCAACCACTTGATGAACTTTCACGAACATTTTCAAATTTGCAAACCTTCATAAACTATTTGACATCATCGCTTTATATATATATATATATATATATATATATATATATATATATATATACTGTAATGGTTGTTACATTGTAACAACCATTACAGTATAACGCTCTACATTTGTATCGAGAACTCTTTATAAAAGTAAATGCATGAACAAAAAGGTAAATAAACCTACGAATTTAACAACTTAATTACAATATATATATATATATATATATATATATATATATATATATATATATATATATATTGGGCGTGTATAATGATAATGTACCCGCTAAAAAGTCTGCCTTCTTCTACCGAGCGCCCTTAGCCC
This sequence comes from Ascarosepion bandense, assembly GCA_037127315.1. Classification (NCBI taxonomy): domain Eukaryota; kingdom Metazoa; phylum Mollusca; class Cephalopoda; order Sepiida; family Sepiidae; genus Ascarosepion; species Ascarosepion bandense. The sequence continues at coordinate 2,097,889 of JBBBDQ010001524.1, forward strand.
ATAGGTAGAATCGCCCACTGACACCAATTCGGTCGGGTTTCAAGCAATCGGGGTCTAACCGTACTGAAGAGCTGTGATACAGCAAAACAGATCTGTCTGCGGATGACTATATATATATATATATATATATATATATATAAACATGTGCAGCATAAAAATAAATCCTACATTGTCTTGATAAAGTTCCTCAGAGTACGAAATGTGTCGGCTAAGTACTGTTGTTGTTTACTCTTGTCTCTTATCTATTCACACATACACACACAAACACACACACACACATACACACAGACACACACACGCACACAGACACACACACACACAGACACACACACATATATATATATATTCGTGTAAATCTTTGGTACAATAAAGTCACAAGTTGATGATGGTTCGCCTGAAATAGGCCCATACCCCCGATTTACCATGAAATAACGTGTCTGCCTTTATTTTTCTGATATATATATATATATATAATGTTGGTTTGTGACAATGCTAAGATTGTTGTTTTTTCAGTGGTTTACTGATAAAAAGATCTTTTGGCAAGCAGGTTTTTTTGTAAATTGGCCGAGATAGAAATGGAGTGTTAATAGAATTAATGCGATGAAGTTTGTCATTTAGCTGAGCAAAGTCATGACGACTTTGAACTTTCATGAAAGCATCATTATGATGTCCTCACTCCTCGAAACATAATCCTCAGGGAATGAGGACATCATAATGGTTTGTATTTTTTTTAATCGTATCACCCCGAACAAGGCGGTAACGCCACTGATGTGCAGGGGCTACGTAATAGTGAAAAGATTGGAAAAGAGAAAGCCGGAAACCACATCCTAAACAGGGAACAAGGGATGAGCCTTTTAACCTGTTCAATAGACGTGGGTGGAGTGTGAACCGGGCGATAGATAGATCTATCTACTCCAATTGAAAAAAAACAAAAACAAAGTGAGAAGATTGGAAAAGAGAAAGCCGGAAACCACATCCTAAACAGGGAACAAAGGATGCGCCTCTTAACATGTTCAATAGATGTGGGTACTTATTAATTCAAATATGCATAGACGCATATCTATCTATCTATCTATCTATCTATCTATCTATCTATCTATCTATCTATCTACGCGTTACTTTTTAGTAATGAATTGAGTTCTCCCGGTGACTGGCGTGTGTATACACCGCTTATATATAACACGCTAAAATTTCCTTTCTCTCATTCTATGCGCCTATGGCTTAGCGAGCAGAGATTCCGACTGACACCACATCGGTTGAGTTTTGAACCCGGCCAGAAGGAAGTGGATGCGTCTAGCCACACTGATGAGCTGTGATACCACGAAACAGTCTCGTATGTGGATGACTAATATATATATATGTATATCAGATAATATTATTAAACTGTTATTCGTCAGAGTCAAAGTAGGCTAGTAAATAATTGTATTAAAAAGTGCTTAATACAAATTTAAAGAAAATAAAATCAAATGATAAAGGTTTAGCAAGCAGATCTTTAAGTTTTAGGCGGACCACAAACTTTAAATTTGTTGTTTTTCAAATCATTTCACTTTTTTCCGTGCAAGCTTATCATAAAGTTTCCGATTATCAAAAAAATTTGAAAAAACTTCAATATTTAAACAATTTAAGGTGGGACTCACTTTTTCATACAACGTTATAGTAAATTGATCCTCTATTTTGGAATCACTCAGGTTGGGGTCGCTTTGTGTGTTTTTTTTTTTTTTTTTTTCGGGACAAGTTGTTGCTCTTGTTTTTGTATTTTTCAAGTTTTCTTCAGTTCTTACGATGGCATCTTACTCGGAAACTCCCAGAATGGCTTTATTCAAAAATTTCGCAACGGATGCAAGTTGTTGAATATGCTCAAGCAAAAAAGTTTATTGCACAGGCTCGATTTACTATATAAGGTTGTATGAAAAACTGAGCACCCCATAAAATTGTTTAAATGTTGAAATTTTTACAATTTTTTTTTTTTTGTCGATCGGAAAGTTTAGGGTTTAATCGATAAGATTGCACTGAAAAAAGTAAAAAAAAAATGATAATCATCAAATTTACAGGTGGTGGTAATGTCGTACCGGCGAGTGGTTCCAAAATGAAGGATCGATTTACTATAACGTTGTATGAAAAACTGAGCCCCCTAACCAAAATTGTTTAAATATTGAAATTTTGCTAAATGTTTTTGGTCAGTCGGAAGGTTTAGGGTGTAATTGATAAGATTGCACTGAAAAAAGTACAAAACAAATGAAAAAGAAGAAATTTAAAGGTGGTGGTAGTCTTCTTCAGGTCCGCTAAATGTTCAAATTGGGAAGATGAGCGGATTGCACTTATTTTATTTCTCTTGGTACAATTTGCAGACATCGCTATTGCGATAAGGTTTCGCTTTAAACAATATACCCCAATTTACATTCAGATTTTTGTTATTTATTTTTAAATATCCTCACATACTTGACTAGTTTGATTCCTAAGACTTTCTAACCTGAATGATGATTTGTTGCGTTAACCTTTTTTTTAATCTGCTTTCAGTATACTCCCCGCGACGTCTACTTTGTTCTGTCCATCTATATCTTGTACTTCTGTTTTACTCCATCTCTATCTTGTACTCCTGTTTTGTAAATAACTCCTTCGGTTTTACAAACTCCGTCAAGTAGACATTTACTTTTATCTCTGCGGTTACATTTTTCATTAACGATATTTTGCTGCACGTTATTTTTTAAAATTCTTAGTGTTTTGCCTTTTTATGTAATTTTCTAAATTGTAAGTGCAGCTGCAACTTAATTTAACTGTATATCTATTGAATATTTTGTGTAATTCAGATATTTTAGAGAAGTGTTTATTCAGCAATTCATAAAATATTTTTCGTTTTTGGATTTTACTGAAAACTTGAAAGGCTGGCTAAACTAAATAATATTTCGTTTTTTCGTATTATTCTTCATACTTTTAATTATTTGAAACCTATTTGCCCATCTTAATTATTTTACAAGAGGAATTTCTAGACAATTTGTATTCTATTCCTTTCGGTATGTCTTTGACTATACTAGAAGGATGATTATATCTAGCGTTTACATATCTCAATCTTATGTTGGGTTCCATACATGACAAAACACTGCCAGTTGGCAGATTAGATTCCACATCAAAATATTGGGCGATCTTTTTATTCACATCAACTTATATTTCAAAGTCGAGGCTTTTGAACAGTTAAAAAACATTTTTCGTATTTTGCTATTTTGCTGTCTGGTACTACCATCAGCCTATCATCTCTGTAGAATTCGTGGTTGTATGTGTGGGCTGTTTCGTTGATCTTATATAAAATATACAGGCCCATTAATTCGGAAACCACTGTTTTATCGAAAAAACCCTGTGGTACATTAAAGGCACTCTTTTTTTATTTTTTAATCCATGTTTCAACATTGTGGAATAGTATAGTTTTACAACAATGTAAAACTATGCTTACATGTTTATATACATATTTATATTTATTAAACCTTTAGCGCTATCCAAAGCCCTATGCAACCCTTTTTCCGATATTGATGGTTAAAAATTCTTGAGGTCATATTTTGTGAAAACATTTTTTATTTCAAAAATAGAATCACTTGTTTACTTTCATTGGTTGGTTTGTGTAGCAACCCTTAATAAATTACACATATTTTTCAAAATTTCCTGGCTTATTTTATTCAATTCGGTTTTTGTTGGATTGATTAGTCGAAAAAGAGGAGTTATTGAAAAAGTCATCCTTATTGTATGTCAACCCTGTCACTTATTCCCAGTTTGGTTGTGATGTTTTGCGCCTTGTCATTTAGATTTTAAATGTAAAAGTTTTGTACCTTTTTGTAACATTTGATGACTTTTTCATTATTTTTTTCTGTAATCATTCGGGCTTATTGCATGAATATTCTTTGTTTTGTCGCCTTTAACAAGAATATTAGATTAAAAAAATTAGTTCAGTATTTAATAGTCCTTGGAAATTACTGTTAACACTTCTAAATTTGATATTGTCTAATATGACAATCATATCCTTTTCAATTTAATTGCCGGTGAATAACTCCTGATTTTAAATTTTCACTGTTTTCTTTTCCCTTTACACATTTTTGCAAGGAAAATAGTTCCTTCTATCTCTGTTCAATTTTATGTGATAAATTTAGCAAGTATGCATGACTGTTAGAAATAGTGATATTTTTTTAGCAAATACGATATTTGAAATTCTTGTATTATATTTTCCTCCGAAAAAAATCTATCTTCTGGCAAAAATCGAGCTTGTATAACACCAGGCAGATACCGTCTTTCGATCGAATGTTTCTTATCACTAGACTACGAAAGATTTCATTTACAATAACAAGATTCAAATTAACCTTTTAATAGATGTTCGTCTTTTTTTACTATTATCAAACGATTAATTTATTAATTGTGTCGAATGTAAACAAAATCAGCCGAATTTCCATATTCCAACCACTGCCATCTTTTGATCGGACGTGTCTCGCCACTAGACTGAATTATGTGGAAATTTACGAAATTAGCATTGGCCGACATATTTGAATTTTTTTGTTTTAACATTATTAATCATGTCCGCCATGCAATCTTTCGTAGTCTAGTGGCAAGATATGCCCAATCTAAAGATGGATTCTCTCGGTGGTGGGAGTATGCAAGTTCGATTCCTGTTGGAAGATGGATATTTAAGGCCAGTGGAATTTTTAATGTACTGTCTAATTGCACACACACACATACACACACATATAAACAGACTATCCGCTCAAATACTAGTATCCATTAAAAAATAATAATGTTAAAGAAAAAAAAAATTATATATATATATATGTGTGTGTGTGTGTGTGTGTATAATTTGCGTCCAGGTTCTTAAAACGTTTCAGAATTCTTGACAATTTGAAATTTCCAGCGTCTCTCGTTCGTTTGCATGTGTATTCGCACTAATATAAACCAGCTTAGTCCGATAAATCCCGAAAGGGCGAAAAGCCTCACTTGAAAACATTTCCTCTTTCCCCCGTGTGAGTGTGTGTGTGTGTGTGTGTATATATATATATATGTTGTTTTTTTTTACAGTTTAATTATTTTGCAGGATCATTCTAGACAGCTAGGTAAATAAATATTAATTATTCAATCACCAGTTCTTTCCAATTCCTTCCCATTTTTAATCTTTCGTTTTCGATTATAATTTTAAGATCTTTCTGTTTGAACCTTGATAGCATTTTAGCTAAGTATCTTAAAAAAAGCGAGACTTAAGTTTAAATTAAATTTTAAGAAAATGAAAAAATATTTCTTGAAGTTTTAATTCAGAACTGATGAAATTTAATATTCCCACTAAGCAAAATACTTTGGTGTAGTTCAGATAGAATTTAAAATGATTGAAAACTTTTTCTACATAATAGTAAAATCTATAAATTTGCTCATATTGACAAAATAATTCACTTTATTTTAAAATTTTCAAAATTAAAATATGCTTTTCTTAAATTATTAAATTTAAAGTTATTAAAATTGAAAAAATTAAAACAGTTCTTGTGAAAATTGTTCTTCTAAATACACCGGCATGACCAAGATATTTTATTCATAAAAGTAACTAGACGATTTTGTAATTAAAAAAAAACTTTTAGTTTTATTTTACCATTCAGAGCAGATTTTGTACAAATGAGTGTTCGCTTTTACCAAAACATTTTGATAATTTAAATACTCCGAGGACAGTCCATATAACGTATGCAAAATTAAGCGATACGAAAAAGAGTTATCGGAATTTCATGAAATTAAATAGGTGTGAGGTAACCGATGTAAAAAAAAACAAAAAAAAAAAACAAAAAAACACACATTTCAAAAATAATTTTCTTCGTTTCTGACTAAGTACTAATTCTTAAAATCCAACAATATGTGAATTTTTCAAAGAATTTCTAAATCAATGGGATTTTCTCTGGTCCAAAAAAAATGCTCAAATTTCCTTTATAAATTTTAAGTCTTGTTTTTGAGAGGAAAAGATTTATAATAAAATTTTCAAGGTTCTAAATAAAAAACGTTGTTTTATTTTTTTGTATAAAGCAAATTTTTATTTTACTCTTATTAATTGATTTATTAGATGTGGCACGAGGCCGAAGGTATGGGGTACTCAGTGAGGGTCAAACTACTCAGTTGTAATAGGTTCTGGCGAAACAAGCTTGCTAACCATTACGCCACATCGGGGTGCCCAATTTTTACTCTTAATAATATAAAAAGATTTTGAGGATAACATTTTGTTTTTGTAGTATCGTATGCAAATTAATAGGCAAGTATAAATAGAGAATAACTGGAGAGGTAAGTGAGTGAAACTCCTGTTTTTTTACAAACAGCTGTGCTAAGATTAGCATTACTCACAATGAAATACGAAACATAAAAGTGGTGTCGCGATAGGATGCTTAAATTCGCTGGATGACCCAAAACACAGAGAAACGTAGATAAAAAAAAACCTTTGCTTCCCTGATAAGAATAAAAAAAAGTGACACAAAGATCGACGGAGGCGAAAACAAAATGGCCGATTAATTTCTTGTTTTGATGCAAAGCTGGGAAGAAAATTTCGACAATCTGGTTCCCGATAAAATTAGAATAAATAAAATTTGAAATTTGTCCTTGACAAGATCCAACGGAGAATCTGTAATGTGATAGATCCCGACTTGGCAGCTCGGATACACCCACTTTCTCACTGGCGCAATGTGGCTTCCCTGTGTCCCTTCTACAAATATTTTCACGGCTTCTGCTCCGATGAACTTAGCACACTGGTGCCCCTATATATGAATTTACTCAAGCCACAAGATTAGCAACTAGGTCCTACCCTTTTAGTGTGAAATCAATAAATTGTAAACGCAAATTCTACTCCAACAGCTACTTTTCTCACACTTCACGCTTGTGGAATTCCCTTCCATTTACTTGCTTCCCTGACAGCTACAATCTCCAAGAATTCAAATGTAAAGTCAATATTCATCTCCTATCTCACTAACCTGCATCTTCTCTCTCATGCTCTTTTCTCCATCCACTCCACTCTTATCAGTATTCTCATCCTTCTCTTACCCACTTCCTGACATCCCCTATAATCTGTCACTCTTTCTCATAACTTTTCTCCTATGTAACTCCCTGTAAAACAGTGGCAGTAAAATGCCTTGTTTGGAGCGTTATGATTATAAAAAGAAATTGTAAAAATTATAAAAAAGAGCATAAAACAAAACAAAACAAAAAAAGGAAAGAAAAAAAATTTAATTCCTGAAAGAACCAAGTTTTTAGAATAAAGAAAAGCACTAAATGAGTTAATTATACAATACTTACATAGACTGAATGAACGATCCCAGTATTGTGAATTTTAAAAATTGGGAGCATGGGAAATTATTACTGAAGACGAATTAATTCTTCTTAGATTAATTGAAACCACAAGCAAATAATACTAGAATGTCTACAGAGTAGTAGAATGAGTTTTGAAGCAAGCATCGAGTGTTTGCAACAATTAGAGTTGATTAAAAAATTTAATCAACCAAAAGAATAATTGGAGACATACAAAACGAGCACGACCAAATCCATAATTAAATGTAGATATTGTGGAAAAATCATGAAGGGTACACGTATAAATCTCCAGTGCTAGAAAAAAAATGCTCAAATTACAAAAAGATCATTTTCAGAAAGTATGCAAATACAGAAAGCAAATAGAAGTAAAAACTGTTCCAACCCTCTCCAACGAAAAAGTTCAAAATATTTAAAATGAATATGCAAAAAAAGTGGTAGAGAAAAATAAGCATAAATGGCCAAGTATTTAACAAGCAAGTTGATACAGGCAATGAAGTTACGTTGATATGTTTAGACTCGTTTCCTTTGCCAAATATCGAAACTGCGAGTTATCAAAAATGAAGTACTTTGCAAAAATTGACCTCAAGTCAGCATACAATCAAATAGAAATTGACGAGAAATTCAATGAAATAACCACTACAAACACCACTATAGGCTTATTAAGATGGACTCGTCTACCGTTTGGTATAAAGACTTCCAGCAATATTTTTCAAAAGGCAATTGAAAGAGTCTTGTTAGGAAAAATATATAATATAATATACCAGGACGATATAAGTGTAGGGGCAAAAATCAAAACAGAGAAAATTTTAGTGAGATTAAAAAATGCAGACTTTGCCATAAACAAATGTAATTTTGACTGTAAGAAGATATCATATTTAGGATATCAGATATCAAAAGAAGGCATATCACAATATTTCAACAAATTAAAAAAAGAATTAGAATCTTTTTTGGGGACTGAAAATTTTTTATAGTAAATACATATCAAGATACAGTGACCTAATAGAGTCATTAGCAAAATTACGAAAAAACAAAAAAGAATGAATTTGACTAGACACAAAATATCGCTTTTGAAACACTTAACAATATTCTGAAGAGCAAACCAATAATAAAAGTTTTTGATCAACAAAAAGAAATAATGTTGAACACTAACGGAAGGTTGCTGCTGTTTTATCACAAGAATATTTAATCATGTACATATCAAAATGATTAACGACAGCAGAACCTAACTACTCGAATATTGAAGAAGAAGCGTTAGCAATTGTATAGAGCATCTAAAGGGCACGAAAATTTTTAACAGGAAAAAATGCTTATTAAAATCGGACCACAAACCATTAGAATTCATATTTAACGCGAGAAAAGAATTGCTAAATATCACATCGTCAAGGATTTTAAGATGGGCAATAAAATTGTGGCATTCGATTTTGACAAAGTATACATAATAGAACATTATTCCTCACGTAGACGCTTTATCAAAATTACAGTTCAAGAATGAAACAGAAGAAAAACAAGAAAATACCGAAGATAAAATAAAACACTGAGTGTAAACGTACGTTCTTCCTCTAAATAGACTCAAAATAGAAACAAAGCAAAACCCAATATTAAGTAGAAAAATAGAGAGAATAAAAAATAATATATGGAGTACCTTTTGATAGCAGAGCGATCCTTTAAGGATATAAAGCACAAACTAACCACAGAAAATGACAAAATATACAGTAGAGGTGTAATAATAGCTTCACAATTACTGAGAATGGACATATTAAAAAAAGTACGTGATGACGTACATTATGGCAAAACAGCAGCGCAAAGTAGACTTAGGTTACAAGTTTGGTAGCCAGGATATTCAAAAGATGTAGAGGAATATGTTAAGAAACGTCAATAATGTGCGGAAATAAACAACAAAAAAAAAACAAACTTTGAGCAAGCAAAAATTCACACATGTCCCAAGGAAGCAGAGCCTTGGGTTAAGGTCCATATGGATCACGCACATATCAAAGATAGGGGATTCTTCTTAGTGGATTCATATTCAGGATAACCAGAAGTTATCAGAGTAAAATACAGAAAAGCCAACACAATAAAGCAAATGCTAAGAACTATATTCTTAAAGAATAGAGTACCCCAGACAATAGTCACCGACAATGCACTCGAATTTTGCAACGAGAGCTCATGTGCGTGGTTAAAACAAATTTGGTGCATCCCATGCAAGACATCACCATATCACCCACGATCTAATGGCATTGCACAAAGAAGGGTACAAACAGTGAAAATAGGATTGAAAGCCTTCTCACCACTTAATGAAAACATAGAAGGAAATTTAACAAAGATATTCCTCGGTTACAGATCCATTCCACAAGCTGGAAGGAAACTAAGTCCTTCGGTATTAATGGGAAGACAAATCAGAGCTCCTATAACCATGTCATTTATAGCGAAAGAAAAGGTATGGTATAGAAAGAATGAAGAGGCGAATCCAGAAGAAGACAACATGGTTACTTGAGAAAAGGTGACAATATATATTGGCATATGCAGATCAATTCAGAAGTAGAAACGATCTGGATGATGTGGAAATGGAAGGTCAGGAACAAGAAGAGGTAGAAAGTTACAAAAGTGGAACAGAGCAGGAAATGGAAGAAAGTGAGAATGAAAAGACAAACGCATATGAAGGAGAAAATTAAGAGAAACCAAGAGAAAACAAGAAAAACAACAAGAAGGATAGTACAATAAAAAAAAATAATCAGGAGCAGTAAAAGAAAAAACAAGGGTGTATGATCTCTCTGGTTCATGGAGGTGTAGTATTGTATGCCAATTAATAAGCAAGTATATATATATAGTGAATAACTAGAGAGAGATAGATAGATAGAGAGAGAGAGAGAGAGAGAGAGAGAGAGAGAGAGAGAGAGAGAGAGAGAGAGAGAGAGAGAGAGACAACCCCGTCGTCACAAACGACACGGGAGCGGTGTTTTAAGACCGACCGAGATGAGTATAAAGAAAGGCGAAACATAACAGGTTTTTATTATGTTTCATGGCTTTTCTTTCCTGAAGTAGTTTTCTATTTTAACGAATTTTCGGAACTGGACTAATTCTACGGTAATTTCGACAGTTCAAGGTTTTAAAAAATCAGTTGTACAATCTGAATAACACCAAAATTGAAATAAGATAAGATTTTCTAGCTCAATAAGCTCTTTGAAAAATTTGATGTTTGATTAGATTTCCAAAATGGGAGAGGACGGTATTTTTCCAGGATCTCTTCGTGTCTGTCTGTCTGTCTGTCTGTCTGTCTGAAATATATATATATATATATATATATATATGTGTGTGTGTGTGTGTGTGTGTGTGTGTGTGTGTGTGTGTGTGCAACATACAGTTTTGTAAAATTGCTATGTGCATGAAACACGCAGTAATTAGGTAACCCGATAAAATACATTATTTTTTATGTGAATTAAGAAGTTCTAAAAGCATTTAAATTTGAAGACTTGCTTACATAAAGTGTATATATAAATAATATATGTATATAAGGCTCTTATACTCCTGTGTATCTATGCGTACATACTCCTAAATCAGATTCGTGTGTGTGTGTGTGTGTGTGTGTGTGTGTGTGTGTGTGTGTGTGTGTGTGCGGATGTATGTGTGTGTAGGTCAAATGTCCAGGCGAATCAAAGATGTGTCATGCATTCTTTGGCTGTTTTAGGGCCTTCCTTAATGTGACAATGTCAGCATAAGTTGTTTTTCCCCATTTTCTCAATGTATAAAATTCTACACTTCAGAGAAATTCGAATATTCATAAGGTTTCATCTATTTTGTAGACGTCATCATTCAAATATGGTAAGATTTTTACCAAAATGGAAGCACTTTTGATCAAGGATTTGCGGCGTTTTACTTTTTGACACGATAGACAAAAGTATTTCTGTCATAATTCGAAGTCAACTGACAAGAAAAGTTAAAAAGTTTTATGAGATTTAACCTGGTCTTGTGGTTGGCGTGGTTGCACTCGAATCTAGGCAAAACATAGCTTTCTAATTTTCAAGAAACACAATTTCGCAAAAGCACGTCTCCCACTTTTACCCCTTGGATGACGTAACGATCTCAGCTGAGTCTGCGGCTGGGAAATTTGGATTTTCGTGTTTTTTATTTTGATTCTCATTCCGTTATTCCTGCCCTTCGTATCGTACAAGCAAAGTTTTTTCTTTTACCACCACTTCACTCTTCATATACACTACTTCTAATCAAATAGGCCGGCCATACAAATGAAGTTCTTTCAACGAGTAGTAATAGCACTTTAGAGAATCAGGTTGGTCTCGCGTTGGACTCTTTTATCATAAAACATCAGAAAAACTTGTGTCGAACAGAAGCCTTAATATCAAGGGATCTATTTCATGCCAAAAACTGCGATGAGCTTTTCATCAGAGTATGAAGTACAGAAAAGTAACATCCTTTTTTTAACGCCTACATAACTTGTTTAGTTGATGTGTTGTTTTCAAATGTAAAGACGAAACTCTTTGATAGTCACATGCAGAAGAAAAACGATTACGTCCAACAATACTAACAACCAATAGATTCACAATAAGTTGCTTTATGGCATATCAACACCTCGGTGGGTCATTTATTGCCAACTAAATTGTATTTATTTATTGCTGGTAATACTTTTTTCTTTTTAAACAATTTATTTTTGTTTTTTTATATAAGTTTTGTGTCTAGTAATATTTTTTTTTCTTTTCGAGCATCAAGATTCATTGGGATTTGTTTTAAGGGGCAGGGTCCCCAAGTCCTACGCTGTTATTTAACCCATAACTGGAGGAAAGGGACGGATTAATACCTTTCCCAAGAGTACCAGTGCTTAAGCGAATGCAAGGTATTCAACTGGAATTCGAACTCGGCTCACCGATTTCTCTTTCCGAGCCGATATTCACTGCACCACAACGCACATCTGTCACTAAACGCTTACAGCACCTGGTATTCCTAAGCGGTCACCCATTTAAGTACGGACCAGGCTCAACGTTCCTTAACTTCGGTGATCGAGCGAGAACCGGTGTATTCAACGTGATATAGCCGTAAGACTCGCAATAAGTAGTTTTTCTTTGATTCTATACAGAAGTATGTGTTTATTACGAGACACAGGCGATGTTCTTTTATATATTTACGTCTCTCTTTCGTCCATAGCGAGACACACGATGAACTCCCTCATCGAATTCGAAGTATAAGGATCCGACAACCGCACCCAGTTACGACCCAGTGAATGAATACAGGTTCACATATTGTGCAAATGTCAGGCTCCAGGCTAGTTTGAATTCAGAGTTTTAATTTCCTAAACCGGTTGCCATGCAAGGCTAGCCAGGGACGGAGAAGAAATGGATTCATGCCTTTCCCAAGGAATTCGACTCAGCAGCCCGATTCCTTAATAACAGATTTATTATAGGCTGAGCTAGAGGTAATAGCGCAGAATATCTCATATTGATACAAAACCAAAACATACTTGAGTCATGTTCTCAAATAGCCTCGTGAGCCCGAGACTTCAATACGGATGTCATGCGACTCGATTAGAAAGATCTAAATTGTTTGCTGTATACAACCTCTTTCTAAGCTGAATGGGGTTAAACATGAATCTGAGCGAATTAAATCGGTAAGGATCATCCTTCTTCAAACCTCGAGAACTGGCGCTACACAGTCACAAACAAAGAAATGTACCAGATTAGAGAAACTTCATCACTTAAGGACTTTCAAGAACAGTAACATCTAAAATTGCTAGTGCATGTAACTTGACTAGAAAATGACATAATCAAGACGATGATATTCCACACAACGTCCAATAAAAGGGTAATAAGAAAAACCCTGTCTATACTGTAAATAGCAGCTACCGAACATGAAAAACCCTTTTTCCTGAAAAAAAATAAAAACGTGTTTTAAGAGAAAGATTTTATGAATTTCAACTGACAGTAGAACTTGCTACACAGTTAATGAATGTCGAAATTTTCCTTATAGGAAAACAACTAACGTTACTATTACTTTATTCCACACACACACACACACACACACACACACACACACACACACACACACACATATATATATATATATATATATATATATTAATGCAGGTTTCATTGAATAATATAGACAAGTTTTGTCTATTAATTTTGTGTAGGATCCGTTCATACCGTCTGATATACTTGATGGTGATGTCGTTAAAAGACAACAAAAAATCACAGTATTTGTTGAATTTTTTATCAGGTCTAAGCTTTCGGCTCACATAAGCCATTATCAAAGAGTAAATAATAACACACAGTAAACATAGAACATTTAAGCTATTAACAATAAAGATAATTGAATTGAAAATATAAGTCCATCCCTACCGTGGCGGATGGCCGAAGACAGTGACAAAATAGTGGTGTTGTGGTCCCTGGTCTGATTACAGACATTTGAGTACGTTGTTGGAAATATCGAAATTGATTGTATTCAAACCAGGTTTAAACTGTTTAATGTAGAGTGCTTCGAGGATTTTTAGTTTCTGCTTATTATTTTCTTGTTTGAGTATGTACGTGTTATCAACAAGCGTTTTTCTCAGAAGTGTGCGTTGATAACCGTGTTGTTCTAAATGACGGAATATATTTGAATTTTTATTTAAGTGCAACGTCAGACGCCGTGAGAGCGAATTTGTGGTGTGGCCGATGTAGATATTATTGAGGTTGTTAGAGATACATTCTCTAAATGGACATATGAATTTATATACTACATTGGTCTTTTGCAAATCACTAACGGTGGGGGAAGAGTCGTTGCGGACAAATGAATTAGATGTAGTGGATTTAGTGTAATATATAATGAACTTAATTCTTTTGTTAGAGTCTGTCGGAGAAATATTAGTATTTATGAGTTTTTTTAGGATGTTTTCATCTAGTTGGTAGTTGGAGTGCATCTGGCTACGGTATAAGAGAGTGATATGTTTAGGATTGGTTGGGTTAGTATCATGTGTTGTTTTTTCCATGTTAAGCTTTTTAAGAAAGTAATGTATTTGTTCATCAACTATGTAGTTGGGAAAATTATTATTGATGAGTGTCTGTTTTATGTTTTTTAGTTCACTGTAGAAGATCTGATTTGTAGATGAATTGACTTTTGCACGGTATAATAGATTTTTTATAATGGCTATTTTGTAATAGTGGGGGCATTCACTAATATAATTGAGTGTGGAGGGATTTTTATTAGTAGGTTTTTGATACGGTGAGATAGTAAATTTATTGTTGTCAGTGTTAATTAATATATCAAGAAAAGGAATTTTGTTATCTTTGCTAAGTTCATAAGTAAATTTTAAAACTGAGTTATTTTGAAACTGTTTTTGAAGTTGTAAGATTTCATTAGTATTTTTAATTGATAGTAGGATATCATCAACATATCTTAGATATATTGATGGTTTTGTAAATTTTGCAAAGGTAGTATTTTCAAGGTTAGACATGTAGAAATTACTAAAAATCGGACCAAGCACTGAACCCATGGAGACTCCGTCACGTTGTATATATATAGTGTTGTTTGGATCAACAAAAGGCACTTCAGTAGTACAAGCTAGTAGAATTTTTCTTAGGATGTTGGGATTAATTTTGAGTGGGGGTAATGAAGGATTACTGTAAACATTTCTTATAATTATATCAATAGTTTCACTGACGGGTACATTAGTAAAAAGGTTTTCCACATCAAGTGAAGCTATGATTTCATTATTAGGTTTTTCACTCTTGAGGATTTGGATTGCCTCTAGGGTTGACTTTATGCTGTATTTACTCGGAAGGTAGGGTGTGATAAGCTGGTTAATATGTTTAGTTAACTGGTATACAGGAGTAGGAATTTGGGATATGATAGGGCGGATATATCATCAATATATCTAAGATATGTTGATGATATCCTACTATCAATTAAAAATACTAATGAAATCTTACAACTTCAAAAACAGTTTCAAAATAACTCAGTTTTAAAATTTACTTATGAACTTAGCAAAGATAACAAAATTCCTTTTCTTGATATATTAATTAACACTGACAACAATAAATTTACTATCTCACCGTATCAAAAACCTACTAATAAAAATCCCTCCACACTCAATTATATTAGTGAATGCCCCCACTATTACAAAATAGCCATTATAAAAAATCTATTATACCGTGCAAAAGTCAATTCATCTACAAATCAGATCTTCTACAGTGAACTAAAAAACATAAAACAGACACTCATCAATAATAATTTTCCCAACTACATAGTTGATGAACAAATACATTACTTTCTTAAAAAGCTTAACATGGAAAAAACAACACATGATACTAACCCAACCAATCCTAAACATATCACTCTCTTATACCGTAGCCAGATGCACTCCAACTACCAACTAGATGAAAACATCCTAAAAAAACTCATAAATACTAATATTTCTCCGACAGACTCTAACAAAAGAATTAAGTTCATTATATATTACACTAAATCCACTACATCTAATTCATTTGTCCGCAACGACTCTTCCCCCACCGTTAGTGATTTGCAAAAGACCAATGTAGTATATAAATTCATATGTCCATTTAGAGAATGTATCTCTAACAACCTCAATAATATCTACATCGGCCACACCACAAATTCGCTCTCACGGCGTCTGACGTTGCACTTAAATAAAAATTCAAATATATTCCGTCATTTAGAACAACACGGTTATCAACGCACACTTCTGAGAAAAACGCTTGTTGATAACACGTACATACTCAAACAAGAAAATAATAAGCAGAAACTAAAAATCCTCGAAGCACTCTACATTAAACAGTTTAAACCTGGTTTGAATACAATCAATTTCGATATTTCCAACAACGTACTCAAATGTCTGTAATCAGACCAGGGACCACAACACCACTATTTTGTCACTGTCTTCGGCCATCCGCCACGGTAGGGATGGACTTATATTTTCAATTCAATTATCTTTATTGTTAATAGCTTAAATGTTCTATGTTTACTGTGTGTTATTATTTACTCTTTGATAATGGCTTATGTGAGCCGAAAGCTTAGACCTGATAAAAAATTCAACAAATACTGTGATTTTTTGTTGTCTTTTAACGACATCACCATCAAGTATATCAGACGGTATGAACGGATCCTACACAAAATTAATAGACAAAACTTGTCTATATTATTCAATGAAACCTGCATTAATGAAAAAATGCTGCCAAAATACACACAATATATATATATATATATATATATATATATATATATATGTAATATATATAAGAAAAATTTAAGGCAGACACGTTATTTCATGGTAAATCAAAAGTATTATCCTATTTCAGACGAACCATCATCAGCTTTCGTCTTTATTGTACAAAGACGAAAGCTGATGATGGTTCACCTGAAATAAGCCTAAATTTACCATGAAATAACGTCTCTGCCTTAAGTTTTGCTTATATTTGCTCTATATGTATTCATATACATATATATTTAGAGCTCTCTTAGAGAGTTATCCTGCCACTGTATGTACAGGATACTCCTTTGGATTCTTCTATATCTACACCGCATGCTGATACACACACACACACACACACACACACACACATATATATATATATATATATATATATATATATAAAGTGATATTGGTTATATTATCAGGATGAAAAAAACATCAAACACCAATTTAAATGCGGCAATTTACAAAATACAGTGTCTACAATGCAAAAACGAATATATAGGGGAGACATATTCTCTTTCTATGTGCCCTGTCCTTTCAGGACGTAGGCGATCATGGCTTTTCACGTCTCCCTATTCCTGGTAGCTCTTAGCACGCTTTCTCCTGTTACACTGTGCAACCCTCGTTCCGTTATCCAATTGATTAGGTCCTTCAAATATGTTATCCGCTGCTTTCCCCTATCTCTTTTTCCCTCTATCTGGCCTGTTAGTATCATGTTCTCCGAGCCCGCCTTCCTCATCGCATGTCCCATTAATTTCCTTTTCGTTTCCATCCTTTCCAAACCCTCATCATTGCTCACATGCTCGATCCATGATATTCGCAGCAAAAGTGGAGACATCACGGAAAAAACGCGGATTTGCGAGCACAAACGTTCCAACTTTGTATTACCTCGAAACGACGTAGGACACCATTTTGATTTCTCTAATGCTAGTTTAATTAAAAAAGATATAAGCTTTTCAGAAAATACTTTGAAAACATATTAGTAACCTTACTACCAACAATGAATACTAGTTTAACAATGAATACTAGTTTCAAACATTACATCACTCAACTTGTACAGCGAGAATATTTTGAGGACCTTAGATGCTATGCGGAAAGGAAACTACAAGACCTCCTACGGAAGGACTACAAATAAACTGCAATAAAACCGAATGCATGGTTATCAACAAAAAGGGCAGCCCAAAGTGTTAAATACAGGTGGGCGATATTAAAATCAAGCAGGTACAAAAATTTAAATACTTGGGAAGTGTACTAACAGAAGATGGAAAATGCGACACAGAGATCTGAAGGCGAATTAGTATGGCGAAAGACGCGTTCCAGAAGCTGAGTAAAGTATTAAGACACAGGAAACTTTTACTAGAAACAAAAATGGGAGTACTAGATTGATACGTGATGCGAGTTCTTCAATATGGCAGCGAATGTTGGACAATATCAACAAAGATGAAAAAAAATCTTGAAGCAGCGTAAATGTGGTTCTACCAAAGGATGCTGCGGATATCATGGACCGAGCATATGAGCAATGATGAGGTTTTGGAAAGAACAGAAACGAAAAGGAAATTAATATTGAGCATCTGGAAGAGACAACTGAAGTTCCTGGAACATGCAATGAGGAAGAAAGGCTTGGAGAATCTGATACTAACAGGCCAGATAGAAGAAAAAAGAAACAGAGGAAGGCAGCCGATAAGATATTTGAAAGGCCTTAGCATGTGGATGATAGAACCTGGGTAGCGAGATGTTACAGGAGAAAGCGTGCTAAGAGCCACCAGGGATAGGGAAACGTGGAAGGCCATGATCGCCTACGCCCTGAAAGGACAACGCACATAGAAGAAGAAGAAACTTACATTTAAATCAAGAATCTATATTTTATTACCCGTAGCACACACACATATAAACAGGCAAGTTTTTTCCCAGATTTAAAAATGATAGGCTATTGCTTTATTACATGTAATAATTATCTGACCAATGAAATCAAAACTCAATCATCATACTGTCTCTTTAGATTAAAAAAAATTAGTTTTTAAATCATACGTTTTATGTCAACACAAGATAAAATCATCTTTGCTGGTGGATGTCTCTATGTTAACGTCCTTGTAACCTCTCTGAAGATGGCTCATGTAAGCTGAAAGTTTTAAACCAGTATAATAAAAAATCATCAAAATATTATACAGTTTTTGTCTTTATTTTCACTTGAAATTAAAGCCAAAATACGATGTTTAGAACGGCTCATGATTAAACATAATAGACATTGGTTTTCTCTTATATTTAACAGTGTATATTCAGAAAACCAATGTAGTGTATCATGCCCTTTCAGAGATTATATCTCTGGTACTAACAATAAACCTACTACATATATTGGTTTTATTACAACCACGCTCTCCCGTAGACTTACATGTCATCTTTCTGATCAGAGTACAATTAAACGACATTTCTTAGACAAACATAGCAATGTAGGTAATATCAGACAGATTTTAGTCAGCAACACAATAATCCTCACTCATAAAGTAAAAAGAACCTTCAGATATTGGAGGCCATCTACATTAAATCCAAACAACCTACACTTAATAAAATCACGTTTCAATCTGGTCATAACACGTTACATTGCATTTAAATATATGGTTCTGCTATCATTTCCAGCTCTCACGCGGTGTGACGTCATAGAACCGCATTACAAATTTACGAACTGCGTTTGCTATTTTTAGTAACTGCTTAGCAAAGTTTTATGTCAACACAAGATAAAATCGTCGCTAATGGTGGATGTTTTTGTGTTTTTGTGTTAACGTCCTTATAACCTCTCTGAAGATGGCTCATGTGAGCCGAAAGTTTAGAACCAACTTAATAAAAAAATTATCCAAATGTTGGAGAAATTTTGTCTTTATTTTCACCTGAAATTAAAGCCAAAATACGATGTTTAGAACGGCTCATGATTAAACATAATAGACATTCATTGTCTCTTATATTTAACAGACGCTCTCACACCCTGATTGAGCACTCTGGAAGAATGGTAGACTTTGAAAAACAGTAGCTACCCTGGCATATACGCCTCGCTCATTCACTAATGAATTAGAGCACTCTGGCTATTGGGCGTGTATAATGATAATATACATGCTAAAAGTCTGCCTTCTTCTACCGAGCGCCGATAGCCCAGAGGTAGAATCTCCGACTGACGCCACTTCGGTCGGGTTAAAAGCAATCGGAGTCTAACCGTACTGATGAGCTGTGATACAGCGAAACAGATCTGTCTGCGATGACTATATATATATATATGTGTGTGTGTGTGTGTGTGTGTCATTATCCTATATTTATATAGAGAGAGAGTGCTCGGTATCGGAGATTCAGTGTTTATTAACCCTGAAAATTATGAAATATGCGTAACTTCGGTTGTCGTGTCAGTGTGTGTTTTTGAATGCGTGAACGAGTGTATGCGTCCGTGTGTGTCTGTGTTGTGTGTGTGTGTGTGTGTTTAATAGCAGGTAAAATGCTATATCAAATAAATTTACCATTTCAGCGAGTCTTATAATAAAAGAATAATATTCTAACATTCCTAATATGGAATAAATGACTTTCACAATTGTCAAACCCAATGGATTGGTGGAATTACAACGATTTCTCTGTATAGCATCTTCTGGTATGCGCAGATCTTTCAAAAAAATATCTGCGGAGCGCAGCGCAGAATACGAAAGAGACTTACCCTTCCGGATTTCCTTGCTTGGATACGTATATGGAGAGAAAGAGAGAGAGAGAGAGAGAGAGAGAGAACATGAGAGATACAGAGATAGAGAAAAAGAGTGAGAGAGAGAGAGAGAGAGAGAGAGAGAGAGAGAGAGAAAGAATGAGAAAGAGATAAATGAAAATCGTATAGAAATATGTAATCCATATCGTTGCCTTCATATATATGTCTGTGTTCTTGTATTTGTGTATGTATGTGTCTGTGAGTGTTTTCTTCATTTCCAAACGCTACACGATTCTCAAGAAATGCAGATGACATTAGAAAAACATGTTAGATTTCGAAGCCAGATTTTCGTTTGCCTCAAATCCGGAATGTTCGAAATGGAGGAACATTAAGCAGGCGGCTGATTGAGGAAAGCGAAAATTGGGGTCTGCTTTTATTGCCATCTACCAAAGACGAGAAGTGATCAAAGGAAGTTGATGATTCTATCGACAGCTGTTGGGTGCGTCTGACCATATTAATAGGGGTGGGACTGACATGAGGGGAACAGGGGGAATGCTCGTAAAGAAATCAAAATAAGTATTAGTCATTTACGTAGCAATATGTTTAATTCGGTGGATTGCTGTTTGTCCAATTAAATCGTCCTAATTTCAAATGTACGCACGTGCTCGCATGTAACTATATTTGAGCTTGTATTTCGATAAAAGATTGTTGCAGGGGTCAGTCAGTTAAGTGCCATACGTGATACACGCTTCGGACGATCATGTCTCGAACGAAACATGATTAACTGGGCATAAGATTACCACGCAGTAGGTTGTCATTGCTTTCTGCCGGGGACTGGTTGCCAGCCAAGGCTATAGAACCCAATCTGTCCTATTATTTGACTCATAGCTACAGTGGGAAGAGATGTATCATATTATTAAGTAGTAATTAGTGGGGGATTAATTTATAACTTCATAATTATATAAAACTGATCCCCCACTTTATACTCAATAGAAGCCTTAATCATGTGTTCAACTATTATATTCAGTCAGTCAGTTAAGTGCTACACGTGATACACGCTTGGGCGATCATGTCACGAAAGAGACATGACTGGACTTGCCATTACTTTCTGCGGTAGGCTGGTTGGCAGTCATGGCTATAGAACCCAATCTGTCCTGTTATTTAACCCATAACTGGAAGGAATAGACGGATTAATGCCTTTCCCAATGGTATTTGCGCGTAAGTGAAGGCAAGGAATTCAACTGGAATTCGAACTCGGCTCCCTGATTTGTTATTCCGAGTCGATATCCACTGCACCACACGGGAGTAACAGTTGTTAACAGTGTGTACGCAAACTAGCAAAAGAATATGTAGATTAATATATTTTTCACAATGACGTTCACCCTTTACAAGGCCCAAGTCTCTCTAGAGGGAGAGCGTTACAGAATAACCAGCACAGTTTATAAAGATGTGCCTGTTACACGTAGACTTGAAAAGGTTAAGACTGAAGTGATTGGGGAAGCATCCACTTGGGAGCCGATTCCCCAAAGCAGCGATTCGTAGGAAGAAGCTGCTCGAGTGGAACTATCATCTGAGCAAGGGAAACGCGAAGGGAATGAAGTTGGTCCGTTACAATGTGAGCGGCATGGCTGGTCTTAGCTGTGAAGGTTACAACTGGTGGAAGTGAGGAATGTTGTTCGTCTGAGTACGTTTCATGGAAGTAACCAGTCGATGAAATAGGAACGCATGGAATGCTCCACAGCTAAGTGAGAGATAATGAATATACAATCAATTGTGCACAATTAACAACATATTTTTTATAATCGTTTCATCCCAAGGAAGGCGGTAACGCCACTGATGCTCAGGGGGCACATAAAAGAAAAACATTAGATAGGATGAGAGTAAAGAAGAAAGACGAACCAGTTACAGGGAGTGTCAGAGAAAGGAGCAGGAGAAGAATGGAAATACAGGTGTGGTGACAGTTGCAAAGGTAGAGAAAAAATATGCAGAATGATGAAGAAAGAACTGGAGTCAAGTGGTTAAGAAATGGGTATTGACATTGCATTTAAATTCCTGGGATTGTAGTCGTCAGGAAAGCAAGAATATGGGAAAAAGTTCCACAGGAGGAAGTGCGAGAAAAAAAACTGCTGGAGTAGAATTGTCGGCTGCATTTGGTTGATCTAAATGTGAATGGGTGGGACCCAGTTGCCAGTCTGGTTGCACGAGTAAACCCCTGTGGCAGGGGCACCAGTGACTTTAGTTCGTGGGAGCAGAAGCAATGACAATATTTGTAGAACTACAGAGGGAAGTCATATCCCGCCGGTGATAAAGTGGCTGGAGTCGAGCTGCCAAGTCGGGACCTATCACATTACAGATTCTCTTTTGGAGCCTGTCGAGAACACTGGAACGGACAGCAGGGGCGCCTGACCATATATGGCAGTAGTATTCTATGCACGGAGGAATGGTTGATTTGTATATATGCAGGATGGATTCAGGCGGAAAACATCCTGGCCCGACACAGTGATACAACCTTCCTAGCAGTGGATTTAGCTATTGACTCAATGTAATGGTTCCCCTTGAGATCGGAAGATCTCAAGGGGAACCATTACAAGGGGGGTGCAGTATATTGTTCTCAGGGAGACTCGCTTGGTCCATGCTTATGAGAGGCAGGAGAGGTTGCCTGTAATGATTGACAGACAACAGCTTCGTCTTAGACGCATTGAAATTTACAAGCCACTTAGCAAAATAGTGAATGGAGGTATGTATGTTGAAATATCCTTTTTCGTACGTACTTGTGCACAAAGGGCATATAAAATATTATGGGAACCTTACATTCTGAAAAGAATACAGTGTTGGTTTGGTATAAATATTAGATGTGCCTAATTGTAGTCAATAAGTCGTGTTTTATCCATGTATCTACTCTACTGAGTTTATTGTGACAAAAGTTTCACTGGAGAAGAAAAGGTTCCTTACAAGGGAAACGAGACACGTCCTATTTCAAAACCTACTGAGGTTAAAAAAGAAAAAAAGAAAGCAAAGTTGTTGCTTCCTTTTTATATACTGCTTTTACCAATGTCAAATGGCGGTCATTAGCAGAAGTTCTTTGAGAGACAAGTAGGAAAATGTAGAAGCTATTATAAAACCGATACAAAATCAAAGCATTTTATATTATAGAGTTGTGACTAAGCATTTTTCTATCTTGAACAGAAGGGGGAAAGAAAAAAGGGAAGTATTTTCGGATTATTATTTTACTTCAGATAATATATGGAAACATTCCTTATTTTTCTCAAAACGTATTGATCGTTAACAGTATTTACATTATTCAGACTTTTGTCCTTATCTTTGTTGCCATTTCTACGATGTTTCGGCCGTTGTACGCTCCGGCCTTCTTCAAGTGCTAGGAACTTCGTGCAGAACTCTTTATTACGATCACTGTAGAAGGCCAAAACATCGTACAAATCGCAACAAAGATGAGGACAATAGTCCGAACAATGTAAATACTGTAAATACTACCGCATCTCAGAAATACAGACTAAATAGTATTTATCATTTGTTGGGTATATCACAGCAAGTACAATAGAATGGAAATAATTTGAAGAAAATTAAATAAAACACACACACATATATATATATATATATATATATATATATATATATATATATATATATATGGTGTATCTAATATATATATATATATTAAATAGGATTTATTCAAACATGTATGTACATTTCGACATGAAATCCCCACAGGGGATAACGCATCACCTCAGCAACGAAAAAAAAATCTTTCTGAAACTGGAGAAAAAAATCAGTCTATTTTTTCTTTTTAACTCATAGATTTGCAAAAAAAAAATTTAAAAGAAAGTCCGCTTGGATTAAGGTATTTGAATAATATATATATATATATATAAAAGCCATATAATTTTTTATGAAGTACTAGTCTTCAAATGGCACGTGACAAAATTTGGGCCCAATCGGATTACTAGTTTATAAATTAGAGTTATTTAAGTGAAGCTACTTTCGCAAATTTTCAAAACAATGGAATAATCTGAATTTCGTATGTTGATATAACTTTGCTTTTTTTGAGAAAAATACTGTTCAAGCAAAGCAATGGCTTGATAAATGTTATTCGGACTCTTAACAACGTTTAAGAGGTGGCATGCTGACATTAAATGCGTTCTATAGACACAAATGATGCTGAACGCTCAGATAGCTCAAAATCGGTTGTTGTCTCGGAAAAAAAAATCCACAAACTCGTTTTGGCCCTATTGTAAATTGAAGTTGCGTGATATAGCTGGAGAGTTGAACATATCAGTATCAGAAGGCAGTGTATTCACCATTTTTTATGAAGATTTGTCAATGAGAAAGCTGTTTTCAAAGTGGGTGCCGCGTTTGATCAGAGTCGGTCAAAAGCAACAACGCGTCAGCAATTCAGAGTGCTGTTTGCAACTGTTTCAACACCACAAGGAGTTTTGCCTAAATATGTAACTATGAATGAAACATGGATCCACCATTTCACTCCGGAGTCAAATCAGCAGTCAGCTGGGTGGATAGCAGCAGGGTTAAGCCGTCCTAAGCAACCAAAGACGCAAACATCAGCAGGAAAGGTTTTGGCCTCCGTATTTTTGGATGTGCAAGGTAGTTTTTCATCAATTACCCTAAGAAACCAAGAACCAGCAATTGTGCGTTTGAAGGAAAAAATCACCAAAAAACGGCTACAAATGAAGAAAGAAATAGTGTTATTTCACATGACAACCCACCTTGTCACAAGTCGATTGCAACGATGGCAAAACAACATGAATTGCACTACTAATTATTTCTGCCTCAACCCTATTCTCTAGATCTGGTCTCTAGCAACTACTGGCTGTTTACTGACCCCAAAAGAATTCTCCAATGAAAGAAAATTGGCCCCAATTGGTCGGGATTTATTGAATGATGTGTTAAGCTTCAAACAGCCTAACGCCTCTGGGTGTTGACGTCAATGTCCACTTTTATATTTACAGACGCTCCATCACTCATATTGAACACTTTAACCCATAGATACACCAAAACTATATATATATATATATATATATATATATATATATATCCGAGTGAATACAGAACGAAGAAAGAATTCTTACAACGTCCAAAACATTAATTTAAAACAGTGCTTGATATATAATATATAGAGCTGTGAATATTTAATTATAAATTATATTTTAGAACATGTACATAATCATTCTATATATATCCGCAACAAAAGTACGATTGTTTCGACATTGAAACTTCAATGTCTCATCAGGCGGTGTGTAAAGTAATGGAAATCATCTTTCCTTATATTTATTTGGTTTTGTTAGAGGTGTTGTTTGGGGTTAATGATAGGGGAATAAGTCTCTGACCGTTAGAATTTTTGGAGAGGGTGTTTTTTAAATGGTTGATGAATGAGATTCTTTGATTTCTTGACAGTTGTAAGTTTTTATTATCTAGTGACTAGACTATATCCTCATGGATTTCTTAGAAGAGCCGGTATTGGTTAGCGCGGATATTTTTAATTTAAGCACAGTCTTTATAATTAATGTAAGTTTGTATGTTTAATCTTAACTTTGGATTTAGGGAATGTATTTTTTCTATTAAATTTTTAATTTTTAATTATTAATTAGTTTGGAAACCGTTTTTTCTATAAAAATTTTAATTTTAAATTTCTATTCTTATATCTAGTCAATTGTGTATGTGGTGGGAGTTTGTATTTAAGGTAATAATTGAAGTTTTGTGTGTGTTAAGGACAGTATATATAATTAATCTAATTATGGTTATTAACCTTACTTTATAATTTAGTAAATGCATTACTTCTATAAAATTCTAAATTTTATTTAGAGAAAAATTTCTAATTTAATTATCAATATTAAACCTTACTTGAAGCAACTGAAATGTGGTTCTACAGAAGGATGCTGCGGATATCATGGACCGAGCATGATGAGGTTATGGAAAGGATGGAAACGAAAAGAAAATTAAAGTTCCTGGGGCATGCAATGAGGAAGTAATGCTTGGAGAACCTGAGACTAACAGGCCAGATAGAGGGAAAACGAGACAGAGGAAAGCAGCAGATAACATTTGAAGGACCTGAGCAGGTGGATGACAGAATGGGGGTTGCATAGTGTCACTGTAGAAAGCGTGCTATGAGCCACCAGGAATAGGGAGACGTGGAAAGGCATGATCGCCTACGTCCTGAGAGGACAGGGCACATAGAAGAAGAAGATATATGCCAAATGTTTTTAAGAAATTATAATGTGGATATAAAGTAAGGGAACAAATCTATATTATAATCAATATATAAACTGATACCTCATTTTGTGGCTATGCTAGTTTCTATACATTTATATTCTAGATTTATGAGCTTGATCTAATGGATGACAGAGCGGGGATTGGGTGCTGTAACAGGAGAAAGCGTGCTAAGAGCCACCAGGGATAGGGATGTGTGGAAAGCGATGATCGCCTACGTCCCGAAAGGACAAGGCACATAGAAGAAGAAGAATTTGTAAACTTTTACATCTTTTAAAATTCTGTATCAAGTTGTAGCGGTCAACTGACATTGTTCTTAAATTAAAACTGTATGTACTAATCATAAATTTGAAAGTTCACTACAATTCAACGACCCCAAGTATTTTGAACATAATTTTCAATTTATTTTATGTGAATATAAAGGTGTCGATTTTTGTAAATACGAACGTCCATACACCACTTTATTAGAAAATAAGAGCAGTAACGATGGTAAATTAAAGATTTACTGGTTATTCCTAACAGTTACTCAACAAGCGTCATTGTAATAAGACTATAAAGCCAAAGTATCTAAAATTCAATAAAATATTAGAATGCTTAAAATATTTAAACATTTAAAGAATACTGTTAACTAAAATTAAAGATTTACTGGTTATTCCTAACAGTTACTCAACAAGCGTCATTGTAATAAGACTATAAAGCCAAAGTATCTAAAATTCAATAAAATATTAGAATGCTTAAAATATTTAAAAATTTAAAGAATACTGTTAACTAAAATTAAAGATTTACTGGTTATTCCTAACAGTTACTCAACAAGCGTCATTGTAATAAGACTATAAAGCCAAAGTATCTAAAATTCAATAAAATATTAGAATGCTTAAAATATTTTAAAATTTAAAGAATACTGTTAACTAAAATTACAAAGCATTTTACTGGTTATTCCTAACAGTTACTCAACAAGCGTCATTGTAATAAGACTATAAAGCCAAAGTATCTAAAATTCAATAAAATATTAGAATGCTTAAAATATTTAAAAATTTAAAGAATACTGTTAACTAAAAATTAAAGATTTACTGGTTATTCCTAACAGTTACTTCAACAAGCGTCATTGTAATAAGACTATAAAGCCAAAGTATCTAAAATTCAATAAAATATTAGAATGCTTAAAATATTTAAAAATTTAAAGAATACTGTTAACTAAAATTAAAGATTTACTGGTTATTCCTAACAGTTACTCAACAAGCGTCATTGTAATAAGACTATAAAGCCAAAGTATCTAAAATTCAATAAAATATTAGAATGCTTAAAATATTTAAAAATTTAAAGAATACTGTTAACTAAAATTAAAGATTTACTGGTTATTCCTAACAGTTACTCAACAAGCGTCATTGTAATAAGACTATAAAGCCAAAGTATCTAAAATTCAATAAAATATTAGAATGCTTAAAATATTTAAAAATTTAAAGAATACTGTTAACTAAAATTAAAGATTTACTGGTTATTCCTAACAGTTACTCAACAAGCGTCATTGTAATAAGTCTATAAAGCCAAAGTATCTAAAATTCAATAAAATATTAGAATGCTTAAAATATTTAAAAATTTAAAGAATACTGTTAACTAAAATTAAAGATTTACTGGTTATTCCTAACAGTTACTCAACAAGCGTCATTGTAATAAGACTATAAAGCCAAAGTATCTAAAATTCAATAAAATATTAGAATGCTTAAAATATTTAAAAATTTAAAGAATACTGTTAACTAAAATTAAAGATTTACTGGTTATTCCTAACAGTTACTCAACAAGCGTCATTGTACTAAGACTATAAAGCCAAAGTAACTAAAATTCAATAAAATATTAGAATGCTTAAAATATTTAAAAATTAAAAGAATACTGTTAACTAAAATTAAAGATTTACTGGTTATTCCTAACAGTTACTCAACAAGCGTCATTGTAATAAGACTATAAAGCCAAAGTATCTAAAATCAATAAAATATTAGAATGCTTAAAATATTTAAAAAATTTAAAGAATACTGTTAACTAAAATTAAAGATTTACTGGTTATTCCTAACAGTTACTCAACAAGCGTCATTGTAATAAGACTATAAAGCCAAAGTATCTAAAATTCAATAAAATATTAGAATGCTTAAAATATTTAAAAATTTAAAGAATACTGTTAACTAAAATTAAAGATTTACTGGTTATTCTAACAGTTACTCAACAAGCGCGTCATTGTAATAAGACTATAAAGCCAAAGTATCTAAAATTCAATAAAATATTAGAATGCTTAAAATATTTAAAAATTTAAAGAATACTGTTAACTAAAATTAAAGATTTACTGGTTATTCCTAACAGTTACTCAACAAGCGTCATTGTAATAAGACTATAAAGCCAAAGTATCTAAAATTCAATAAAATATTAGAATGCTTAAAAATTATTTAAAAATTTAAAGAATACTGTTAACTAAAATTAAAGATTTACTGGTTATTCCTAACAGTTACTCAACAAGCGTCATTGTAATAAGACTATAAAGCCAAAGTATCTAAAATTCAATAAAATATTAGAATGCTTAAAATATTTAAAAATTTAAAGAATACTGTTAACTAAAATTAAAGATTTACTGGTTATTCCTAACAGTTACTCAACAAGCGTCATTGTAATAAGACTATAAATCCAAAGTATCTAAAATTCAATAAAATATTAGAATGCTTAAAATATTTAAACATTTAAAGAATACTGTTAACTAAAATTAAAGATTTACTGGTTATTCCTAACAGTTACTCAACAAGCGTCATTGTAATAAGACTATAAAGCCAAAGTATCTAAAATTCAATAAAATATTAGAATGCTTAAAATATTTAAACATTTAAAGAATACTGTTTAACTAAAATTAAAGATTTACTGGTTATTCCTAACAGTTACTCAACAAGCGTCATTGTAATAAGACTATAAAGCCAAAGTATCTAAAATTCAATAAAATATTAGAATGCTTAAAATATTTAAACATTTAAAGAATACTGTTAACTAAAATTAAAAGATTTACTGGTTATTCCTAACAGTTACTCAACAAGCGTCATTGTAATAAGACTATAAAGCCAAAGTATCTAAAATTCAATAAAATATTAGAATGCTTAAAATATTTAAAAATTTAAAGAATACTGTTAACTAAAATTAAAGATTTACTGGTTATTCCTAACAGTTACTCAACAAGCGTCATTGTAATAAGACTATAAAGCTAAAGTATCTAAAATTCAATAAAATATTAGAATGCTTAAAATATTTAAAAATTTAGTTAAATACTGTTAACTAAAAAATTAAAGATTTACTGGTTATTCCTAACAGTTACTCAACAAGCGTCATTGTAATAAGACTATAAAGCCAAAGTGTCTAAAATTCAATAAAAATATTGTAAATGCTTAAAAATGAGGTTTAAAAATTTAAAGAATACTGTTAACTAAAATTAAAGATTTACTGGTTATTCCTAACAGTTACTCAAATGCTGTCATTGTAATAAGACTATAAAGCCAAAGTATCTAAAATTCAATAAAATATTAGAATGCTTAAAATATTTAAAACATTTAAAGAATACTGTTAACTAAAATTAAAGATTTACTGGTTATTCCTAACAGTTACTCAACAAGCGTCATTGTAATAAGACTATAAAGCTAAAGTATCTAAAATTCAATAAAATATTAGAATGCTTAAAATATTTAAACATTTAAAGAATACTGTTAACTAAAATTAAAGATTTACTGGTTATTCCTAACAGTTACTCAACAAGCGTCATTGTAATAAGACTATAAAGCCAAAGTATCTAAAATTCAATAAAATATTAGAATGCTTAAAATATTTAAACATTTAAAGAATACTGTTAACTAAAATTAAAGATTTACTGGTTATTCCTACTTCAGTTACTCAACAAGCGTCATTGTAATAAGACTATAAAGCCAAAGTATCTAAAATTCAATAAAATATTAGAATGCTTAAAAATATTTAAAAATTTAAAGAATACTGTTAACTAAAATTAAAGATTTACTGGTTATTCCTAACAGTTACTCAACAAGCGTCATTGTAATAAGACTATAAAGCCAAAGTATCTAAAATTCAATAAAATATTAGAATGCTTAAAATATTTAAAAATTTAAAGAATACTGTTAACTAAAATTAAAGATTTACTGGTTATTCCTAACAGTTACTCAACAAGCGTCATTGTAATAAGACTATAAAGCCAAAGTATCTAAAATTCAATAAAATATTAGAATGCTTAAAATATTTAAAAATTTAAAGAATACTGTTAACTAAAATTAAAGATTTACTGGTTATTCCTAACAGTTACTCAACAAGCGTCATTGTAATAAGACTATAAAGCCAAAGTATCTAAAATTCAATAAAATATTGGAATGCTTAAAATATTTAAAAATTTAAAGAATACTGTTAACTAAAATTAAAGATTTACTGGTTATTCCTAACAGTTACTCAACAAGCGTCATTGTAATAAGACTATAAAGCCAAAGTATCTAAAATTCAATAAAATATTAGAATGCTTAAAATATTTAAAAATTTAAAGAATACTGTTAACTAAAATTAAAGATTTACTGGTTATTCCTAACAGTTACTCAACAAGCGTCATTGTAATAAGACTATAAAGCCAAAGTATCTAAAATTCAATAAAATATTAGAATGCTTAAAATATTTAAAAATTTAAAGAATACTGTTAACTAAAATTAAAGATTTACTGGTTATTCCTAACAGTTACTCAACAAGCGTCATTGTAATAAGACTATAAAGCCAAAGTATCTAAAATTCAATAAAATATTAGAATGCTTAAAATATTTAAAAATTTAAAGAATACTGTTAACTAAAATTAAAGATTTACTGGTTATTCCTAACAGTTACTCAACAAGCGTCATTGTAATAAGACTATAAAGCCAAAGTATCTAAAATTCAATAAAATATTAGAATGCTTAAAATATTTAAAAATTTAAAGAATACTGTTCACTAAAATTAAAGATTTACTGGTTATTCCTAACAGTTACTCAACAAGCGTCATTGTAATAAGACTATAAAGCCAAAGTATCTAAAATTCAATAAAATATTAGAATGCTTAAAATATTTAAAAATTTAAAGAATACTGTTAACTAAAATTAAAGATTTACTGGTTATTCCTAACAGTTACTCAACAAGCGTCATTGTACTAAGACTATAAAGCCAAAGTATCTAAAATTCAATAAAATATTAGAATGCTTAAAATATTTAAAAATTTAAAGAATACTGTTAACTAAAATTAAAGATTTACTGGTTATTCCTAACAGTTACTCAACAAGCGTCATTGTAATAAGACTATAAAGCCAAAGTATCTAAAATTCAATAAAATATTAGAATGCTTAAAATATTTAAAAATTTAAAGAATACTGTTAACTAAAATTAAAGATTTACTGGTTATTCCTAACAGTTACTCAACAAGCGTCATTGTAATAAGACTATAAAGCCAAAGTATCTAAAATTCAATAAAATATTAGAATGCTTAAAATATTTAAAAATTTAAAGAATACTGTTAACTAAAATTAAAGATTTAATGGTTATTCCTAACAGTTACTCAACAAGCGTCATTGTAATAAGACTATAAAGCCAAAGTATCTAAAATTCAATAAAATATTAGAATGCTTAAAATATTTAAAAATTTAAAGAATACTGTTAACTAAAATTAAAGATTTACTGGTTATTCCTAACAGTTACTCAACAAGCGTCATTGTAATAAGACTATAAAGCCAAAGTATCTAAAATTCAATAAAATATTAGAATGCTTAAAATATTTAAACATTTAAAGAATACTGTTAACTAAAATTAAAGATTTACTGGTTATTCCTAACAGTTACTCAACAAGCGTCATTGTAATAAGACTATAAAGCCAAAGTATCTAAAATTCAATAAAATATTAGAATGCTTAAAATATTTAAACATTTAAAGAATACTGTTAACTAAAATTAAAGATTTACTGGTTATTCCTAACAGTTACTCAACAAGCGTCATTGTAATAAGACTATAAAGCCAAAGTATCTAAAATTCAATAAAATATTAGAATGCTTAAAATATTTAAACATTTAAAGAATACTGTTAACTAAAATTAAAGATTTACTGGTTATTCCTAACAGTTACTCAACAAGCGTCATTGTAATAAGACTATAAAGCCAAAGTATCTAAAATTCAATAAAATATTAGAATGCTTAAAATATTTAAACATTTAAAGAATACTGTTAACTAAAATTAAAGATTTACTGGTTATTCCTAACAGTTACTCAACAAGCGTCATTGTAATAAGACTATAAAGCCAAAGTATCTAAAATTCAATAAAATATTAGAATGCTTAAAATATTTAAACATTTAAAGAATACTGTTAACTAAAATTAAAGATTTACTGGTTATTCCTAACAGTTACTCAACAAGCGTCATTGTAATAAGACTATAAAGCCAAAGTATCTAAAATTCAATAAAATATTAGAATGCTTAAAATATTTAAACATTTAAAGAATACTGTTAACTAAAATTAAAGATTTACTGGTTATTCCTAACAGTTACTCAACAAGCGTCATTGTAATAAGACTATAAAGCCAAAGTATCTAAAATTCAATAAAATATTAGAATGCTTAAAATATTTAAACATTTAAAGAATACTGTTAACTAAAATTAAAGATTTACTGGTTATTCCTAACAGTTACTCAACAAGCGTCATTGTAATAAGACTATAAAGCCAAAGTATCTAATATTCAATAAAATATTAGAATGCTTAAAATATTTAAAAAATTTAAAGAATACTGTTAACTAAAATTAAAGATTTACTGGTTATTCCTAACAGTTACTCAACAAGCGTCATTGTAATAAGACTATAAAGCCAAAGTTATTCAAAATTCAATAAAATATTAGAATGCTTAAAATATTTAAACATTTAAAGAATACCGTTAACTAAAATTAAAGATTTACTGGTTATTCCTAACAGTTACTCAACAAGCGTCATTGTAATAAGACTATAAAGCCAAAGTATCTAAAATTCAATAAAATATTAGAATGCTTAAAATATTTAAACATTTAAAGAATACTGTTAACTAAAATTAAAGATTTACTGGTTATTCCTAACAGTTACTCAACAAGCGTCATTGTAATAAGACTATAAAGCCAAAGTATCTAAAATTCAATAAAATATTAGAATGCTTAAAATATTTAAAAATTTAAAGAATACTGTTAACTAAAATTAAAGATTTACTGGTTATTCCTAACAGTTACTCAACAAGCGTCATTGTAATAAGACTATAAAGCCAAAGTATCTAAAATTCAATAAAATATTAGAATGCTTAAAATATTTAAACATTTAAAGAATACTGTTAACTAAAATTAAAGATTTACTGGTTATTCCTAACAAAGTTACTCAACAAGCGTCATTGTAAGACTATAAAGCCAAAGTATCTAAAAAATTCAATAAAATATTAGAATGCTTAAAATATTTAAACATTTAAAGAATACTGTTAACTAAAATTAAAGATTTACTGGTTATTCCTAACAAAGTTACTCAACAAGCGTCATTGTAATAAGACTATAAAGCCAAAGTATCTAAAATTCAATAAAATATTAGAATGCTTAAAATATTTAAACATTTAAAGTGAAATACTGTTAACTAAAATTAAAGATTTACTGGTTATTCCTTTAACAGTTACTCAACAAGCGTCATTGTAATAAGACTATAAAAAGCCAAAGTATCTAAAATTCAATAAAAATATTAGAATGCTTAAAATATTTAAAATTTAAAGAATACTGTTAACTAAAATTAAAGATTTACTGGTTATTCCTAACAGTTACTCAACAAGCGTCATTGTAATAAGACTATAAAGCCAAAGTATCTAAAATTCAATAAAATATTAGAATGCTTAAAATATTTAAACATTTAAAGAATACTGTTAACTAAAATTAAAGATTTACTGGTTATTCCTAACAGTTACTCTTAAATAAGCGTCATTGTAATAAGACTATAAAGCCAAAGTATCTAAAATTCAATAAAATATTAGAATGCTTAAAATATTTAAACATTTAAAGAATACTGTTAAATTAAAATTAAAGATTTACTGGTTATTCGTCAAAGTTACTCAACAAGCGTCATTGTATTGACTATAAAGCCAAAGTATCTAAAATTCAATAAAATATTAGAATGCTTAAAAAATATTTAAAAATTTAAAGAATACTGTTAACTAAAATTTAAGATTTACTGGTTATTCCTAACAGTTACTCAACAAGCGTCATTGTAATAAGACTATAAAGCCAAAGTATCTAAAATTCATTAAAATATTAGAATGCTTAAAATATTTAAACATTTAAAGAATACTGTTAACTAAAATTAAAGATTTACTGGTTATTCCTAACAATTACTCAACAAGCGTCATTGTAATAAGACTATAAAGCCAAAGTATCTAAAATTCAATAAAATATTAGAATGCTTAAAATATTTAAACATTTAAAGAATACTGTTAACTAAAATTAAAGATTTACTGGTTATTCCTAACAGTTACTCAACAAGCGTCATTGTAATAAGAATATAAAGCCAAAGTATCTAAAATTCAATAAAATATTAGAATGCTTAAAATATTTAAACATTTAAAGAATACTGTTAACTAAAATTAAAGATTTACTGGTTATTCCTAACAGTTACTCAACAAGCGTCATTGTAATAAGACTATAAAGCCAAAGTATCTAAAATTCAATAAAAATATTAGAATGCTTAAAATATTTAAACATTTAAAGAATACCGTTAACTAAAATTAAAGATTTACTGGTTATTCCTAACAGTTACTCAACAAGCGTCATTGTAATAAGAATATAAAGCCAAAGTATCTGTAAAATTCAATAAAATATTAGAATGCTTAAAATATTAAACATTTAAAGAATACTGTTAACTAAAATTAAAGATTTACTGGTTATTCCTAACAGTTACTCAACAAGCGTCATTGTAATAAGACTATAAAGCCAAAGTATCTAAAATTCAATAAAATATTAGAATGCTTAAAATATTTAAACATTTAAAGAATACTGCTAACTAAAATTAAAGATTTACCGGTTATTCCTAACAGTTACTCAACAAGCGTCATTGTAATAAGACTATACAAAGTATCTAAAAATTCAATAAAATATTAGAATGCTTAAAATATTTAAAAAATTTAAAGAATACTGTTAACTAAAATTAAAGATTTACTGGTTATTCCTAACAGTTACTCAACAAGCGTCATTGTAATAAGACTATAAAGTCAAAGTATCTAAAAATTCAATAAAAATATTAGAATGCTTAAAAAATATTTAAACATTTAAAGAATACTGTTAACTAAAATTAAAGATTTACTGGTTATTCCTAAATAAAGTTACTCAACAAGCGTCATTGTAATAAGACTATAAAGCCAAAGTATCTAAAATTCAATAAAATATTAGAATGCTTAAAATATTTAAACATTTAAAGAATACTGTTAACTAAAATTAAAGATTTACTGGTTATTCCTAACAGTTACTCAACAAGCGTCATTGTAATAAGACTATAAAGCCAAAGTATCTAAAATTCAATAAAATATTAGAATGCTTAAAATATTTAAACATTTAAAGAATACTGTTAACTAAAATTAAAGATTTACTGGTTATTCCTAACAGTTACTCAACAAGCGTCATTGTAATAAGACTATAAAGCCAAAGTATCTAAAATTCAATAAAATATTAGAATGCTTAAAATATTTAAAACATTTAAAGAATACTGTTAACTAAAATTAAAGATTTACCGGTTATTCCTAACAGTTACTCAACAAGCGTCATTGTAATAAGACTATAAAGCCAAAGTATCTAAAATTCAATAAAATATTAGAATGCTTAAAATATTTAAACATTTAAAGAATACTGTTAAATCTAAAATTAAAGATTTACTGGTTATTCCTAACAGTTACTCAACAAGCGTCATTGTAATAAGACTATAAAGCCAAAGTATCTAAAATTCAATAAAATATTAGAATGCTATTTAAAAAATTTAAAGAATACTGTTAACTAAAATTAAAGATTTACTGGTTATTCCTAACAGTTACTCAACAAGCGTCATTGTAATAAGACCATAGCCAAAGTATTCAAAATTCAACAAATATTAGAATGCTTAAAATATTTAAAAATTTAAAGAATACTGTTAAATTCAAAATTAAAGATTTACTGGTTATTCCTAACAGTTACTCAACAAGCGTCATTGTAATAAGACTATAAAAAAGCCAAAGTATCTAAAATTCAATAAAATATTAGAATGCTTAAAATATTTAAACATTTAAAGAATACTGTTAACTAAAATTAAAGATTTACTGGTTATTCTAACAGTTACTCAACAAGCGTCATTGTAATAAGACTATAAAGCCAAAGTATCTAAAATTCAATAAAATATTAGAATGCTTAAAATATTTAAAAATTTAAAGAATACTGTTAACTAAAATTAAAGATTTTACTGGTTATTCCTAACAGTTACTCAACAAGCGTCATTGTAATAAGACTATAAAGCCAAAGTATCTAAAATTCAATAAAATATTAGAATGCTTAAAATATTTAAACATTTAAAGAATACTGTTAAATTTAAAATTAAAGATTTACTGGTTATTCCTAACAATTACTCAACAAGCGTCATTGTAATAAGACTATAAAGCCAAAGTATCTAAAATTCAATAAAATATTAGAATGCTTAAAATATTTAAACATTTAAAGAATACTGTTAACTAAAATTAAAGATTTACTGGTTATTCCTAACAGTTACTCAACAAGCGTCATTGTAATAAGAATATAAAGCCAAAGTATCTAAATTAATAAAATATTAGAATGCTTAAAATATTTAAACATTTAAAGAATACTGTTAACTAAAATTAAAGATTTACTGGTTATTCCTAACAGTTACTCAACAAGCGTCATTGTAATAAGACTATAAAGCCAAAGTATCTAAAATTCAATAAAATATTAGAATGCTTAAAATATTTAAACATTTAAAGAATACTGTTAACTAAAATTAAAGATTTACTGCTATTCCTAACAGTTACTCAACAAGCGTCATTGTAATAAGAATATAAAGCCAAAGTATCTAAAATTCAATAAAATATTAGAATGCTTAAAATATTTAAACATTTAAAGAATACTGTTAACTAAAATTAAAGATTTACTGGTTATTCCTAACAGTTACTAACAAGCGTCATTGTAATAAGACTATAAAGCCAAAGTATCTAAAATTCAATAAAATATTAGAATGCTTAAAATATTTAAACATTTAAAGAATACTGTTAACTAAAATTAAAGATTTACCGGTTATTCCTAACAGTTACTCAACAAGCGTCATTGTATTAAGACTATAAAGCCAAAGTATCTAAAATTCAATAAAAATATTAGAATGCTTAAAATATTTAAAATTTAAAGAATACTGTTAACTAAAATTAAAGATTTACTGGTTATTCCTAACAGTTACTCAACAAGCGTCATTGTAATAAGACTATAAAGCCAAAGTATCTAAAATTCAATAAAATATTAGAAATTGCTTAAAATATTTAAACATTTAAAGAATACTGTTAACTAAAATTAAAGATTTACTGGTTATTCCTAACAGTTACTCAACAAGCGTCATTGTAATAAGACTATAAAGCCAAAGTATCTAAAATTCAATAAAATATTAGAATGCTTAAAATATTTAAACATTTAAAGAATACTGTTAACTAAAATTAAAGATTTACTGGTTATCGCCCTAACAGTTACTCAACAAGCGTCATTGTAATAAGAATATAAAGCCAAAGTATCTAAAATTCAATAAAATATTAGAATGCTTAAAATATTTAAACATTTAAAGAATACTGTTAACTAAAATTAAAGATTTACTGGTTATTCCTAACAGTTACTCAACAAGCGTCATTGTAATAAGACTATAAAGCCAAAGTATCTAAAAATTCAATAAAAATATTAGAATGCTTAAAATATTTAAACATTTAAAGAATACTGTTAACTAAAAATTAAGTTTACTGGTTATTCCTAACAGTTACTCAACAAGCGTCATTGTAATAAGACTATAAAGCCAAAGTATCTAAATTCAATAAAATATTAGAATGTTGAAAATATTTAAACATTTAAAGAATACTGTTAACTAAAATTAAAGATTTACTGGTTATTCCTAACAGTTACTCAACAAGCGTCATTGTAATAAGACTATAAAGCCAAAGTATCTAAAATTCAATAAAATATTAGAATGCTTAAAATATTTAAACATTTAAAGAATACTGTTAACTAAAATAAAGATTTACTGGTTATTCCTAACAGTTACTCAACAAGCGTCATTGTAATAAGACTATAAAGCCAAAGTATCTAAAATTCAATAAAATATTAGAATGCTTAAAATATTTAAACATTTAAAGAATACTGTTAACTAAAATTAAAGATTTACTGGTTATTCCTAACAGTTACTCAACAAGCGTCATTGTAATAAGACTATAAAGCCAAAGTATCTAAAATTCAATAAAATATTAATGTTTAAAATATTTAAACATTTAAAGAATACTGTTAACTAAAATTAAAGATTTATTTGTTATTCTAACAGTTACTCAACAAGCGTCATTGTAATAAGACTATAAAGCCAAAGTATCTAAAATTCAATAAAATATTAGAATGCTTAAAATATTTAAACATTTAAAGAATACTGTTAACTAAAATTAAAGATTTACTGGTTATTCCTAACAGTTACTCAACAAGCGTCATTGTAATAAGACTATAAAGCCAAAGTATCTAAAATTCAATAAATATTAGAATGCTTAAAATATTTAAACATTTAAAGAATACTGTTAACTAAAATTAAAGATTTACTGGTTATTCCTAACAGTTACTCAACAAGCGTCATTGTAATAAGAATATAAAGCCAAAGTATCTAAAATTCACAAAT
Source organism: Ascarosepion bandense (assembly GCA_037127315.1). Taxonomy (NCBI): domain Eukaryota; kingdom Metazoa; phylum Mollusca; class Cephalopoda; order Sepiida; family Sepiidae; genus Ascarosepion; species Ascarosepion bandense. The sequence goes on from JBBBDQ010001524.1 coordinate 2,137,231, forward strand.
ATTAGAATGCTTAAAATATTTAAACATAAACATTTAAAGAATACTGTTAACTAAAATTAAAGATTTACTGGTTATTCCTAACAGTTACTCAACAAGCGTCATTGTAATAAGACTATAAAGCCAAAGTATCTAAAATTCAATAAAAATATTAGAATGCTTAAAATATTTAAACATTTAAAGAATACTGTTAACTAAAATTAAAGATTTACCGGTTATTCTAACAGTTACTCAACAAGCGTCATTGTAATAAGACTATAAAGCCAAAGTATCTAAAATTCAATAAAATATTAGAATGCTAAAATATTTAAAAAATTTAAAGAATACTGTTAACTAAAATTAAAGATTTACTGGTTATTCCTAACAGTTACTCAACAAGCGTCATTGTAATAAGACTATAAAGCCAAAGTATCTAAAATTCAATAAAATATTAGAATGCTTAAAATATTTAAACATTTAAAGAATACTGTTAACTAAAATTAAAGATTTACTGGTTATTCCTAACAGTTACTCAACAAGCGTCATTGTAATAAGACTATAAAGCCAAAGTATCTAAAATTCAATAAAATATTAGAATGCTTAAAATATTTAAAAATTTAAAGAATACTGTTAACTAAAATTAAAGATTTACTGGTTATTCCTAACAGTTACTCAACAAGCGTCATTGTAATAAGACTATAAAGCCAAAGTATCTAAAATTCAATAAAATATTAGAATGCTTAAAATATTTAAAAAATTTAAAGAATACTGTTAACTAAAATTAAAGATTTACTGGTTATTCCTAACAGTTACTCAACAAGCGTCATTGTAATAAGACTATAAAGCCAAAGTATCTAAAAAATTCAATAAATATTAGAATGCTTAAAATATTTAAACATTTAAAGAATACTGTTAATCAAAATTAAAGATTTACTGGTTATTCCTAACAGTTACTCAACAAGCGTCATTGTAAAAAGACTATAAAGCCAAAGTATCTAAAATTCAATAAAATATTAGAATGTTTAAAATATTTAAACATTTAAAGAATACTGTTAACTAAAATTAAAGATTTACTGGTTATTCCTAACAGTTACTCAACAAGCGTCATTGTAATAAGACTATAAAGCCAAAGTATCTAAAATTCAATAAAATATTAGAATGTTTAAAATATTTAAACATTTAAAGAATACTGTTAACTAAAATTAAAGATTTACTGGTTATTCCTAACAGTTACTCAACAAGCGTCATTGTAATAAGACTATAAAGCCAAAGTATCTAAAATTCAATAAAATATTAGAATGCTTAAAATATTTAAACATTTAAAGAATACTGTTAACTAAAATTAAAGATTTACTGGTTATTCCTAACAGTTACTCAACAAGCGTCATTGTAATAAGACTATAAAGCCAAAGTATCTAAAATTCAATAAAATATTAGAATGCTTAAAATATTTAAACATTTAAAGAATACTGTTAACTAAAATTAAAGATTTACTGGTTATTCCTAACAGTTACTCAACAAGCGTCATTGTAATAAGACTATAAAGCCAAAGTATCTAAAATTCAATAAAATATTAGAATGCTTAAAATATTTAAACATTTAAAGAATACTGTTAACTAAAATTAAAGATTTAATACATTCCTAACAGTTACTCAAACAAGCGTCATTGTAATAAGACTATAAAGCCATGATCTAAAATTCAATAAAATATTAGAATGCTTAAAATATTTAAACATTTAAAGAATACTGTTAACTAAAATTAAAGATTTACTGGTTATTCCTAACAGTTACTCAACAAGCGTCATTGTAATAAGACTATAAAGCCAAAGTATCTAAAATTCAATAAAATATTAGAATGCTTAAAATATTTAAACATTTAAAGAATACTGTTAACTAAAATTAAAGATTTACTGGTTATTCCTAACAGTTACTCAACAAGCGTCATTGTAATAAGACTATAAAGCCAAAGTATCTAAAATTCAATAAAATATTAGAATGCTTAAAATATTTAAACATTTAAAGAATACTGTTAACTAAAATTAAAGATTTACTGGTTATTCCTAACAGTTACTCAACAAGCGTCATTGTAATAAGACTATAAATCCAAAGTATCTAAAATTCAATAAAATATTAGAATGCTTAAAATATTTAAACATTTAAAGAATACTGTTAACTAAAATTAAAGATTTACTGGTTATTCCTAACAGTTACTCAACAAGCGTCATTGTAATAAGACTATAAAGCCAAAGTATCTAAAATTCAATAAAATATTAGAATGCTTAAAATATTTAAAAATTTAAAGAATACTGTTAACTAAAATTAAAGATTTACTGGTTATTCCTAACAGTTACTCAACAAGCGTCATTGTAATAAGACTATAAAGCCAAAGTATCTAAAATTCAATAAAATATTAGAATGCTTAAAATATTTAAAAATTTAAAGAATACTGTTAACTAAAATTAAAGATTTACTGGTTATTCCTAACAGTTACTCAACAAGCGTCATTGTAATAAGACTATAAAGCCAAAGTATCTACAATTCAATAAAATATTAGAATGCTTAAAATATTTAAAAATTTAAAGAATACTGTTAACTAAAATTAAAGATTTACTGGTTATTCCTAACAGTTACTCAACAAGCGTCATTGTAATAAGACTATAAAGCCAAAGTATCTAAAATTCAATAAAATATTAGAATGCTTAAAATATTTAAAAATTTAAAGAATACTGTTAACTAAAATTAAAGATTTACTGGTTATTCCTAACAGTTACTCAACAAGCGTCATTGTAATAAGACTATAAAGCCAAAGTATCTAAAATTCAATAAAATATTAGAATGCTTAAAATGTTTAAACATTTAAAGAATACTGTTAACTAAAATTAAAGATTTACTGGTTATTCCTAACAGTTACTCAACAAGCGTCATTGTAATAAGAATATAAAGCCAAAGTATCTAAAATTCAATAAAATATTAGAATGCTTAAAATATTTGAACATTTAAAGAATACTGTTAACTAAAATTAAAGATTTACTGGTTATTCCTAACAGTTACTCAACAAGCGTCATTGTAATAAGACTATAAAGCCAAAGTATCTAAAATTCAATAAAATATTAGAATGCTTAAAATATTTAAAAATTTAAAGAATACTGTTAACTAAAATTAAAGATTTACTGGTTATTCCTAACAGTTACTCAACAAGCGTCATTGTAATAAGACTATAAAGCCAAAGTATCTAAAATTCAATAAAATATTAGAATGCTTAAAATATTTAAAAATTTTAAGGATACTGTTAACTAAAATTAAAGATTTACTGGTTATTCCTAACAGTTACTCAACAAGCGTCATTGTAATAAGACTATAAAGCCAAAGTATCTAAAATTCAATAAAATATTAGAATGCTTAAAATATTTAAAAATTTAAAGAATACTGTTAACTAAAATTAAAGATTTACTGGTTATTCCTAACAGTTACTCAACAAGCGTCATTGTAATAAGACTATAAAGCCAAAGTATCTAAAATTCAATAAAATATTAGAATGCTTAAAATATTTAAAAATTTAAAGAATACTGTTAACTTAAAAATATTTCAGAAAAGTGTTCAATAATAACTTTATCATAATTATCACCTCCTTAAATTTGACAGACATTTTACTGAGATTTTCTGAAAATGAAATATTTAAAAAATAATTTCCTTCATTACTGAATAAGTTCTGGCTTACGGCCATATCACTTTGAATACACCGGTTCTCGCTCGATTACCGAAGTTAAGCAACGTTGAGTCTGGTCAGTACTTAGATGGGTGACCGCTTAGGAATATCAGGTGCTGTAAGCGTATAGTACCGGATGAATTCAAGTTGAATCCATTGCATTCACTTACGTACAATTACTCTTGGGTAAGGTATTAATTCGTCTCTTCCCTCCAGTTATGGGTTAAATAGCAGGACATATTGGTTCTATAGGCTTGGCTGGCAACCAGTCTAACGCAGAAAGCAATGAAAATCTACTGCGGGATAATCTTCTGTCCAGTCAGTCATGTCTCTTTCGAGACATGATCGCTCAAGCGTGTTTCCCGTATGGCATTTAACTGACTGTTCCTCTTTTTAGTGAAATTTTGGAAGTAAATATATATGGAGTGGGACGTGTACGAAAAGGAAGAAAGAAGAAAGAAAATATTTGATTAGATATAAATTGTTTCTATTACGTCGATGGTATCTGTTCGGCACAAGCTTCGAAAACGTGTGATGTCTTCCTTACAGTACCTTTACCCGACGCTCACTTTTCAATGTCCTTGTGGTATGTTGTCCTGTTTCACTCGAGTTCTACTAAGACGGCTCATCAAGGAGTGGCGTCACCAAACTTTAAATTCCACCCTTGGCACTAAGCAGCATGTCTGGTTTGTTTCATAAAAGCTCTGGAAGGTCTACATAAAACCTCCAGGGAAAAGGTTTAAGGAGGGGTTCAATTGGTAAAAAAGGGGACGGTTTGTATGATTTGAGAAACACTAGAAAGCATCTTTATAAAATCGACAGGGAAGTAAAATTCCGAATGCGAATAATTACTAGAAATTTCTAGAGAAAAACATCTAGACATTTTCAGAGAAATACTCCTGGAAATACTCCTGGAAAACGAACTATATAAAATTCTAATGAAATGTTTGTAGAGAATGACTTTTAGAAATTTATAGAGCTTGAGTTTGAATTTTATTTAACGGTACATCAATCTCTGTGGGTTATCTAATGCCCAAAAGATGAAATTTTAAAGGATTTTTTTTAATGTTCAGTCATAGTGAGAAGGTTGATCTAGTTAGATTTTCATGAAAAATTTTTGTTTTTATTTTTTTCTTATTTTAGAAACCTGAAAATATCTTCTAGTTTTGTATTCACAAATGTTTTGCTGAGAATATTTTTTTCTTGAAAAATGCGTTATGGTAATAATTTTTTTTCAAAAATGTATTGTTGGTAATATTTTTCCTTCAAAAATGTACATTTTTCAAGAAAAGTATTTTTATGTATATATTTCATAAAAGTCTATTTTTATACTTTCATAGTGTTTTGACCCCAGTTTTGGGGGGGGGGTTAACTATTTGCCCATAGCTGGGACTCTAACAGGTGCTACCACTCCGGGTCAGGGTGGGCCTGGAAACATCAATTAAGAGGTGGTTCCGTGCTCTTCACAACATCCGAATCAGAGGCCTTGCTGTCACATGCAGTTTACCGTCATGACCAGGACCAAATTTATAGACAAATACTTCTAGAAAACGAAATATCAAGACAAATTAGTCACTTAAGTGCCATACGTGATACTCGCTTGGGGGATCATGTCTCTTTAAGACAGGACAGCTTGGCAGAAAATTTTCCCCGCGGTAGGTTGCCATTACTTTCTGTGGTAGACTGGTTGCCAACCAAGGTTATAGAACCTAATCTGTCCTGTCATTTAATCCATAGATGGAGGGAGAAGCGACGGATTCATACCTTTCCCAACGGTATTTGCGCGTAAGTGAATGCAACATATTCAACTAGGAATTCGAATTTGGCTCTCCGATTTCTCGTTCCGAGCCGATATCTACTGCACCACACATGCACATCCACAACCACATCAACACAAATACACATCTTGAATATTATTGTTTTTATTTTCTCTTTTATTTCCCATATTGTTTTATATTAAAGTTGTTTGTTATCTGAAACGAAAATATGACCAGAAATTGTTTTTGCCTACTGCAGAATTCGTGTGTGTGTGTGTGTGTGTGTGTGTGTGTGTGTGTGTGTGTGTGAATAAGCAAAGATGTTTGACATTTTTTATAGTAAGTTTCAATCTAGACTTGAACAGGTTAAGATTGTAGTGATCAGGGAAACAACCACTTGGGAGTGGGTCCCAAAGGCGCACTTGTTCGCAGGAAGAAGCTGTTCGATTGGAACTGACTTCTCACCGATTGAATCCGATGGGAATGTGGGTCGAGTTGCTACAAGGTGAGTGGCAAGGCGGTTCCGAGCCGTGAAGGTTACTACTGGAGGAACCAAGGAAGAGAGTTCGTCTGAGCACTTGTAATGGAAGTCGCGGAAAAACAACGAGGCACTCACCCCGTCCCGCCTGTGAAAGGGAGGTTAGAGGGTAGAAAATAATTTCTCACCCAAAAGAATTCGTAGAGGGCCAAAGTTAAAAAGCTATTATCGCAAAGCTTTTGCTAGTGTAGTGAGTTTGATTCTCACCTCAGTTGGCTTTGTGAAAAACTAGAAATACCTAAGCTCTCTCGACACACACACGCGCGCGCGCGCACACACACACACACACACAACTGGTCATAATTATTAGGCTACCCCAGTTTTTTAAAAGAAATTATGTATTTTATACTTTTTTACTAATTATTGCCAAATGAAAATAGAATGGGTCTTTTGTTATTATTACTTTGCAAATTTACAAGGCAAGGAAACAAAGATGAACTCGTCCGAATCACCCTAAATTTTCTTCATTTTTTCATTGATGAAACTGCAATGTAGGTAATTATTAAATATTTATAAATTCATTTGATGCATATGTTATTTTGCAATATTAACAAAAGAAGTATTCTATTTTCGTTTACAATTATTCACTTGGCAATAAATTACTAAAAAATAGTATGAAATACATTATTTTTTTTTAAAAACACTGGGGTGACCTAATAATTATGGCTGGTAGTGTATGTTTATCCTACTTAAATGTAGGTAAGAGCATCTTGACTTGGTTTAATGGTTATCAAATTTGTTTCGCCAGAACTGAGTATTGTGTTAGACCCCCACTATGGGCACCATAATTTCGGTCTTATGCCACACCCAAGCAGCGCTTAGAAAATCAACTATTTAAATGTAAGATAAATCAACGCTAAATCCCTGTTTCTTTTCTCTGTCACTGGATTTTGCTTCATCAATGGACAAATAAAAGCCTTATTTACATTGTTTGAATTATTGTTCTCATCTTCCTTTCTATATTTCCAGCGTTTCGACCGTTGTACGCTCCGGCCTTCTTCAAGTGATTGCAATTTAGAATTATCTAAATTATTTAGAATTATCTCCCTTTAAGTTTACTTTTTTTGTTCCCCTCTGCTGTAGTCAGGTATTGAACTCATAATACGTCACAACCAATACTTTTATCCACTGGGCCATGTATATAAATTTGGGGGATTAATAAGCCTAATGTCTTGGTAACCTTTTATTTACAAGAGCTCATATTACAATTGTGTTGATATTACAGTTATTAATAGTTCCCATATTGGATTCATTTCCTTGCTTGGCCGGCTTAAGAGAATTTTGGCACTTAGTATATGCGCTGATTTCTCAAGTTTTCGTATTTCCTAGTGATTTTCTCTGTTTATTGGTTCAGCCTCATTCCACGGAGGTGGGGGGGCAGTGATCTACATTTTCCGTCCATGTATTGTCAGGTACGCATGATTTTTCTGTTTCCCCTGGTGGTACGGCTTGACGGTGTTCCTGCAGTCTTATGACCCGCTCCACTTTCATATTTCTTATCACAGCTATATAGGATGGTGTATATACAACCCTTAATAATGTTCTTCACTATAGATGGGCACCTCGTCGTGGTGTAATGGTTAGCAAGCTCGTCTCGCTAGAATCATTATAAGTGAGTTCGATCCTCACTGAGTACCCCCTACTTTTGGTCGTGTGTCACGTCTAAGCTACGCTTAGAAAATCACCTTCCTCCATGTTTGGGGGTTGGGCTCAGGACTAACAAACCTGCCCCATAAATATCAGTTTGTCACGGAAACAGCAAAAACGATGCCCTACACACCACTGGGTGTAACGGAAAAGTTTTTTTCGCTATGGGTGGTCTTACTCTGTAGAATCATTTTGAAGGTCACCCTGATGTTATATGGACGAGAGATCTTTTGTATTTTCCCCCGATAATCCCTTCACTTGGGATAGGCAGACCGAGGATATTTCTGAGTGCTGTTATACTTGTGCACCTTTCTATACCTGATTGTCGGAGCTGCTACATGTGCCTAGGGTAGTTATTGCTTTGTAGTCTATACTTATACTGACCATTTCTTGTTCATATATCACTGGCTTGCCACTTATGCCTTTTTGCTCGATGTTGTTATCATCGGACGATCTTATTTCTTTACGCTCTATGGATGGTGGGAGTTGAAGGTAACGTATTGTCCGGTGAATATTGGCTTGCAGTATCTAAATCTAAACTTATTTATAAATGGAGCTTTGTCTCTCTGTGTGTGTGTGTATGTGTGTGTGTGTGTGTGTGTGTGTGTGTCTGTGTGTGTGTGTTCGTTACCTATAGACTCCTAAACGGCTGAATCGATTTTCTTGAAAATTTACACACGTACTATAAGCATTTGCGAGTGTTCGTAGCGAGGTTTTGTGTCGAGGTACCCCCGATAAATATCGAAAATCGATAATCGAAAAAATCGGGTTATAAGGAGTGGTCCGATTTTGCTCAAATTTGATACACTCATAGACAAAGACATAAGAAACGATATTCAGAAGTTTCAAGGTTGCAGTTCTTACACTCGTGCAGAAAATCGATTATATATATATAAGGCAAGATGTTTGTGTGTGTGTCTGTTTATCTGCCTATATGTCTATATTTTTTTCAGCCCTTTTATTTTAGTTTTTGCTTCGGGTTTGGCTCCAAGTATGTATAATTGTAGTTCTTAGTCTCAGCCATGATACCATTTACTCAGAGGACTTATTTAGCTTTCAAAATTCAGTTTACGACGAAAAAAACTTATTTGATATCGATACCAGGAAATCAAAATTTGACTTACATCCATTCATTTTTCTTTCAGTCTACGATTTCGCTTTAACTGGAAACAACTATTGATTTTTAGTCTTTCGTGCCAACGTCCAAAGAGTCCGAGCTCCAGGACCATGGATTAGTTTTAAAGCTTTCATTACACACGAGCAACTCCGGGCTATACTGCTAGTACTACTATACATATGTCTTGAACCCATGTTTCGTTCGAGATATTAGTAGATCCAGAAGTGCTAGCTTGTTTTTGTTTTCTCACTCCGTTGTAAACTGTATTGATGATCGTAATTCACATGGTCCATTAGTACTGAACCTCTTCCTGGTGTGGCCAGAGTATGAAGCACAGAGCTGGCTTTATTGATGTGGATTCTGATGCCATCTCTTTGAAGCATTTCATGTACGTGTTAGCCATTGCCGATGGTGATGGCGAGACCACTGCGAAGTCGTCATCCTGCCGATATATATCTAATCCCATATGAAAATGAGCACAATACTCTGAACAATGTAAATAGTGTGATTATAATATTTCATCTTAGAAATATAAACAGATACTGAAGAAGGCCCGAGCGTAGAAAGGCCGAACAGTGTGAATATGATAATAAGGATGAGTAAAACAGTCCAAACAGTGTGAATAGTGGTAAATGATTACGATAGGTCATCTCAGAAATAGGGAGAAATAAATAACAGTCTTACATTTGTTTTTGTAAAGACGATCTGATTCATGCTCCTTGCTATTTATCAACCGAATATTTGCTATCTCTCTCCAAATTTACTCTCTCCCTTTTTATCTCCTCTTTCTCTCTCCCTTTTACTCTCTCCATGTTTATCTCCTCTTTCTCTCTCCCTTTTACTCTCTCCATGTTTATCTCCTCTTTCTCTCTCCCTTTTACTCTCGCCATGTTTATCTCCTCTTTCTCTCTCCCTTTTACTCTCTCCATGTTTATCTCCTCTTTCTCTCTCCCTTTTACTCTCTCCATGTTTATCTCCTCTTTCTCTCTCCCTTTTACTCTCTCCATGTTTATCTCCTCTTTCTCCCTCCCTTTTACTCTCTCCCTTTTTATCTCCTCTATCTCTCTCCCTTTTACTCTCTCCATGTTTATCTCCTCTTTCTCTCTCCCTTTTACTCTCTCCCTTTTTATCTCCTCTTTCTCTCTCCCTTTTACTCTCTCCATTTTTATCTCCTCTTTCTCTCTCCCTTTTACTCTATTTTAATCTTGTCTTTCTCTTTATCTTTTACTCTCACCAATTTTGTGTCCTCTTTCTCTCCCCCTTTTATTCTCTCCATTTTAATCTTCTCTTTCTCTCTCCCTTTTACTCTCTTCTTTTTCATCTCCTCTTTCTTTTTCCTTTTACTCTCACCATTTTCATCTCCGCTTTCTCTCCCCCTTTTTTCTCTTCCAATTTTCTCTTTATTTTTTTCTCTCCTTTTCTACACTTTCCTCTTTCTCTAGTTCTCTTTTGCTTACTGTCTTTCTCATTCTTTCTGAACTTTTCGTACAGGGAAATAATCTCATTTCAACAAACGTAAACAAAATGAACTCCAAATGATGAAAAGGCCTGTCTCCAAAAGGAACCAATTAGATGGTTACGACACATTAGTGAACTAACTTCGGCAATAAGTACAAGAAAGCCTTTCCACTTCGTTAGACCAACCTGACGCCACTTGGTTGCCTGCGCATGCGTACAAACTTCATAGCATTTCGGAGCCATTCGCAAGTTGGGACTGCATATTAATGTTTTCATCCTGGTAAAATGTAAGGTCTCAGTTTTCAGCGATTGTGTTGGGTCGATGAATTCAGGTTATTAAGTTGGGATGAAGCTTTTAATGTTTACCAATCCACCATTTGTGAAAAGAAGCAAAGGCGAACACAGGAATCTGCATGGCTGCACACGTACGCACATACACAGACACACACAGAAACACAAACAAACACACATGCACGCAGTCGTGCACATCTTCACGAACATGTCCACGTTGAGAGATAGAATTGTCAATGCGCATAAGAACGAACATACACGTTAACACATAAGTACACTAATACACACATTCACAAACAGTATTATATTCGGATACAAGTTTACTAGCCAATCATAGTTTGAGCAATATACAGAAAACGAAAAACATAATTAAAATTAAATCATATATATATATATATATATATATATATATATACACTGCCGGCCATAATTATTAGGCCACCACATTGTTTAAAAAATGATGTATTTCATACTATTTTTTAGTATTTATTGCCAAGTGAATAATTGTAAATGAAAATAGAATGGATCTTTTGTTAATACTGCAAAATAACATGAGCATCAAATGAATTTATAAATATTTGATAATTATTTATATTGCAGTTTCATCAATAAAAGAATGAAGAAAATTTAGGTGATTCGGACGAGTTCATCTTAGCTTCCTTGCCCTGTAAAATTTTTCAAAGTAATAATAACAAAAGAACCATTTTATTTTCATTTGGATTTATCCACTTGGCAATAAATACTAAAAATTCTATGAAATACATCATGGGGTGACCTAATAATTATGGCCTGTAGTGTATATATACACTACTGACCATTAGTTTGGGACCACCTAGATTTATTCTCTAAGAGAAAGAAATAACAATCTTTATGTCTTAGAAGAATAAATATAGATATATTTTATTGTTGCTCACAATTGTACAATAATTAAAATCAAAATTAACATAGTGTAATTTCAAATTTAATTAAAGTTAATTCATATTTTCTTTTCATCGAAGAAACCAACACGAGCCTTTATTACTGCAGAGCAAATCCTTGGCATTTTTTCTAATAACTTATAAAAATAAGTTAATAAAAGTGATTTCCAAGCATCCTGTAAGCATTTAAACAACATTTGTTCATTTTGAGGAAGTTCATTTCAAACTGTACGATCAATTTCATCCCTTATTTTCCTTCTTTAATAGTGGTTTCTTAACTGCTACACAGCCTTTAAGCCCAGCAGAATGAAATCGTCTCTTAACAGTAGTAACAAATACTGGATGTTGCCGAGTAGAATTCATTTCAATTATTAATTCCGGAGCGGGTTTTCTTCTATTCCTCTTGCTAGATATGATCAAGTGCCTATCCTCTACAACAGATGTTACTCTGGGCCTATCAGATCTTTTTCTGTCAACATTTAACTCAGTTTCACGAAGTCGTTGAAGGCAATAATGCACGCCATTTTTTGATAGGCTTAATTTTTTAGCGATAACACGTTCAGAATATCCTTCTTTCGAAAGAATTTCAACCTGTGCTCTTTTTTCAAAGCTAATCTATTTCTTCCTTGCCATTTATACCGTAGTAATATGGTTTACAAAAATAAATTATACCGTAATTATAATATCTGAATAAATCTGAATTTTTGGCAAAAACTTGATCACAATAAGAGGAGTCAAGTAGCAGACTGAGTAAATGTTTACTTTAAAGTTGAAAAGAATACTTTTTTTTACTTGACATCTGCATAAGAATAACAAAAAATACAAACTCGGCGAATTTGATTCTGCTAAAAATGTTCGTGTGGTCCCAAACTTATGGTCATTAGTGTATATATATATATATATATATATACTCTATTTTCTTTTTTGAAAAACTTTAAACACCGGTCATATTTCCGTAATAAATTTATTTCAGTCAATAATTGTTGTTGCCAACAATCACCGACTTCATCAGACGGTAAGTCCTATCCGACTTGTTTCATGTCGTATTACTACGAAATGAAAGTTCAGTCAAGGCCAGGCGGAGGGGGAGGCAACATGGGATGCCCACTATCATAAGTATTTCCGTTTCCGTTTCCATTTTCCGGGATATAGGGGGAGGAGAAGTTTAATACAAACAAAAACAACACGTGACTAATGTCACCAGCAAATTTATACATCAAATCCTAATTCAAATTCCTAAGCCAAAATTTATTTAATCTGTGATAAGTTAAGCCTAACCTAAGTTTAATTAGATTAAGTTAAGGCCATTATTCCTTTTCTCAATTGTTGATAAGATAAATTCCATTCTATTTGTTGCAAGACTAGACGATATCCATATTATATCTAAATTCCTTGAATTCCATTCCGATAGGTGTCGTCAGATACCAGCAGTCCTATCTTAGAGAAAGATATAGATATGTATGTGTCTAAGTGTGTATGTGTGTGCAAGTAAGCACAAATGATTTTGTTGTCTAATCTGTAAAGCTACATATGCTTATATAAAATATAAACACAACATCGACTCAGAACGAAAAATCGGGGAGCCGAGTCCGAATTCCAGTTGAATTCCTTGCATTCACTTACGCACAAATACTCTTGGGAATGGTATTAATCCGTCTCTTCCCTTTAATTATGGGTCAAATAATAGGACAGATTAGGGTCTATAAGCTTGGCTGGCAACCAGTCTGCCGCAGAAACCAATGGCAACCTACTGCGGGATAATCTTCTACTCCGTCAGTCATGTCTCGAAAGAGACACGATCGCCCAAAGCGTTTTATCACGTAAGCCACTTAACTGACTGACTGAACATAATAGTTGAAAACATGATTAAGGTTTCTACTTAGCATAAAGTGGGGGATAAGTTTTATATCGTTATGAAGTAAAACACTGATCCCCCACTAATTATTACTTAATAATATAATACATCTCTTCCTTCTCTAGCTATGAGTCATATAACAATAGATTGGGTTCTATATCCTTGGTCGGCAACCAGTCTACCGCAGAAAGCAATGGCAACCTACTGCAGGATAATCTTCTGCCCAGTAAGTCTCTTTCGAGACATGATCGCCCAAGCGTGAATCACGTATGGCACTTAACTGACTGATACACAGTGCGACGGAATATTGACGCAAAAATGAAAATAACGCATCTCATTTTAATAAATATATTTACCAAAATGATACCAAAATATTTCGAAGACTAAATTTATTTCATAATATCGATATTGGCTTCAACCAAATCCTCCAGACGACTTCGGAATCTTCAGCAACTATTCTGGGTGATCTTCCTATTTAAGTTGGTGAATGCTGCCATAATCCTTGCCTTCAGTTCATCTTTGGTGTTACAAGAAGTTTTCTTGGTCTCTCACCCAACTGCGACCCACGCGTAAGATTAAGAATTAAGAATTTTGTGAAAAAGTTAAAATCTTTCTCTTTAATAATGAAAATATTGGTCATTAAAATTAATTTTATCAACTACAATTAACGACAGCAGTAACAGCGTAAGATGACCATTCTATGAAAGGCATAGACCACGAGCGAACTTTAAATTAAGCTCTCCTATCATTCTGAAGATGAGACTATGATCTCGAAACATTAATGATTAATAAATAGGTAATACCCAACACCTTCTTTACCTTCCTTTATTTTACTAAATGCATTGTGATAGCCTTCAAATACCTACTCATATAACTTATATGCACAATGCTTTAAGTAAATTACAAACCCCCATATATATATATATATATATATGTGTGTGTGTGTGTGTGTGTGTGTGTGTGTTGACGTCAGATCAAGCTCTCCTATCATTCTGAAGATGAGATTCTGATCTCGTAATATTAATGAATAATAAATGGGTAATACCTAACACAACCTTTATCTTCCTTTATTTTACTAAACGTATTGTGATAGCTTTTAAATATTTATCCATACACCTAATATACACAATGCTTCAAGCAAATTACAAAACACTCCGATTTTTATGAATATTTTCTTCTAAAAGCATGTTGAAACTTTATTTTACTGTCTTTTGTAAATAAACAAAATATGTAATTTTTTCACTGTTAAATTAATGAAAATTGTCACTTATTATGAATACTATCGCATGAAGTTAATGTCATAATTAAATTCAGTAGATCTAATTTAATATTTTACTAACGCTCTTAAAAAAAGACTATCATAAATTCATAAAAGACTTCTGAGAGTGGAATTGGGTAAATAATCACTAGATTAGAAAATTTATTTTCACATTACTATAGATTAAGCGCTCCTGATCTCGAGTAATACATACATACATACATACATACATACATACATACATATATATATACGTATTTACATGCATATATACATCCATACATATTGATGTGGATCTGATAGTGGGGCCACGAAAGAATAACTCGGACAACGGATAATAGGTTTAACATATTGTATTTAACAAGGAAAAATATATCTACGACAGTAGCAGCTCCCGGAACTACTGTATTTACTAGCCTTCCCACGCAAGGCCGGATGTGACACATGGTCATTTTAATGTGGGTATTCCCGGCCATATAGCCGGGCCAAAAATATGTCTGTCTATTTTTACCGAGTCGTGGTTCTACCCTTCGGCGGAACCACGACTGGGTTTGTGCTCTCTGCCCGAAGGCAGAGAACTGACAGTGTCATAGTAACAGCGGCAAATGCCGACTGGAACTACTGCCCTGAGAGTATAAACCTTATGGTTTAAATAATGACTGGAAGAGTCCATAAGTGTCAGTGGGTACGCGCGCACAACACATGCATACATACATACATACATACATACATACATACATGTGTGTGTGTGTGTGTGTGTGTGTGTGTGTGTGTGTGTGTGTGTCTGTGTGTGTGATTTTATAATAGTTGGTAAGTGTGTGTAGTTTGTAATGTAAAATTCTTTATATATTGATAGGCCGTCAGAGGAAACATACTTGAAGTGCTTGAGTAAATGTGTGGTAAGGGAAGGGTTAGAGTTTAGAAAGATAGCAAAAAGAGAAAACTTATTAAGAGCTACGAGGGACAGGAAGATGTAGAGGGCAATGATTGTCTACATGCTGAAGGTGCATGGCAAATATAAAAAACTCTGAAAGGCTTAATCTATAATAATATATGTAGAAAAAAATGTCAAGATTGTCAATTTAAAATTCATTTTTTATAATTTAAGAATCCCCCCTGTATAAATATATTTTGTTTTGACTTCTGTATGGCGTCAATTTTCAATAAAATTTCGTAGCAAACTGGATCCCTTATTAATCTTTTCTTGTGGGATATCCCCTTTTTCTACGATAATGGACTCGAGTTGAGTATACATATACTCCTGCCATAATGAGATACGTCAGAACAGTAGAGTTGTCGGAGAGTATCGGAATGCTCCGTAAGATACCGAAGTTACCGACAGAATACCGCGTCAATAATCATAGCAGCTCTGAATTCCACTCAGCCAGAATAGTATTACACGGACATACTAATTCCAGCACGGCTTCACTTCAAAGACTTGTATATATATATTCCTTACTAACCGTATTCCTGGATTACTAACCTACGTTCCAATTGTATCTTTACGATTAATATAACCGATTTTTCTATCTCAAATTCCTGTTTTTGCTGTTCACTTGGTGACGAAGACTCGAATTCGCGTATACACCACAACAACTTTGGTTACACGTGTCGCCACAACAATTTTTATGAAATTTATGTATGTATTTATTAAAAAATTAGCAGTATAGCCCGGCGTTGCTCGCGTGTAATGAAAGCAATAAAACTAAACCATGGTCCTGGAGCTCAGACTCTTTGGACGTTGGCGCGAAAGACTAAAAAGCAATAGTTGTTTCCAGTTAAAGCGAAACCGTAGACTGAAAGAAAAATGAATGGATGTAAGTCAAATTTTGATTTCCTGGTATCGATATCACATAAGTTTTTTTCGTCGTAAACTGAATTTTGAAGGCTAAATAAGTCCTCTGAGTAAATGGTATGATGGCTGAAACTAAGAACTACAATTATACCTACTTAGAGCCAAACCAGAAGCAAAAACGAAAATAAAAGGGCTGAAAAAAATACAGGCAGATAAACAGACACACAAACAAACATTTTGCCTTATATATATATATATATATATATATATATTATCGATTTTCTGCAACCTTGAAACTTTGAAACCTTCTGAATATCGTTTCTTATGTCTTTGTCTATGAGTGTATCAAATTTGATTAAAATCGGACCACTCCTTCTATAACTCGATTTATATGATTATCGATTTTCGATATTTATCGGGGGTACCTGGACACAAAACCTCGCTGAGAACACTCGCAGACGCTTATAGTACAACTGTGTAAATTTTCAAGAAAATCGGTTGAGCCGTTTCAGAATCTCTAGGTAACGGACACACACACACACACACACACACACACACACACACACACACACACACACACACACACACAGACAAAGTTCCATTTATAAAAAGTTTAGATTATTATTACATTTCCTTGTCTTTAGTTTGTTATTTTATTAATCTTTTGTGAGTTTTTGGTTATCGTATTTGCTTAGTTGAAACGATTCTCTTTGTCTAAAGTATGTTACATTATTTGAGATGTATATATTTTTTATGTATATTGGAATTTTTTATGATTGGCATTTTACAAAAAATACTTATTTAATTTATTGAATGCTGCCATTATCACTGCCTTCAGTTAGTCTTCTGTGTTACAAGTAGTTTGTTGGTCTCTCTCGACTGTGCCCCACACATAACAATCAAGAATTTTACAGTCTGGGGAGTAAGGAGGCCAGATGTAAGGTGTTATTTTGTCATAGAAATTGTCTGATAGCCATGACTAGGTCTCCCTACATGTGTGACATGGTGCAGAGTCCTGTTGTCAGACATAGTGTTTTGCATCAACCAGCCACTTGACCCAAGGCAGCACTACCTCCTCAAGTTACATAATGTAGGCCTCCGTGTTGAATCTGGGGCCATCGCTAACAATTTCGAGAGTTCTTTTCTTATAAAAACGATCAGAATGAGTTTTCCGCGTTACATATATATAGACGTCTTGCTAGCTGGGTAGATAGACGGAAATAGACGTGCATCGGGAAATAATGATAAATATAATGAGAGAGATATGAACGCATTGAACCAATAAGATGTAAACGCAAATTCTACTCCAGCAGCTTCTTTTCTCACACTTCCTGCCTGTGGAATTCCCTTCTGTTTACTTGCTTCCCCGACAACTACAATCTCAAAGAATTTAAATGTAAAGTCAATAGTCATCTCCTACCTCACTAACTTGCATCTTTTCTCTCATGCTCTCATCTCATTTTTTTCCATCCGTCTCTTACCCACTTCCTGACACTCCCTATAACCTGTCACTCCTTCTCCTAATTTTCCTCCTATGTAACCCCCAGCACAACAGTGGCAGTAGTGCCTTGCTTGGGGCGATATAATTATAAAAAACATTTCGATACATTTATATTCCAGAAAATGTAAATAGATAAAAAAAAACCAAAAAAAAAACATGCATGTGTATCTAATCAGTATTTTATCGACTGATTGATTCGTTTTCTACAGCTTATCAACAGACAAGAAATTATTATGTAAATATAAAGTGGGGGATCAATTTTATATTACAATCAATATATAAGATGATCCCTCACTTTATGGCCACAGTCATCCTTCTCTTAGCCACTTCCTGACATCCCATATAACCTGCCACTCTTTCTCATAACTTTTCTCCTATGTAACCCCCTGCAAAACTTGCTTGGGGCGATATGATTAAAAAAAAAAAAATACGTGTAACAAGTTGAAATACTTGTGAGCGCACTTTTTCTTCAGTATATTGGAAATAAACGTTACTTCCATTTCTTCAAGATTATCTTTAGCCCCAGATTATTATTTATTTCACAAAGCTCACATAAAAAAGGTATTTGCTGATTACAGATTTTCTAATCTTGGTATGACAGAAATGTTTTTACGGGGGCAAACGACGAATGGCGTAACAGAGAAGAAACGTTTTGGCGTCAATTTGGTGCAAACGCAATTTTTCCTTCTTTTTTTTTTCTCTTCTTTCGTTCTAATTGTGCCATTTTTGCCTTTACCGCTGGTGTCCATTTTTGTTTTGTTCGTTCTGGTTTACCAATGAAAGAACGAAAGCATTTCAGAAAATGAAATCTTCAAATTAAAAATGATAAATGGTGCTATTAAAACAAGATGTTTGAATCTTTGCGTGCAAGTCATTGAATGTAACAAAAGATAACACAAACATTGTAGCTAATCAATTAATCATTAAGACAAGCATCCTCAACCTTCTTGTTTTGATCAATGTTTCAACCGATTTGCTCTTCGGCTTTCATCAGATATGTTGCTGTATTTGTCAATTGTCACCCCTTTCTTCTTCCCACTCCCACTTCTACCCACTGTTCTCTCATTTCTGTCCTCTCTTTCCCTCTCCCTCTCTCTCTCTTTGTCCCCTTTTCTTTCATCTTCCTCTTCTCGTCTATTCTTTTCTTCTTTCCGTGACCTCGATTTCAATAAAAATGCTTTTTAATAAGAAAATTTCGAAAACCATGGTCTTTCGTTGACGCAAAAAAGGACGGTTGACACCGATTTTATTCTAATTATTCTTTGCCAATTTTTATAGTTGTAAAAAGCAATAGAATTGCAATAGAACCTAAACATAGGAAGCAAGTGAATTTGTGGTGATACCGACCGATCAAAAGCGATGGACCGGATGTTTGCTCTCTCACGACCAAAAAGCAAATGACCAAAACTAGGCGGTGCGCAGATGTTCCGGTTGAAAACTAAAAATTAATTAAATATTAAATTCCAGTTCGCAAACCTACGCGAATTTTATTTATCGGCCAATGGAAAGCCCAGAATCAAATACAAGTGTGAATTCCCAAATGATCTGCTGCGATCCAAAAGTTCGAAATAAAAAGCCGATACAGAAAGCATCGCCAGACAAACAGACCGACCTACACAGACAGACTCGAGAGAGACGAGTGTAATTAGTATCTCCCTTGACCAAGTCAAGCGGCTTACTATGCTCGCCTCCCTTCCCCTTTTTCCTTCTTCGCTGTCTCAAAACTACTTACTGACCTAAGGAGCGGATGCATCAAAGACATTCCTTACTTACAATGCTCCCACATTCCTAAGTATTAATTCTCTTTTCAGCATTTTATTGCCATGAACATTTTAACGTCCGTTGGACCCATATTTAAAGGATTACTTTAATTGTAAAAACCTTAATTGATATGTGTACATATAAAATGTTATTTCTCAACTCAATCTGCTTTTCTTAATTTATAATCTTTTTATGACTTATAGTGGGCTATCTACAACGAGGCCAAATTCCGTTAATCTGCAACAATATACAACTACTCTCCCTAAAGAACGCCGTCCCCACTATAAATTTAAACTTTTTTTATTCTTGAGAATTGTCAACAAAAATATTAAGCACTATTTATTTATTAGATTGCTTATGTACAAGATTAATTGTATATTGGCAGCATTCTAAAAACAAATATGATTAAAATAATTGCAATACAACATTTATCCTTTCCCAATTTGTAAAGAAATAAATACGAAATTTTTATTCATAGATTTATAAACATTTACTAAATCATTCAAAGATGTGAACGTACAATAAAGAAAGCCTTATTATTTACCATTTTATAAGGTTCGAATCAATTGGCAATTAGCCGATGTTTTGCCAACTATTACAATAAATAATATAAATAAACAATTAAACAATTAAATAAATAAATAGTGATTATTATTTTTGTTGTCAATTCTCAAGAAGAAAAAAAATCTAAATTCACATTCATTAGATGTTTAGAATTTATTACAGTTCCAATCACTAATCATTGCTTTTTAAAACAATAAACATTGCCGAGGGAGTGAAAGATAATAGCGGTGTCATGGGAAAAGCCGTCCTTTTGACACGCCGATTTTTTTTTTTTTCGGATACGAATGTTCATGTTCGATAAAAAAAACTCTTATTTTACATTACCTTCTATTTTCCATTTTCCCCCATGTTTACTTGCTTTCATTTTCCAGCAAAATTTTAACACCACGATGAGAAAAATCATCTCAATTTTATTTACTGCATAATAATCGTATTGATCTTAGCTTAGTATTATTAAAAAAACAAAACAAAAAGCAACCAAAGATCGATTTTTTTAGCCTAACTATTTGTTTACATTATTCCGTGGAGAAGTATTTCAGAACGATTTAATGATTTTTTTAAGACTGCCTTAAATGTCAGTGAAAAGAGAAAATAAACGACATTTACAAAACTACTGACCTATTTGCAGTTATTACTAAAATCTTTTACTACGCTGGAGAATTTAATTAGTGAAACGTTCTTCTTGTTGAAGCGGCAAAAGAAATGTTCCTTCATCAATTTTCGTCAAATAATGAGTCACATATCAAAAATGGTTTCCCAAGTGAAACTTTTTTATCACTGTTTCAGGATTTCTTTTGCAATTCTCGA
The DNA here is from genome assembly GCA_037127315.1 of Ascarosepion bandense. Taxonomy (NCBI): domain Eukaryota; kingdom Metazoa; phylum Mollusca; class Cephalopoda; order Sepiida; family Sepiidae; genus Ascarosepion; species Ascarosepion bandense. Next base: position 2,158,179 of record JBBBDQ010001524.1, read on the forward strand.
CCATATTACACTATCTTGTTTTGTGTCTGTGTGAAAATAGCAAATCTAAGCAGATACCGGCTCTATCTGATCATTGAGGCCTTCTAGTATTATTTTCGCCTTTTAATTATGTTATGTACGGTTAAGTACCTGGAAGTTGCCTTGGTAATGAATCCTATGAATCCTACTTTCTCATGAAACATGCAAATCTCCCACCTTTATTTTTTGTATTCTTATTGAGAATATGTTTTTCAGCTGACGTTCTCGGAGCTATTCTATATTATCTGCTCAAATACCTAAAAGGTCCTCTCTATTATAATAAAGACCGTTGTGCATTTATTTGTATATGCACACACACACACACACACACACACACACACACACACACACACACACACACACACACACACACATATATATATGTAGAAATCTCGGTCATATAATATAATAACTCGTTTACAAATGTAAAATATTCAAAAGCTCTACAATATAATTGTATTCAACACTTTTTAATACAAATGTGCACTGGTCTAATTTTATTATGACCAAAAACTACCTAATTAAACAATCAATATATATATATATATATATATATATATATATATATATATATATATATATATATATATATATGTAGGCTATCATATGCTGTTTGAGCACTCTGGAAGAATGGTAGACTTTGAAAAAACAGTAGCTACCCTAGCATCTACGCCTCGCTCATTCAGTAATGAATGAGAGCCCTCTAATTACTGGTACATGATACATCATTCGCTAAAAGTCTGTCTCCTTCTACCGAGCCCAAAGTTCAGAAGTAGAATCGCCGACTGACGCCAATTCGGTCGGGTTTCAATCCTGGGAAAAAGCAATCGGATGTCTAACCGTACTGATGAGCTGTGATACAGCGGAACAGATCTGTCTGCGGATGACTATTTACGCCCTCACAACCTGACTGAGCACTCTGGAAGAATAGTAGACTTTGAAAAAAACAACAGTAGCTATTCTAGCATCTACGCATCGCTCATTCCGTAATGAATTAGAGCACTCTAACTACTGGTGCGTGATGCATCATACGCTAAAAGTCTGCCTCTACCGAGCGCCCATGGAGAGACTGATAATATCAAGGCTTAGTTCATTCTCTTTATTACCAGTTATCAAGGCTCTTGCCGCGTGTTTGCTTTTTAACAATACCTTATTATTTATTATTTTTGCGATAATTATGTAGTCGAGTAGTGAAAAAAAAAATATATATATATATAAGTAGAGTCCTTGGTACTTGGTAAGGTAAATTCCACAGGAGATTAAATCCAATGAGAACTCAGTATTAAGATTTAACAGTGTATTATAATATTGAAAATAAGTCACATGTTTTTATAAACGTATTTTATTTTGCGGCTCTCTTAAAGACCGCTCCTCAGACCAAATAGTCAAGTAAAAAGAATGAAACAAAAAAAAAAAAAAGAAAAAGAGAAGAAAAAATTGAAGTGAGTAGGTTAGCTCATCAGTTAGATATTAGCGTCGATATAATATCTAGACGACAAAACGGCCTTGGCCAAGATTTACAATGACAGTAGCTATGGAAGTCAGTATATTTTGACTTAGATTTTTAGTTGGCTATTTTAAGATGCATGACATCAAAAATTAAAATTGTGTTGAATTTTCACTAGAAAAAATGAATTACTTTTTCTTATTAATTCTAACGGTAATAATAATACTATTATATTATTTCATAAAACTTATTAGTAATAATAATAAAAACAAAAATAATAATAATAATAATATTTAAAATCCTTAAAGCAATAATAATAATAATAATAATAATAATAATAATAATAATAATAATAAAGAAAAATTAAACATGATAACATTAATTCATAAAAATTACGAAAATAAAAAATAGATAATATATTTACAGAAAATCTATTAGAAATATAAATTACACTTACATTACAATGTAAGGGTAATTAAAAACATACCTTAAAAAATATATAAGTAAAAATGAAAGTAAAATAATAATAATAATAATAATAATAATAATAATAATAATAATAATAATAATAATAATAGTAAAGTAAACGTGATAAAAGTAATAATAATAAAAAGAAAGAAAAAAAGAAAACTTTCTCAGGGTATGAATACTTTAACGGGAAATTCTAGAGTTTTTTCCAAATCAAATTTCTTAGTTTAATTTCGATCGATTTTGCTATGGTGCTAATTTTGTGTCATATATATATATATATATATATATATATATATATATATATATATATAAAATATATGTATATATATATATCGATTTTGCTATGGAATCCTATACCTTTTTTGTGTCTTATATCTATCTATCTATCTATCTATCTATCTATCTATCTATCTATCTATACATATATATATATATATATATATATATATATATATATATATCTTCTTTTACGTTTAAGGATTTGGATTATTTTGTGTTTTTTATTATATTGTAATGTAAGACAGTTAATATTAGTTACATCAATATCTATGTAGCCGTCATTTTAGACAGTATACCGATATTTTGCTGGCATTTTTTGACTGCACGGGCTCACTCGTATATATATATATATATATATATATATATACGAGTGAGCCCGTGCAGTCAAAAAATGACAGCATATATATATATATATATATATATATATATATATATATATATATATATATATATATAAGTATTATTACTTTTTGATTTACGTTTCTATTAGTAAGATTATGATAATTTTTTTCTGCCACTTCAGCGTGTGATCTACATGCTGAATGTGATGTGAGAAAGTGCGTGACATAAATAAATTCATAAGGAAATAAAAGAAGAAGAGTTAAAAGGAAATGAAAATTACTCTTTATTTGTTGTTTATCATTTACCGGAAGACTTATTTCAATCTGCCAAGCATTCTAAATTTCACCGGATTCCCAAATTTGTATCTTAATCCCACGAACGTCATAAATGAGGTCATGTCATATTTGTCGCAAATCCATCATGAAGTTTTCATGCCAGCTGCTCTTCGTGAATGATTTCTGGCCATATGTACACTTACATTTTTTTAATGCCGTTTATGCTATTATTTTTTAAAGTTTTGATCAAACATTTCAGTTGAAACGCGCATCTTGATCCTCGTCTAATATGTTGATCACGTGTTAAAGGAAAATCATGCGTGTAAATCCCACGATTTACTTACAACGTTTGTAAAACAATTTTGAATGATGATTGATGAATGCTAATACATCTTCATTTCAATGCCCTCTTTTTTCCTCTCTCACTCACTCACTCTGTTTCTCTCACTCTATCTGTCACTCTCTTTACTTCTCTCTCACTCAATCTCTCTTACTCTCGCTTCCTCTCTCTCTCCCTCGATACGGAATTAAAAGTCTCTGCGTTTTATCTTACCTATCCTTTTAACTAAAAACAAATGCGAGTGAAGGGTTGTCCTCATATAAAAGCCAAATGCCAGAAAAATACAAGAAGCTTGTCATGTCAATATTGTTTGACTTCGTTAGATCCTAAGCTGCAAACACTATAAGACCACTTTAATGATTCCATTCTGTCTTGGAGGGATCTGTATATTATAAACAGGTCTTTTCTCATCGGAAAGCAAAAATAAGAAAACGACCAGAATTAACCAATGACATGCGGTCATTTATTTTCTTCAGCAAGAAGCAGCGGAGACGCTATCTACTTTTGCATTGGATGATGACAGTTTCGGGCAAAAATCCAAATCCCACCCACTTTTTATAGACTTCATCCTGACCGACGAAGGCAGTTTCATCGACCAACCGCATTTATCTTGATTAATGTTTCATGAATCCGATGTTAACAACAAAGAAAATACGGCCAAACAAATGCTCTTCATTATTAATGAGTTTTGTTTTCCGGTCCGAGACAAAGTTGTTGGTCTAATTACGAAAATCTAGAAAAGCGAGGGATTATCTTGGCCCCACCTACAGGTAATCACTCTAGGGGGTAAATCTCAAGATTGTTTATAAGACGAGAGAGAAAAGGGAGGATTTCTTGATGAGTTTAGACACGCTAAAGTTGCAGTAAGCAATTATTGTCAAGGGTACAAAGAGAAAGGACGGTGTCAGATGGTAGATGGATAAAACTCTGAGATAGAGGCAACTCCCCAAATCAGTAAGAAAGAAGAAAAACGATAAAGAAGAAATGGAAATGTATGAACGAACGAAAAAGTGAGAAAGGCGATGACGAACAAGAAAAGGAAGAATATTTGAATGAACGCTAAGAGTTTGGGTATGGTAACAATTTATAATGAAGCCGTCTATATATAATCTTTTCAAGAATGGGACTTTAAATTCAAAATATTGAAAAATTTTAAAATAGCAAAAGTTTAATGTCGTCTTCTGATGTATCACTGTTGACAATTTTTTTCTCTCTGCCGACATTTATTCAAACCAAAGAGATTTTGAGTCGTTTCTCAAAAGAAAAAAAAAATCATAAAGAAATATGATTAAAGCTAGCAAAGGAAAAGAAATGTTGACTTTGTTATGATTAATGGGGTTCACTTAAGCAACAAAAAAAATCGACTTCCCCTACAAGAAAACTAAAATACGTACACACACACACACACACACACACACACACATATATATATATATATATATATATATGAACTGTTTTATTATTCAAAAGTTCGGGTATATGACATGAGTAAATGAATTTAGAAAGAGTAAACGACAGACAAACACGAATGAAAAACAAAGTGGGATGAAAGAAGCCCAGCCCTTCTGCCAAGAAATATGATGTTTGGGTAAACTTAGGAAAGTGGGTCGGTCTTCAAAATTTATCAGCAATCTTTACACACACACACACACACACACACACACACACACATACAGAGAGAGATAGAGACAGACAGACAGACAGAAAGACAGACAGACACAGACACACACATACACAAATATATATATATATATATATATGCGTGTATATGAAAATCAATTAGATGTTTTTATAAATCCATTAGAAATAGCTTATTTGCGGAACTCTTACAGACCGCTCATCAGACCACATTCATACAACAATGGTTTATTGTTGTATGAATTGGATTTGATGACTGCTCTGTCATAGCTCAGCTATACAAGCTATTACCAGTGGATTTATAAAACATCCAACTTATTTTTATTTTAATACTCTGTTAAATTCTAACATTGAGTTCTCATCGGATTTAATCCCCTGTGGAATTAACCTTACCAAGTACCAAGGGTACTACTTTATGTATATATATAGTAAATCAGTTAAATGTCATACGTGATACAGACTTGGGCGATCATGTCTCGAAAGAGACATGACTGAAAGGGCTGAATATTATCCTGCAGGAGGTTGCCATTATTTTCTGCGGTAGACTTGTTGCCAGCCAAGGCAATAGAACCTAAACTGTGAAGAAACGGAGTAATACCTCTCCCAAAAGTTTTTGCGCGTAAATGAATGCATGATATTCAAATGGTATTCGAACTCGGCTCCTCGATTTATTGTTCCAGATCGATATCCACTGCACCACAATACAGGGCATAATGAGGATTAAACTTAAAACAAAAAACAACCGGTTTCACTCTCGCTTTTCAAAGTTTTCAATTGGGATAACTTACTGTAAAATATAATAAGTGTGAGAAAAGAATTTGGCATTGCGAAAGGAAATAAACCGCCGGAGACAAATCACAGCTGTAGTCGAAACGGGACGTAGACTTCACGCACGCTATGGTAGCAACGAATATCAATTATTCAGCTAATAACTTTCAAGTTATGGATAATATATATATATATATATATATATATATATATATATATATATATATATATATATATATACATATATATATATATATATATATAGGATGTATTAACAATACAGCAAAATTTTTGGGTATGTTCCTTTCGGCAAAATAAGGACATCAGTCCAGATAACCGTACGTCCAGAAATTCTTCTTTTCTGCATTAAGTTAAAAGGGCGTTTACAGTAGCTGGCGCTGTGTTGTTATATAGACGAGGTTATATTTGTCATTCGTGTACATTGTTGCTTAGTTTGTCCTCAACGGTTAACTTTTGTAGTAGTGAGCTGACGAAGATGTATTCCGTTTAACAATGGCAGAGTATATTTTCAGCAGGCTGATACGATTTTTGCATATGGCCTCGCCAATGGTAATAGAAGCGAGGCTGCACGGCTGTATTAGATTGCGTTTCCAAACAGAAAACAGCCAAGTCATCCAATCTTTGCTATTGTTCATCGTCACGTTGCTGAGACGTGACTGAGACAATCCAGGTATCTGCACACGTCAAGTGGGACTAGCATGTCGCACATATCATAGTACTGCATGGAGAGTACTTCGAAAAGCAGCTCCTTTGTCTGTATCATTTGCAACATGTGCAGGCTGTTTCATCCTTGTTTGATATAAGCGATTTAACACACAAGTAGATTGGTGTAGTCACTTCAAATGAAAGGAAAACTAGTGAGTGATTAATATATATATATATATATATATATATATATATATATATATATATATAAATGAATACAATTCACTCAATGGAATTCATTGGGTAGGTCTGTTATTGTATAGTGGACTAACCCACCTGCTGAATTAGATCCTCTCCTATGAATGAAGTAGATTACTTCAAGGGGACAAAAAGAAGGCAGCCATGTTAGAAGTCAAGTTATTTGATTTCTACAACAACTCTGATCACTCACCACGGGAGAACTTTTGTCGATGGTTTATTGCACAAACTGCCGATCCGTCGTTTTTCTCTTCAATCTTCTTTACGGATGGGGCAAAACTTGCAAGAGATGGAATAACAAATTTAAACAACCAACATTTGTGTGCGGATCAGAATCACCATGGCAGAATACGCGCTAGACCTCTGCATCAGTTTACGATTAATGTGTGGGCTTGAATTTTAGGTGACCGTCAGGTAGGTCCATATGTTCTTCCAGTACGTCTTAAAGTAGCTGTCTACAAAACAATCAGACCTGCTAGAGGATGTACTTTTCTAATACGAAGACGAATGTCGTTTATGCATGATGAGGCTCCAGCATATTTTAGTTACATTGCTCGCGATGCACTGGCTGACATCTACCATGAAAGATGGTTAGACAGGGGACGACCTGTTCCCTGGCCTGCACGTTCCACCTACCTTAATTCTTTTTGGTTTTTATCTGTGGGGGCACTTAAAATATTGGTTAATGTAGCAGACATTAATAATGCAGAAAAGTTTTATCAGCATGTCATGTGGGCCTGGGAAACGATTCGATTCTTTGTCGAAATATTTGAAAGTGTCCACTAGTTAATAATCTGACGGGCACATGAGTGTGTACAAGCAAGAGGAGGACTTTTTGAACATTTGTTATGAGTTGGCGTGTTGACCTACAACAATGGACTTTTGGGATTATTTTTATCTAGACTTTATACCTTGTTTTGGTGTCGAAAACCCGCTGCAATGTCTGTAGATATAAAATCTTAATCTTCAACTCTTCTTCGTACTACACAATATAATTTTCTTTAGTCAGTTAAGTGTCATACGTGATACACGCTTGGGCGATCCTGTCTCGAAAGAGACATGACTAACTGGGCAGTAGGTTGCCATTGCTTTCTGCGGTAGACTGGTTGCCAGCCAAGGTTATAGAACTCAATCTGTCCTATTATTTGACTCATGGCTACAGGGGAAAGAGATGTATTATATTATTAAGTAGTAATTAGTGGGGGATCAGTTTATTAATTTATAACAATATAAAACTGATCTCCCACTTTATGCCCAGTAGAAGCCTTAATCATGATTCCAACTATTCAGTCAGTCATTTAAGTGCCATACTTGATACACGCTTTGGGCGGTCATGTGTCGAAAGAGAGACGACTGACTAGGCAGAAGATTATCCCGCAGTAGGTTGTTATTGCTTTCTGCGTTAGACTGGTTGCCAGTCAAAGCTATAGAACCCAATTTGTTCTATTATTTAACCCATAACTGGAGGAAAGAGACGGATTAATACATTTCCCAAGGGTATTAGTGAGTAAGTGAATGCAAGGAATTCAACTGGAATTCCAACTCGGCTCCCAATTTGTCGTTCCGGGTCGATATCCACTGCACCACAACGCACAACCTTCTTTAGTATTTGTCCGTCTAATGTAAATAGTGTATCATTTTCTTTCTTTTCATCTCTCCTTCTTAATTCACTTCTTATCTTCTTTCTCTTTTTCCTTTTCTTTATTTTCTTCCTATCGCTTTTCTCTTTCTCCTCTACTTCTTTCTTTCGTTCTCATCTTCGTTCTCTCTTTCTTCTCTCTTCTTTTTTCTCTTGCTATTTACTTTCTCTTTCTCATCTTCTTTCTTCCCTTCCCATCCTCTTTCTCTTTTTTCTTCCTCTCTCCACACCCAGACCAAAATAAAAAAAATATTTTTTTTTTGCAAGGAATTAGCTTCTTGTCGAAATTCCCACATAGAAAACATCTTTACTTTTCCATTGCTACATTTTTTATCATATCGCAAAATCATCAATTTAACCAAATATTCGTCTCGTCTCATCCGCAACTGAGGTTGAGACAAGTGTTACCCTCATGATTATATTTGGATTTGTGGCAACACAACCTCTGAAGTGCTTACTTCTTTTTAATACACGGTAAATACGTCTGAACGTGTAGACCTTCTTAGTATCAGTTGATCATTCGACACAGTCATCATTTATCAAATTGATATTGTGTATCGAACAGGTTCGATCCAGTATATGACATTTCAAATTATTATGTAACGATTCTTTACCAGAACTTCGACGTATAAGTTGATTGATTATGAAAATCAGAAAGGAAACACAATGCAATGGATGCCATGTACTAGTAAGAGTGGCATCTGATGTTATCTGGCCCTCACATGTTGCGCTGTCAAAATTGCGGGTGTGGTGTTTCGTAACGGGGTTATATAGAAGCTCAAGTAGTGGGCTTGTTAAAAATTCCATATGGTTTCTGTTGTAGATTCTTTTTTAGAAAACCCCACAGTATAATAATAACAAAAACAGTTATGAGAAGAAAAAGGTAAGTATATTTAATTAAAAGATATACAACCTGTACACTGTTAGAAGATTCAGGAATACTTGTTAGTAGGAGTCAAATATATACAAGTAAGTCCGAGTAATAGTTTATATGCTTGCTGACCAACGAGCGGTGGTTCAACTGCTCTGACAAACACCAACTCTAAGAACACCCCGTTCTGTGTAGGAATGATCATTTGTATACCATAGAAGAGTCCATAGAGTGTGTGAAAAGGGGTGATTCCCCAACAGTTTCTAAAGCTCTGTCAAGCGTTGACTTTTAAAGGCATATATGAAGCCTGGTTCAATAAGCCAAACGCTTTCAGAAAGACGAAGTTTATTTTACACTAATGACCGATCATATTTGGTGGAGAAAACTAAGGAATATTTAAATGAGAATTTGAAGATCCTGCAGTGGAAGGTTTACATTAACGGACAATAATTTAGCAGCAATGATGAATCTGGGAATTTGAATTCTGTGCAGTCAGTTTCACAACTCGAAAAATCAATAGACGATCGAGACTTCTAAAACTATTTTGATAACATAGAGTATATATATTTCATCTTAATTTTAACCTGATAACTTTGTCGTGATTATAAGGATACGGTTAGAAATTTTTTTAAACTTGTATACTTTGCATAGCTTCTGTAATTATAATCTTTCTTTACAATATTCTCCTTGAAATTTTAGTTGCGTACATGGAAATATGAAATTGGGAAATTCAGATAAAAATTAATGAGTAACATTTTGTCAAAATATACATTATTTTCTCCAAGATATGAAATATTTGATTTTAAAAATTAGTAAAATGTGAGGCCACACACGCACACTTTTACTTAATTACATGCATAGAAACATACATACACAAAATTTAGCATCTACTTATGAACAAATACTTACATAAGTACACTCAAGTGTAGCTAATCAAACATATGTACACAATCTCTTTCCACATACACACACACATACTAACACACACACAAACACACAAACACACACACTAGCACACACATACACACACACACACTAGCACACGCATACACACATACACTAACACACACATTCACACACACATACACACTCATAGGCGCGTATATATATTCACGAAGATAACCACCCATATTCTCAAATGTTTTTTGTTCTTTTTCTTCCTAATGCGATTTAGCATCGGATTAGTCACTGAATTTAATTCCATTTTTTGTTTATATTTCAGATCTTTAGAAATTGCTAAAAAAATATTGAAGACATTTTGAAAACATTTCTTTCATTATCGAACATTTGTCGAAGATTTTTTGCTGCATTTATAACATTTCCGGTTTCTACGTCTGTCTGTTAAACACAGAAAGGCACACGCTCCCGCATGTAGATAGGCACACGTACACACAAATAGCCACACAAGCATATAAATATGCACGCTCTCACACACACACACACCCATAAATAAGCGCACACAGTTAAGAATAAGCATCTCAACGCACAAATAAGCACGCACGCGTACAGATAGGCACTTTGACGTACAAATGGTACATACGCAGAACGATAACCAAGCACACACACACACACACACACACACACACACACACGCATATAGATAGGCACCGGCAGTCATTCAAAATGGATGACTAAACCAAATATTTGATAAGTGTCTATGACTTTCAGAAGAATCCTGATAATATCCAATATTGTTCGGATATTCATATCCCTTGCTGCTGCTTTTATACAGCAAATAGACAAAGAAAAGACTGGAGCGTCCCAACATTGTTGCAGGTCTTTACTCATTTTCACTGTTTCTATTAAAGATCAACTTTTTCCTTATAGGATGATATTTGGCTTTTTAAAAGCATCAAAAAACGGTTTTCATTAGAAAGTGGAAACGTAAATTAAGTGCTAAGCATAGCAAACGGGGTAAGACAAGTACAAACACACACGAACAAAACTTTGGAGAAATAGTGCGAATTTGAGAAGATGAAAAAAGAAACAAGATGACAGTGTGAAGACAAAGAAAGAAATTTTGCTTTTGTATACAATGAATGGATTTTCTTTGCTTGGCCTGCACTTCTAACATTTGGCGTTGCATAAAAGGCAGGTTAAATTGTAGAACATAATTTCTTACTTTTCTTTCGGACTTACCCTACGGGATGTCCACAAGTTACCCAGGAATTACTTTTTACCACCCAACAAACTTCGTGTCTCATTGCAGACAACATAATACTAACACTACATACCCCGTGTTCAAAAACCTATATGCAACCTCAAAAATATATCCACCATAACTTATTACACACAAACATACACACTCATAGATAGATAGATAGATAGATAGATAGATGAACAGGCGAGATAGATAGATAGATAGATAGATAGATAGATAGATAGATAGATAGATAGAGTGAATAGAGAGATAGATAGATAGATAGATAGATAGATAGATAGATAGATAGATGAACAGGCGAGATAGATAGATAGATAGATAGATAGAGAGATAGATAGATAGATAGATAGATAGATAGATAGATAGATAGATAGCCTGTAAATACTGTAAATACTACCTCATCTCAGAAATATAGACAAATAAAATGATCTATTATTAAACATCGTACAAATAGCAACAAAGATGAATAGTCCGAATAATGTAAATACTGTAAATATTACCTCATCTCAGAAATATAGACATAAAATATAAGATTAATGGAATGTTTATACAAGAGAAATCCAAGGAAATAATAATATTAACAACAACTGTCTAGTGATTTAGATCCTCACTTGGGACGCCAAGCTGTAGAACTTGTGTCACATTTAAGACGCACTTAGAAAATAATTATTAGTTTGTCTCGCTAGCACAATTAGTGAGTTCGTCCTCATTGCGTGCTCTATACTTTCGACTGACCTTGTACCACACCTAAACTATGCATTGAAAATCATTCAATAAGCGAATTTACTAACGTAGCTCCGAAGAATTACATAAACAAACATCATTGTCTTTTCTACAAGTATTTTCATTAAAACTACTCTGAAGAGATTTTTTAGCCTGGTACCCCAACCACATGTATTTACTTGTGCTACTAAATTGACATCAAGGCCCTACCTCTTTCATCGTCGAAACAGTTAAATGTAACCCCCTCTTCTACTTTAACATTTTATTCTGTCGCATTTCTCGTTTGTGGAAATCCTTTCCATTTGCATGCTTTTTTGATAGCTACAACGTCAATTGCAATCTTTTATTTACTTGATTCCCATCCATCTCTTATCTTTTTCGACATCCATAATCTTTATTATTCTCACTGTAAACCCTTGCGCACCAGTGGCATTTCTGCCTTACTTGGGGTGAAATGATTATATAAAAACGTTAACAATTATTCATTGGAAATTGTTCAAGCGGTTGGGATCAGGCCATACAATCTAATGATACATGTATATAAACCAGAGGCAGTCCAAGATACTGGAAGAGCATAATTTTATGAAACTTTGAAAGGGGTTTCCTAATTTGAGGGCTTACGGCTTATCACGTTGAATACACCGGTTCTCGCACGATCATCGAAGTTAAGCAACGTTGAGCCTGGTCAGTACTTAGATGGGTGACCACTTGGGAATACCAGGTGCTGTAAGCGTATAGTGACGGATGTGCGTTGTGGTGCAGTGGATATCGGCTCGGAAAGTGAAATCGGTACGCCGAGTTCGAATTCCAGTTGAATACCCTGCATTCACTTAAGCACTGGTACTCTTGGAAAAGGTATTAATCCGTCCCTTCCCTCCAGTTATTGGTTAAATAACAAGGGTAGGAGTTGGGGACCCTGCCCTTAAAAACAAATCCCAATAAATCTTGACACACGAAAAGAGGGTATTACTAGACACAAAACTTATATAAAAACAACAATAAATTGCTGAAAGAAAAAGTTATTACCAGCAATAAATAAATAAAATTTAGTTGGCAATAAATGACCCGCCGAGGTGTTGATATGCCATAAAACAAAACAACCAAACCAAACCAACCTAATCTGAGCCAGAAGACTAAGATGTAATTATTGTAAAAGAAAAAAACAGGAGATATGTTAATGCATATTTGCTGTTTCGGCAGAAACTATAGAGTAAGACTAGAAGAAGTTAAGGTCAGGTTTGTACCCATCAATATTGGCAAGCTTAGAACAATATCGAAAGCCCTTGCAAAATAGAAGAATTAGAAATCCAACGAAGAATCACTACCATCCAGACAATAACATTTATAAGATTAAGTAGAATACTGTATCGACGAGGAGTTTGGTTGTCGCTTATCTTTGGCTACAATTACTGCAAAAACCGAAAACAAGATCGACTTTCTTTCCAGTAGTTCGATCCCCAAATAGGATTGAAGTAATTTGAATGTCAAGTGAGCACCATCTTACCTGTATTTTCTATGACATAATATTGCTCAAAATAAATTGTTGATAGTGACTCTATCGAGCCGCGTCACACGTAGACAGTTTGGAGTAACTTAATACATTACGATTGTTTAAGTAACCCATAGATGTGAACAAAACCGATCGACAACCTCCTTTCGATTCACTTAAGTTAATTGAAAAGATAATATCATGATAATCGAAATATTTCTAAATATTCATTGATTGGCAGAAACCAAACGAGCGCGTCCAGGATGGTGCTATAAAAAACAGCCAAGCAAAATGTCAGGGTTATTAATTCGCATGCATCAATAAGAAAACAGAAAGAAAAATACACTCTAGTCAAATCCCAAGCAATAAAGAAACAACTAATTAATTTCCTACCTTCATACCGACCTGCCTAAGTCTGTCTATCAATTATATAGCCACACACACACACACACACACACACACACACACATATATATATATATATATAAAGTTCGCGGATTAACCTACTTCTAAAATCAATACTTCAATGATCAAAAATAAAGGTCAGACAGTGAACTTTTCAGCATACTTTTCATTGAACTTCCACACACATATGCGTGCTTTTCAAGTAGTTATATATATATATATATATATATATATATATATATATATATATTATTTTTAATTACTTAGTTTTCGGTCATTATAAAATTAAACCAGTGCACATTTGTATTAAAAAGTGTTCAATCCAGTTATGTTGTAGAACTTTTGAATATTTTACATTTGTAAACGAGTTTTTACGCGACCAACGCCAGAAATTTAAATAGCATTGTACAAAACAAGAGCACTAATAAAGAATGCAATTGCAGGGACAAGAATAAATCCCAACTTCAAGGACTTTGCAAATCGAAAAAAGTCATTTACAAAGCAAAAGTACATGACTTAAATATTCAAAATATATTTGGGATCAACCAAAGACACATTTAAGACCAGGTGACTCAATAACAAGTTTACATTTAAAATAGAAAACTTAAAAAACTGTATAAAACTGGCTAGTCACGTTTGGAAATTGAATTCAAAATAAGGAAAAAACCCAGACATAACGTGGAATATAGTAAAAACAGCCAAGCCTTACGAGGGTGGCAAAATATGTAGAATGTGCCAGGAAGAAAAGTTAGCGATTATGCTATTCTCAAACGAAAATGAACTAAATGAATGAAAGAACAGAAAATATGACTAAGTGTAACCATACTAAAAAATACCTATTAGGTTCATACAACCATGGATGAAAACGTTATAATTTCTTGTAATTTAAAAAATTGCGAGTTCAAAAATTCCCTGCCACGTGAGCGTTAAAAAAAAACCAACGTTACGTGAGCGTTGTTGAAAAAAACGGTAAACGGTAAAATCAGTAATTGCAAATCGCCAGAAGACACCACATGGTAGAAACCTAGGTCGTGTAATAGCATGTTTACAAATGTAATACACACACACATATATATATATATATATATATATATATATATATATGTATTACATTTGTAAACAAGCTATTATGCGACCTAGGTTTCTACCATGTGGTGTCTATATATATATATATATATATATATGTGGTGTCTGTATATATATATATATATATATATATATATGTGTGTGTATTGTGTGTGTGTGTGCGTGTGTGTGTGTGTGTGTGTGTGTGTGTGTGTGTGTGTGTGTGTGTGTGTGTGTGTGTGTTTTGGAGAGGATGGAAACGGAAAGGAAACTTAAACATGACATCAGGAAAAATACCTGAAGTGTCTGTGGCAAGTAATGAGGAAGGAAGGCTTGGAGATTCTGAGGGCAGAAATAAAGGCCGGAGCAAGTAACGCATGACCTACTTGAGCATATTGATGGCACAGTTAGGTTTGGGAGTGATAAAAAATGAAATTGTATTAAGAGCGTCAAGGAACAGGAAGATGTGGAAAGCCATTATTACCTACGACCTGAAGGGATGCGACAAGAAGAAGTCGTGGTCGACGTAGTCCATTATTTTATTTTATTTTTTCATTTTACAAGGGTAGGCTGAAAAATCCATTGGCACTCTATAAAAAAGCCAGATCACTGATATGATGCATGTCTTAATTTCAACCCTTCGTATTAATAAAATCATTGTTTCTAGCCCCACTCTCATAATCAACCAATGAATATTTATATTTCTGGCCAAATAACTATTGTCTCTGGTCAAAATTAAAAGTTAGTTCTTGTTAATCTACGTGTTCACTTCTGATTATTATCTGTTAATTTATTTACCTATCAAAATCTACCTCAAGTAAATATGTTGGACCTTTTCTCTACCTTCATAATTCTCTTCTAGGTTTGCTCAATGGGTGAACCAGTAGCGTTTTTTTTTTTTTTTTTTTTTTTTTGGTGTTTAATTGTACGTCAGTGTATTTAAAAGAAACTATATTAAATATAAATATGACTCCCCACCACGACCACATAATCGTAAATACAATCAAGTATTTAACACTGGATTATTTTTTTATGTATGCTGAACAGTTCTTATCTGGGTTTCACGTTTCGTACTTGCTTAGAAAATATTGAGTCAAAGCAATAAAAATCCTCGATAAAGGACTTTTTGAGAAAATAGTCGAAAAGAGATTTAACACAATCAGCCATTGTTCTCTTTGCCTTTAATAGAATATATACATACATATATATAAACGTTCGAATATATATATATATATATATATATATATATATATATATATATATGGATATGTAAGCACATACCATAAGATCATTAAATCTATTTTGTATGCACTTTCCCTTTTCTATCTTCTAATCTCTTCATCTTTTTACGTGTATTTTATTCATGCGTTTTCGGTCGCTATGTCCTCGGTCTTTAAATAGCGTCAATTCAGAACAGCATAACAAATAAGAAAATAATAGAACAACCGCACAGGCTAGAGTCGTTTTTGAAGTAACAAAATATTTAAATAAAATAGTCAAATTAATAAAAAGATAAATCCTTTGCAAACATTGGCGCCAAATAAATGAGCCTTGGAATCAAGTGCGAAATACAGAGGAGATGCAAAAAGAAAACCATTTTATAAACGGAAGGATGAAAGTCAAATGGCCACTAGACATTTTACCATTTTAAACGCGTTATGCTTGTTGTCGGGATAGACTTTTATTCAAAATAAGTCTTGGTTGATAATTTGCATAAAAATGAGAGGATTATCCCACAAATTAAAGAACCCCCCCACCAAAAAAAACAAAAAACAAACAAAAAAAAAACCGACAAAAATCTGATATATTATAATTTTTCTAATCGATTCACCTTAAGCAAAGCGATAAAGTTACTAAGACGTAAAGTCTTACTGAGTGTGAGGGAATATTAAGAAGAGGGAACAATAAATGAATATTAAGATGAAAGAATCAACAAAAAAAGGTTAATAAGAGAAAACAATAAAAAAAACTATTGTTGTGTTGCTTCGTTTGGGTATAATTAGAAGATAACACAAACTTGAATTAATGCTGTTTATTTTTGGTATAAAACTTTAGGTTTTTACATCAAGTTACAACCTTTAAATTTTGTGTGGATACAGGAGCAGACTAGCTAAATTCTCTTCACTGTGGCGTCTTCCTCTTTTCAAATCTCCTACACAAAACTACTGTCCTTAACTCCTACTTCTTACTCCTACTCTTACTCCTACTCCTACCAAAAGAAACGATTCCTTATTTTGCCGCCTAATTTTGAATTCTTGGCATCAGTGTGTCTATCTTTTTCTATTTTTAGAACACTCGCCATTTTATAAACCATAACAGAAGTTCCCCCTTTAGAACGGAGTGTACTACTAATAATAGTACTCGTTATATTTCTTCCAGGAAACTTTTTATTTATCATGGGAGAATCTTTTTTATTTATCATGGGAGAATCTTCTTTTTTATTTCTTGTATTTATTTCTTGTTCTGAATCACTAAGCGTTTTGTTTTTATTCATCTTTTCTTCTACTTGTTTCTCTACTATTTTTTTTTCGTACTTCTATATATAGTTTCAACCTGTCCACGGAAACTTGAGTATCCATAACATTATTTATCTTAACCAGAAAATATTTAGGTGTTCGCTGAAGGACTGTGTAGGGACCTGAATAGGGTGCCTCCAATGGTCTTCGAACACGATACACACTAATCCAAACGTTATCACAAGTTTGAAGTTTTTCTGGGACATAAGATTTTGCGGACTTATAACTCTTTTGGTGAAGTCTCTCACATCAATTTGTGACATGGTTTTATGTAAATCTTTTGTGAACTTTTGAGTTATAGCCACCTCGCTTGTGCTGTCTATTAGTAGCTGTGGTAGCAAACATTGTGTGCCTGTAACAGCATAAAAAGGATAAAAATCAGAGCTATTGGGCGTACTACGAATCCCAAGAAGTACTATTGGAAGAACTGAGAGCCAGGTCTCTTTTCGTGCTATAATAGCAGTTTTTATGGTCCTGTGCATTCTCTCAATCAAACCATTACATTGATGATGATAAGCTGTCGTACGTAGTCTATAAAAACCAATTATTTTTGCTACTTCACTAAACAACTCACTTTCAAATTGTCGGCCTCTGTTGGTTATAGCATGCAGCGGGACACTCCAACGTGTGACCCATGTGTTTATAAAAGCCTCAGCTACACTAGCTGCAGTGATTTCGCTGATGGGTTGTGCTTCTACCCAACGAGTTGTGCGGTCATTACATGTGAGGATATATCTATACGGGCTGATGTAACTGCTATTTGGGCTTTTTGCTGGTGGGAGTGGTCCTACTATATCTATGGGGACTGTGTGAAATCTAGCTGATGGTATTTCTAATGTCTGTATAGGTGATTTTGTATGTTTGTAGACCTTTGCTTGTTGGCAGGCTGTGCATGATGCGCAAAAGTCTTTGATTAATTTATCCATTTATGGCCAGTAATATTTAGCTTTAATCATCTTAATGGATGATTTAATGCCAAGGTGATTTATGGAATGGATACTATAGAATATGGACTCACGCAATTTAGATGGAACAAAAGGTCTGGGGTAAGACGTTGATAAGTCACACCATATAAATTGGTTATCTCCAGGTATGGTGAATTTTTTAAAGTCCTGAAAAGATTGAATTTCTGTATAAGATGCCTTTGCTTCTGCAAGTGCAGGTAAATCACAAGCATCTATTTGTACAGCAAGAGTTGGTCGGGATAGACAATCAGCAACTATATTCTGACTACCTTTTACATGTTCAATATCTGAAATAAATTCTGTCAGGATAACTAATTGTCGTTGTTGTCTGTCTGATTTAGCGGGATTTAAACTATAAAATGCACCACATAATGGCTTATGGTCAGTTAAAAGTAGCACTTGGCGACTTTCTATGAGGTGGCGGAAGTGCAGCACTGACAAATAAGCTGCTAAAAGTTCGCGATCGAATGTAGTATATCTCATTTGTGTTTGTGTTAATTTTCTAGAGATAAATCTGATTGGTATTGGATTTCCTTCCACCATTTGGTGCAATGCCGCACAGACAGCATAATTACTACTGTCAGTGACTAATTGATAATTTGTACAGTTAGGTTCAGGGTGAGCTAATGAGGATGTATCATTAAGTTCCTTAATTACAGAATTGAAAGATTGTCGTTCAGATTCATCTAATGTGAACGAGCCTTTAGGGGATAACCTCATTCTCTCAGATAGGGGTAAGACTATCTCTGAAAATTTTGGTATTAATTTTCTATTAAATCCTACCATTCCAAGAAATCTGCATAGCCCTTTTGCGTCCTTAGGGTAAGGAGAAGATTTCAATTCTTCTATTTTACTAGTTGTAGCTTTAATTTCATCTACGCTAATATGAAAACCTAAGAAATCTAGGGAAGTCACATTGAAAACAGATTTTGTGGCTGAAATTTTTAAATTGTGTTCATTTAAAATATTAAAAACAGTTTCAATGTCTTTTTTATGAGAAACCTCATCATTGCTGAAAATTAAAATGTCATCAATATATATAAAAACACAATCAATATCTTCAAAAATTTTGTCCATATACCGTTGAAATGTAGCTGACGCATTTTTTAATCCAGACGGCATATAATTATATTCATAAAGACCAAATGGGATGGTGAGAGCAGTTTTTGCTACATCGTTCGGATGCATTTTAATTTGGTGGTAGGCTGAAATCAAATCGATTTTGGAGAATCGTCGTTTGTTCGCAAGTTTTGCTGAAAAAGAGTTTATGTTTGATATAGGGTACCTGTCAGTCTTGGTTATACTATTGAAGGAACGATAATCTCCGCGACATCTAAATCCTCCGCTTTGTTTAGATACTATTTGTAGTGGGCTAGACCACTCGCTTTTGGAAAGGGAGATCACTCCGTCTTTTTGTAGGGTTTTAAATTCGCTACGCGCGGCTTCCAGTTTTTCTACATTAAGCCGCCTGGGTTTTGCAAATACTGGCGTATGGCATCCTGTGTCAATTCTGTGGTAGACGCCGCAGTGTTTTTTGTTACTGTTCTTATGTGGTGTGATTAGGTTCGGATATTTTTCTTTAATCATGTTCCGTATGAATGACGGGAGTTCCGTTTCATTTACGACTATATTCACGCTGATGCAGATATTTTTAAACTCTTTCTCTGGGTTGTTGTAGGATCGTAAATGGTTTTGTTAATGCAGTCTACTATTAGACCAAACTTGTTGAGGAAATCCAGTCCAAGGAGTGGGTTGGTGATATCAGCGATCACGAATGTCCAAGTAAAAGATCTCCTTAAACTGGGTATTCCAATTTCCAAACTCGCTTGTCCGTAGCATTTTATTTTCTCCCCATTTGCAGTGGATAGTGATATGGGAGACTGTTTTAATGTAATACCATTTACTGCAGAGGTTGGTAATATTGAGATACTTGCGCCAGTATTTACAATAAATTTTAATTTGGTAGCCCCTAATTTTGCGGTAATTTCTAATAGCGGTGAACCTCGTGGGACTGGACTTGTTCACCCTATTAGTTTTCCGAATCACTTCCCGTAGGTGTTGATGGTCTGGAACTAGACAACATTTACAGATTGTTCTTTTGGGGCCATTTACACCAAGGTTTACATGTTCTTACTTCATTGGCGAAATAAATATGTGCTCTGCAAATATTTGTCCGTTGGTTATTCCGATACGGCCTGACATTTAGTGGCACTGAAGTGTCTTGGCTGTATTGTCCTTTATAATTTGTTTGTGAGTTATTCTTAGTAGATAAGGGTCGCTGAACAACAAATGCCTTATCGTTATTCAACAATGGCATAAGTTCATCTGCTAACCTGCCAAGTTGGGTATGGTTTAAAACTTTTTGAGAGGCTATTAATGGAGCTATTGTTGACGGTAATGCCTGCGGGAATTTGTGTCTCACAATGTCGTCGCTAATACCTATCCGTTTAGCGACGGATAGCATTTCGTGCAAATATGTCGACGGTCGTCCTGAAATAGTCGTAGCCGACATTAATTTTTCTAGAAGATCCGGTTTTGTTTGTTCGTGAGCTTCTATCAGAGTCCGTTTTAATTCCTCGTAGTCTTGTGATGCGAGGGTAGAATTTGGTAGTTTACCCACTTCTTCGGCTGGTAACGACGATATTACTGTATAAAACTTTGTTTTCGACACTGTCACATTTCGCAAGTGAAACTGGGCTTCTAATATCGTAAACCATCCATTTACAGCAGTTTCCATGAATTCCGGTGACTTGATATTGACTTGATGCGTCGTTTCCTCTCCTGTCTGCTGAATTTATCCTTTTATATATATATATATATATATATATATATATATATATATATATATATATTGAATATAAGGTTGCTTTCTGTCCGTATATCACGTCGAGGTCACCACTGTTCTGTTGCTTCGTTTTGGTATAATTAAAGATAACACAAACTTGAATTAATGCTGTTTATTTTTGGTATAAAACTTTAGGTTTTTACATCAAGTTACAACCTTTAAATTTTGTGTAGATACAGAAGCAGACTAGCTAAATTCTCTTCACTGTGGGATGCTAGTAGTAAACGAGCTTATCCCTTCTGTACTCTAGTGGTCAACTGACTAGCGTCTTCCTCTTTTCAAATCTCCTACACAAAACTACTGTCCTTAACTCCTACTTTTTACTCCTACACTTACTCCTACTCCTACCAAAAAAAAACGGTTCCTTATTTTGCCGCCCAATTTTGAATTCTTGGCGTCAGTGTGTCTATCTTTTTCTATTTTTAGAACACTCGCCATTTTATAAATCATAACACAATTAAGAAAAGAGAACAATAAATAAAATTAAAAAAGAAAAGAAAAAGAAATGAATATTAAGAAAAAATAAAAATAAAAAGATATTAAAAAGAGGACAATAAATAAATATTAAGAGAGAATAATTAATAAATATTAAGAAGAAATAATGATAAATGAATATTAAGAAGAGAGAATAATTAAGGAATACAAAGAATAAAAAGAATAAATGAATATTAAGAAAAAAGAATAATTAATGAATATTAAGAAGAAAAAACGATTAATGAATATTAAGACGAAGGGACAATAAATGAAAATTAAGAAAAGAGAATAATTAATGAATATTAAGAAGAGAGAATAATTAATAAATATTAAGAAGAAATAATGATAAATGAATATTAAGAAGAGAGAATAATTAAGGAATACAAAGAATAAAAAGAATAAATGATATTAAGAAAAAAGAATAATTAATGAATATTAAGAAGAAAAAACGATTAATGAATATTAAGACGAAGGGACAATAAATGAAAATTAAGAAAAGAGAATAATTAATGAATATTAAGAAGAAAGAACAATTAATAAATATTAAGAAGAGAGTAAAATTACTGAATATTAAGAAGAACAATAAATGAATATTAACAAAAAAGAATAATGAATGAATATTAAGAAGAAAGAACGATAAATGAATATTAGGAAGTGAGAATAATTAATGAATATTAAGAAGAGGGAATAATTAATGAATATTAAGAAGAAAGAACAATAAATTAATATCAAGAAGAGAGAATAATTCATGAATATTAAGAAGAGAGAATTATTAATGAATATTAAGAAGAGAGAAAAATTAATGAATATTAAGAAGAGAGAATAATTAATGACTATTAAGAAGAGAGAATAATTAATGAATATTAAGAAGAGAGAATAATGAATGAATATTAAGAAGAGAGAATAATGAATGAATATTAAGAAGAAAGAACAATAAATGAATATTAAGAAGAGAGAATAATTAATGAATATTAAGAAGAGAGAATAATTAATAAATATTAAGAAGAAAGAAAAATAAATGAATATTAAGAAGAGAGAATAATTCATGAATATTAAGAAGAGAGAATAATTAATAAATATTAAGAAGAAAGAACAATAAATGAATATTAAGAAGAGAGAATAATTAATGAATATTAAGAAGAGAGAATAATTAATGAATATTAAGAAAAGAGACTAATTAATGAATATTAAGAAGAAAGAACAATAAATGAATATTAAGAAGAGAGAATAATTAATAAATATTAAGAAAAGAGAATAATTAATGAATATTAAGAAGAGAGAATAATTAATGAATATTAAGAAGAAAGAACGATAAATGAATATTAATGAAAGAGAAAAAATTAATGAATATTAAGAAGAGAGAATAATTAATGAATATTAAGAAGAGAGAATAATTAATAAATATTAAGAAAATGGAATAATTAATGAATATTAAGAAGAGAGAACGATAAATGATTAAAAAACAGATAATTAATTAATATTAAGAAGTGAAAACAAGGAAGGAATATGAAGATAGAAAAATATATGAATATTTAAAAGAGAGGACAATATATGAATATTCAAACAGAGAACAATGAATGAATATGAAGACGACAATAATAAATTCATATTAATAAACGGGAACAATAAAAATTAAGAAGAAAGAACAATAAAAAATATTAGGAAGAAATAACAACAAATTACTTTTCAATAAAAAGAACGATAAAATTATCAAGAAGAGAGAACACTAAATGAATATTAAGAATAAAGAACAATAATAGAATATCCTAAACCTAGCTAGCCGCGATTCCTGACCCAAACATACCACATCATGCCTTACGCCAAAAGAAGACATTCTAATTTACCTTTCTAACTGCAGTCACTAGAATTCTGCAAAGTCTCTATGAAGTTTTAACTATGAGGACTGAAAATAAATATTAACAATCAAACCGTAGAAGAAAGTTATCAGAACAATTGCCAGGAAAGTATTTACAGAAAAGACAAAGGGAAGCTTCGTCAAGGTGGTGAGAATATAACTGGAGACGAGATGCCAGGTCAGGGTCATACCAGATGTGGCAGTAATATTCAAAACAAGCACAAGTATTAAAATATAACGATCTAATTGCAATTGTAGTTGAGATTCTAATCGATAAAGGAAGATTTTATTTTCATGGTAACTACCGTAAAGAGAATCAAATATGGAGAGGTGAGTTATTTTTAACACAATGTCCGTACACATCTAAGCCGATCATGGATCGTCATAAATTCCTTTCCGTTATTATCTTAGACTAGCAGTATAGTCCGGCGTTCCTCGGGTGTAATGAAAGCTTTAAAACTAACCCATGGTCCTGGAGCTCAGACTCTTTGGATGTTGGCACAAAAGACTAAAAAGCAATAGTTGTTTCCAGTTAAAGCGAAACCGTAGACGGAAAGAAAAATGAATGGATGTAAGTCAAATTTTGATTTCCTGGTATCGATATCAAATAAGTTTTTTCATCGTAAACTGAATTTTGAAGGCTAAATAAGTTCTCTGAGTAAATGTTATCATGGCTGAAACTAAGAACTACAATTATACCTACTTAGAGCCAAACCCGAAGCAAAAACTAAAATAAAAGGGTTGAAAAAATACAGATATACAGGCAGATAAACAGACACACACACAAACATTTTGCCTTATATATATATATATTATCGATTTTCTGCACTATTGTAATATCTGCAACCTTGAAACTTCTGAATATCATTTCTTATGTCTTTGTCTATGAGTGTATGAAATTTGATTAAAATCGGACCACTCCTTCTATAACCCTATTTTTTCGATTATCGATTTTCGATATTTATTGGGGGTACCTCGACACAAAACCTAGCTAAGAACATTCGCAGACGCTTATAGTACAACTGTGTAAATTTTCAAGAAAATCGGTTCAGCCGTTTCGGAGTCTATAGGTAATGGACACACACACACACACACAGACAACGTTCCATTTATAATTAAGTTTAGATTTGCCATGAGAAGAAAAACGATAATGGAAGAATTTCACGATACTTTCACCAGAATTCTGAAAAAAACCGACTGTTTGCTAAAACGATTGAGAAACTATTCCATCCTGCTATTTATCTCATAGCTAGGTGGGAAGAAGTGGATTAATTCCATTATCGAATATATTTGCATAAATGAACACAGCATACTTGCCTCAGGTTTGAAATCAGTTCACTGATTTCACCACCAATTGCCGTGTATGCATACAATGTCCGACAAATGATATTTTTTGTCCAAGAAATCAGCAAGGGAAACTAAGAAAAATATATTCTTCCTTAAAAATATTTATACAAGATTAACGCATTGGTGTTACGCCACCGTATACCGAAATTTTCTTTCCATTCAGCTGACTGACACAAACCTTTTTGTCAAGAAAATAGAAAAGCTGCTAAGCGGGGTAGAGTTAGGCTAAGAGCTCAAATTTGACTCTAAATTAAATTGACTTAGACGCCGGCCTAGACCATATTTTAGCCCCACCGACTCTTGGTGTGCAAAGCGCATTTCTTCAACTTATACATTTTGGTCTTCATATTTAATCAGCTCAACTATTGTTCGCTGATAATTAACATGTTAATAAATCTGATTTTCCACCGAGCGCTTCATTGTCGACACCTTGTGCTACACGAAGTCAGTTAAGTGGCATATGTCATTCACGATTAGGTAATTAAGCCTTTTTCTATCCATGACTGGCAAGGCAAAAGATTTTCCCGCAGTAGCTTGCCATTTCTTCATACGGTAGGCTGGTTACCAACAAAGGCTATACAAAGGCTATAGAAACCAATCTGCCCTGCTATTTAACCCATAGCTGGAGGGAAAAGAGATGGATTTATACCTTTACCAAGTGTATTTGCGTTAAGTGTAATGCAACAAAATCAACTGGAATTCGAACTCGCCTCCCTGATTTTTCATTTCGAGTCGATATCCATTACACCACAATGAACTATCTTGATTCCAATCTATCTCTGAGCGTTTAATCTGGAGTTTGTTTCTTAATGGAGAAACTAGGTATAGAAATATGAGCGGGCATCCATCCATACATGTATAGAGGGGAAGTTGTGAATGTTCATTTTTATATCGCAATATAAACTATATATAATGATATTCATATTTGTGGTTTACAAGATATTGGGTCATCCACTAGACTAAGTACCAATCGAATTTCTGTGGGTGCGGCGAGGTGAGGTGAAAGAAATATTGTGGTTCTGGCTTAAAACTAGTTTTGAAAGAAATCTTTTTTTTATTAATCAAGCATTTCTCGTGAGAGGCGCGAATGAGGCTCGGCTTTGCACGAATCTATTTGCCGTTCATGCTAGACTTGGTAAACACGGTTTTGATGGCGGCACGGGGACCGACGACACTGTCTCATGAGTAGAATAGAACTGCTGACGTCACAATACACCACCCATCGTTTCTGTATGGATGACTGGCGTCACGGGTTCTTTTCAGTGCGACCGCCCACCCTCCTCAGGTGTTTCCCCACTATACACACACGGTGTTCCTCGTTTTTTTTTTATTTGTTTTTTTTTTTGTTTGTTTTTGTTTTTTTTTAAGCTGTTAATACTTTGCTTCGTGGACAACTTTTTCGTTTGATGATAAATAAAACAACTTGTCAGGAGGATGCAAGTTAGTAAATATTTAAGACAACATGGTGGATATTATTTGATGGACTTGAAGATAAGAGTCAGTGGGATGTCTTTTACGATTCTTAGCTCCTCTACTAACCATGCAAATTGCAGTTTGTGCCTCTTTGGTGGAGTTGTTTATTGAAAGGATACATGCTTAATTATATGGCGCAGAACCCACGCCATCGGATTCCTTTTTAAGTCAAATATTTAAGAAATCAATATCTTCAGATAATTATTCTGATTAGAATGTAACTGAAATGAGAAATAATTAGCTTGCAAGAAAACAAGAGAAGTAATCGCTGTGAATAATATCACCGTAATTGATTTGGATTTGATGAGCCCATTGTTCACCGATTGAAAGTGATAATTGGACGTTAACTCATTCAAACCAGAATCCGATCGAGACACCAGGATCATTTTAAATGGAATTTTATTCTTTGCTAGAAAAAAGAAATCAAAAACTGAACGAACTGATCTATTTGGAAAAGCAAAAGTAAAATGAACACAAATGAAAAAAAAATGTTTTATTTTTAGGATATTATTTTATCGGTCAATGATTTGTGAAGAATTAACTTCTCACACCTGTTAACTTTCAGTTTCAAATCATGAAAGAAATTATCTACAAATACTTTAAACATTGCTGTGGAGCTGAAACCAAAGTGAGTTTTTCTGACTTTTTTTTAAGACTGCAAAATGCATTTTATGTGTGTGTGTGTGTGTGTGTGTGTGTGTGTGTGTGTGTGTGTGTGTGTGTGTGTGTGTGTGTGTGTGTGTGTGTGTGTGTGTGTTTTGATATACTTAAAACCTTTTGATCATTTTTAATATTTCTTTCTCTGACGTGCTGACATTTTTTCGGATTAGGATAAAAAATACGTGTTACATTTTCTTCTTTATCGAATCCCGAATAAAAATCGAGTGCGAATTATACTTCTTTAAACCCCTGTAACTTTACTTACCAATTTGAAATTTTTATTAACATTCACATTTTCAAGTTGCTGGTGTTCTCTGCAATTATTTTTTAAGGTCCCATTTTTCCACCAGTCTTCTTATAAAACATTTAATCACCATTCTCATGGATATATTATTACTCATTCACTCAACTAGTTTCAAAATCTCCGGCATGGTGCTGTCATTTTGCAATTTTGTTTTGATTACTTTTTTTTTTAAATCAATGAGGGGCCGGAATGTACTAATTGATTTATTTGTTTACTGATTGTTGGTCCTTTTCCTGTTCCTTTTCTTTGGTTGACTTTATCTTTTTTCTGTTCGATGATTAATTCTATAAATTATTTGGCTCCCCTCCCCACCATCGTATAAAACGAGAATGGACGAGATCTTTTACTGTAGCGTTTGCTTTTTAATGAAACATTTGTCAACAATCGTTTGCATTTGAAGGACCCTCTTATCTACGCACTTTCAATGCTAACGTCTTTACAACTGGTAAAGAAATTCATAAATGTTGAGAAAAAAAAGCAAAGATGAAATCGGGTCGAAAAATTGACTTTATTGTCGCTACAATGAGTTCATGCCACAATGGCAGATCAGATAGTCATTGTTTTCACAGCTGACCGACATTTTGACATTCATGGAACGGTCATTAAAAGTTGTACAAAGAATTCTTAATGGACACACTGACCGAATATAAAACACTCCTGGGTTGGAATAATGTAAAAAATAAAATAATAAAACAGAATCTATTCGTTTTTAGCAAATACCGTATTATCCAAATATAAAAATCATCTTGGAGCTGCATTAATATATTCCTCCGTTATTAAAACGTGTAAATAATAGCTAACTTTTTTAGGTATAGTAAAATAATGAATGTTATAACATCCAAAATGATATACAAGTATTGTAAAAACACGGTCATATATATATATATATATATAAACTTATTGTTATACTCGATTCAAAACACCCTCAGAGCACATACGCGGAAGGAAAAAATGGGGATAAAAAAAAGAACGAGCTAAGCACTTGAACATCAGTATCAGTCAAAGTACGCAGCCCAAAGAAGAAAAAAACCCCGAGATGAATAACCTAAAACAAAAAGCGCTCAATACGCAAGTTTTTTTTAGTTTTTTTTAATCATATCCCCCCAAGCAAGTCGGTAACGCCACTGATGCGCAGGGGGCTACTTAAGAGTAAAAACATTGGAAAAGAGAAAGCCGGAAAACACCTCCTAAACAGGGAACAAGGGATGAGTCTCTTCATCTGCTCAAAAGACGTGGGTGGAGTGTAAACTGGGCGATAATTTAGTCTATCTACTCCAACTGAGAAAAAAAAAAAAGAAAAAGAAAAGAGTAAGAAGATTGGAAAAAAGAAAGTCGGAAACCAGATCCTAAACAGGGAACAAGGGATGAGCCTCTTCACCTGTTCAAAAGACCGGGCGATAGTTTAGTCTATCGAGCAAACAAAGTAAATAACTAACCTAGAGAGCCAACGAACCTACCAAGGTTTCACTAAATTGAATCTTCAGGGAAACTTTCCCTGAAGATCCAATTTGGTGAAACCTTGGTAGGTTCGTTGGCTCTCTAGGTTAGTTATTTACTATATATATATATATATATATATATATATATATATATATATATATATAGCGTTTACTACCTGATGAGACATTGTCCTTTCAATGTCGAAACAAAATGTACACTTTGTAGTAGATGATAATTTTGACATGTTCTAAACTATAATTTATATTCATAGCTCTATTTCTATATTGAGCACTGTTTTAGATTAATGTTTTGAACGTTGTTAATATTTTCTTCGTTCTTTATTCACTTATATATATATATATATATATATATATATATATATATATATATATATATATATTGTCATGAGAAAATTCCTCAAGAAATGAAACGCGTCAGCCAAGTACAGCTTTTTCCTATTGGGTAAATTTTCTCTCATATATTTAATTTCGTGCATGCTGTTTTTATTTAATTTTATTTTTGTCGACTGTACAGTATAGTAGGGTCAGTTGGGCAACGTATGTGAAAAAAACCCATCTTGACGCAATTCACTCTGAAAGAATTTTGTTGTTAACGGCATGCTATAACCCTTGGGATTAGCACAGGAGGCCCCAATACGAATATTTCAGAGTGTTTGGATGTCAGTCTACAGACGATTCAGAAAGAGTTGGATGATGCATCCAGTCAACATCATGGTGTTTGGAGTGATCACTTGTGACGGTAATGTTATGCCTCCATTTATCTTACCACAGGGATTTAGACTCAACACGGCAGCCTACATCAGGTGCTTTGAGGAGGTTGTGCTGCCCTGAGTCAAGAGGGTGGCTGCTAGAAAACGCTGTCTCTAGCAACAAGTAGGAAACCGCACATCACCTCTTCCATCTTGTTTCTTAACTCATCAAACTGCAACCTCCTTGATTATTATGCGTGGGGTGCAGTTGAGCGAGATACTTACAAGATTCTTTGAACACCAAAGATAAACTGAAGGCAAGGATGATGGCAGCATTCAACTACTTTAAAAAGGAAACTACCCAGAATAATTGCAAGAGATTTCAAAGTCGTCTTGAGGCTGTGTTTGGACGACTTTGTTGATTAAAATCACTCCGTAGCATTTGAAGGTATTTTTTATATAATTTTGTAAAAGATGTCTGTTAAAATGAGATAACAGTATTCTTATTTTAATTTAGATGACAATTTATCAATCGTACCTGACACGCATGCACACACACACACACACACACACACACACACACACACACACACACATACGCAAGTACATAGGTATTCTGTGTAATGCGTGTAGCATAAGTTCATTAAAGGAAATACTTTTAAAAAACGACAAATTAGATTGTATCGATTAATTTTACTGATCCACCTTTCCAAATTACAAATAATTTTTCTCAGATAAGGAGGAAGTTACGTCAGGAATTATCTGAAGCTCGTGATGAGTTTCGTAGAATTAGTGAGTGTTGTGACGTAAGGAAAAGTGTTGTGACGTAAGCGTAGTGTAACACGCTTATATATCCTGGCAAAGGATACATATTTTCGTAACAAAAGTTTATCGTACATAATCAGGCCGGTAGAAATAAATATATAATACTGTTTATTTATAAAACAGAATATCTACTTAAATACGAGTATCGATCAAAAATAATGTTCAAACAAATCATTTCAAATTGTCGGTTGTTTATAACTAATTTCGTTAATCTTCGTTAATTTCCGTAACATATTTACATTTGTTGACATTACTATACATTTCAGAGCAGATATGTTTATTACGATGAATCAAAAATTGTGTTATATAGGCTTGATTTGACTTCGTTTAGACTGTTGGTCATTCGTGGTCGAGAGGTCTAAGACGTGCCAAATATATATATATATATATATATATTTGATTATGATTGCGTTTAGCATGAAACAGCCTGTCGCTCCTGAGTGTTGACTTCAATGTTCAACCTTTTTTTTCTTTTTATATACAATCATATCGCCCCAAGCATGGCATTTTACTGTCACTGTGTTGCAAAGGGTTACATAGGAGGAACGTTATGAGAAAGAGTGACAGGTTATAGGTGGTGTCAGGAAGTGAGTAAGAGAAGGATGAGAATACTGATGTGAGTGGCGTGGACGACGAAAGAAGCATGAGAGAAAGAGAGGATGCAAGTTAGTGAGATAGGAGATGACTATTGATTTTACATTTAAATTCTTGGAGATTATAGCTGTCGGGAAAGCAAGTAAATGGAAGGGAATTCTACAGGCGGGAAGTGCGAGAAAAGAAGCTGATGGAGTAGAATTTGCGTTTACAATATATTGGTTTCATATATATAAGCCAACCTTCCCTGAAGATCCGTTTAAGTGAAACCTTGGTAGGTTTGTTGGCTCACTAGATTAATTTACTTATTCTGCTCTGCTTACGTATTGAGCGCTTGTTTGTTATTGGTTACTCGTCTCGGGTTTTTTCTTTCGGCTACGTACTGGCTCGGTTCAAATCGCTGAAGTTCATGTGCTTAGCTTGTGGTGATACATACCGAGCAAAAGCGAGGGACCGGATGTTTGCTCTATAACGACCAAAAAGGAAAATGACCAAAAGTCGTCTCTGCGCAAGTGGATTCACGCAGATGTTACGGTTGAAAAATAAAAACTAATCAAATATCAAATTTCCATTTTGCGAGCCTACGCGAATTTTATTTACCAGCCAATGGGAAGCCCAGAATCAAATTCAAGTGTGAAATCTCAAACGAGCTGCTTTTGATCCAAAAAGCAGATATAAAAAGCCGAGACAGAAAGCACCCAGATACAGACCGAAGGTGATAGACTGACGCAGAGACCCAGAGAGACGAATATAAGCGGCTTACTATGTTTGCCTCCCTTACCTCTTTACCTTCTCCACTGTCTCTAGGTAGGTTTGTTGGCTCTCACTTAGA
This sequence comes from Ascarosepion bandense, assembly GCA_037127315.1. Lineage (NCBI taxonomy): Eukaryota > Metazoa > Mollusca > Cephalopoda > Sepiida > Sepiidae > Ascarosepion > Ascarosepion bandense. The sequence continues at coordinate 2,189,873 of JBBBDQ010001524.1, forward strand.
TTTTCTGTTTTTGTTGCTCTACTTTCGTATTGAGCGCTTTAGTGTTAGGGTTTTCGTCTTGGGTTTTGTTTTCTTTCCTACGAGTATTTGACTTTTGTTTCATGTACTTCGTTTGTTTCTTTTTTCTTCCCCTCCTTTTCTTTCCGAGTTAGTTCTCGGTGGGTTTTTCAAGACGAACATAAATATAGTATAACAATTACTAATAATAGCATTATTATTTTTGTTACTATTAGTATTGTTATAATTATTATCGTTATATATATATATATATATATATATATTATAGCTTAATGCAACTCAAAAGCTTTCAAGTTTCGGTGTTTAATACTCCATCATCAGGAAGTGAAATGTCATACAATAAGGAGATTTAAAATAACAAAATAAGCTAGAAATAAAAAATGAAATCATATTAGATGAGTATATTGGCGTGACAGGTGCTTATATCTTTTAAAAAATTGTGTATGAAGATACATAAATTTTAGGGCGAAGTGTTGCATTATAAATCGGACATAAAAATGTCAAAGAACTTTAAGGAAAATAGAATAAGACGGTAGGCAGTGTATTATTTTTAGAAGCGTAGAGTAAAAAAATATAAATTGAGAACAATAAAAAAAGAAAAGATTCGTCTTAAGGGGTTTTGTTAATATTAAAAAAACAAAAACAAACTAGATGCGATAAATTGAAGTTAATCTTTTAAAAACAGAAATACTAGATAATAACAAGTAGTCAGTCAAGAGCCATACGTGATACACGCTTTGGGTGATCATGTCTCGAAAGAGACATGACTGACTGGGCAGATAATTATCCCGCAGTAGGTTGCCATTTACTTTCTGCGGGGGACTGGATGCCAGTCAAGTCTATAGAACCCAATCTGTCCTATTATTTAACCCATAACTGGATAGAAGAAACGGATTAATACCTTTCCCAAGGGTATTTGTGCGTAAGTGAATGCAAGGAATTCAACAGGAATTCGAACTCGGCTGCCCGTTTTCTCGTTCCAAGCCGATATCCACTGCACCACAACGCAAATACACAACAAAGTAACGTTTAATAAAATTTATTTTTAACGTATATAAATTAATTAAAAAGGAATGCGTTTATAGATTATAGCAAACAGTCTACATATTCAGATAATTATAGATATATTTAATTGTGTGAATAATTTTATAATGGCATTGCGTTGGTTTAATAAGTCAGTTCTTGAGAATTCAATTATATGGATTTTTTCTTGTGAGCAAAGAAAAGATATTTCATGTAACGGTTTACATGTTCTAGCTTTTGTTAATATCCATTTTACAGTAGGAGATTTTTAGTATTTTAAATCTCCTTATCAATACATTTTTGACCAAATATATTTAACACATTTCACTTCCTGATGATGGCGTACTGAACACTGATACGTGAAATATTTTGAGCTGCAGTATGCTATAATAATAATAATAATAATAATAATAGGAACTTTCAGGCAAATATTAGACATAATAATGTGGATCCAAAATGCAGGTTCTCTGATAAATACCAAGAAACAATAGACCATCGAATCTCAGGATGTTCTGTCAGTCAGTTAAGTGCCATACGTGAAACACGGTTGGGCGATCATGTCTCGAAAGAGACATGACTGACTGGGCAGAAGATTATCCCGCTGTAGGTTGCCATTGCTTTCTACGGTAGATTGGATGCCAGCCAAGGCTATAGAACCCAATCTGTCCTGTTATTTAACCCATAACTGGAAAAACAAGGGTATTTACGCTTAAGTGAATGCAATGAATTCAACTGGAATTTGAACACTTGTCCCAAATGAATATAAAAATCGTCACGATAGAGTGGGGCAATATTTACACAAGACAATGTGCAAACACTATGGAAAACAAGTAAAGAAACACTGGTATGAACATCACCCAGCACCGGTTACAGAAATAGAAGATATCACCTTTCTCTGGAATTACACTATCTACACAGACAGAAAAATTAAAGCAAATAGTCCGAACATAATTGTTAAAAACCAGAAAGAAAAAACTTACCTATTAATGGATATACCTTGTCCAGCGGATTGTAACATAGCAACCAAGGAATTCGAAAAACTGTCAAAATATAAAGACCTGGAAATTGAAATAGAAAAAAATGTGGAAATTGAAAACAAGAATCGTGCCAGTGATAGTAGGTGCACTTGGAATGATAAAAAATGGAACCAAACAACACATTGAAAGAATCCCTGGAAACCCCAGCTTAAGAGATATACAAAAAATTGTCTTGTTAAATACAGCCCACACTCTAAGGAGAACTTTGTCTATGTAACGCTAGGGATGATATGGAAGATAGAAAAAACATGAAATGAAGCCATAACAACACACCACTACCTGCCTTAGGTCTTCCTGCAGACTTGGTAGGTAGTGCGACCATAGCAGAAATAAATTTATTTTTATGTAATTTTTCATGCGAAATTATGATTTTTTTAAGGACAAAAATTATATGAGAATTGTCCGAATATTTTGTTTATCCGAGCGCTTTTGGTTATACATTTAGCCATTATCGAGGATGGGTTTTATTTTGCGCATAACAGAATGTATGTCGTGTTTTGTATGTTTGTAGTGAATTGTATATGTTTCATGTTCCGAACACAAAAAACACGTTTTTAGCGTGTTTGTAGTTGATATTATTGAGTGTCGGTTTTTTCTTTTTTTTTTATTAATAATGCCACCATTATTTTTAGCCATTTTTTTAATTGTGGATGTTGCTATGATATTTGTGTTGTCAACAAGTATGTTACGGATACGGTTTGGTAAGTCTCTGTGTATGTTTAAATGAGATTAAATTGAGCTTTGGTCTGAGAGATGCACTGTGAGTCTTCGCACTAATATCGTTGTCGTTTAGCCGATATAATTATTTACAAAATTTGTTAGATCAAGAACGCAGTTTTTCAAAGGACATATAAATTCGTAAATAATATTGATTTGCTGTAGTTAAGATCTTGCGGGTGAATTGTTATTTTTGACGATGAGGTTAGCAATTTTAAATTTCTATAATAGATAATTAATTTAATTTTTTTGTTTAAGTCAACGGAAGTTGCGTATTTCGAATGATGTTTCGAAGTGAAATCTATAAATTTCTCCATATTGACAGATCTGCCAGCCCAATATAATTATATTTTTAAAAAATCTTTAAAAATAGTCTTTTTAAAGCCATAATTTGAGGAAGATTACTTAAGTTAAAGTTTAATTATTCAGAATTGAAAAAAAATATGATTTACATTTTATTTAAAATATTACATAAAAACAATTTGTTTCAGACGGGGGGGGGTGTTTTGATGTGTTGAGTGATTTATTTACGTACTTCCACTAAATCGCTAAAAAAAACAGCATAGTATGAAGAAAAAAGCCACAAGCTTCATAAGAACAAACTTTTTCCATCAAAATGTTTATGTCATTATTAAAAAGACAGATCAAAGTATTTTTTAATTATTTTAAAAAATTTTGAATCCCTTCTAACACGTTCAAATTTTGGTAAAAAGTCTTGTTTTGATTTCTGTTAACGGGTAACCAAATCGTTACGAGAATTTACAATGGAAAACAATATTACATAGCAAAATAGTTTTATCTGTTACACGCAAGACTCATCTATTACTTTTTTCAAACATTTGGCCCTTTTTCTGAAAATCTGCTCTCATTTACAGAATAAAAAATGCTATAAAACTATGATCTTATTTAATTAGATAAGCTTCTAATTGCTTTAATAAATAATATAAATTAAAGCCATTAAGTTCAGAAAAATTATTTTCGATTAATAATAAAACTTTACAGAATTCTTTTCATTTTTTTAATTATGATAATTTATAAAGTTTCAAAAATATTTTTAAAAATATTTCAAAAACTTGTAGAGGTTAGTTTTTAAGTTCTTAAGTGAAAACTATATTTACTAATCGAAAATTCAAAATTTTAATACAAATGTTTGAGCCATCGTATTTTTAAATATTTCAAAATTTTTTGTGTATTAATATTTTAAAATTTTTTGTATGATATTTCTTTGTGTACATTAAAATGTCATGTGTTTCACGGTTTCTTTCCCTTCCAGGAAAAAAATTAGACAATCAATTCTGATCACCATAAATACTTCGTTATCTCGCATCTGATTGTCATCACTTGTCAAATCATACACAAAAAATCAGAAAGATCAACACTCCGTGATTAAAAAAAACACATTTGTCTAAATTTCATGCAAAAAGTAAGTAATACTGGTACAAATCAGATTAATTTAATGTTAAATTTGCTAATTTTTAAAAAATAACGTGTCAGATTTAAAAAAAAAAATAACGAGTCACAGACCTATATTTTATTTTTGCAAGATTTTTATAACCATGAATTAACAAATGTGTCAATCGCTCAAAAATGTCCGAAAAACATTTAAAATCTTTTAAAATTCTAAAAATTTGAGTTTCCAATCAATATAATTACAACAAAGTATTTCACTTACTGGAAATAGTAAATTTGATCATTTAGCTTTTGATTAAAATTAAATAAAAGTTTCAAGAAAAATCTTTTATTTTTAAAAATTCAATTTAAATGTTAGTTATCAAAAATGAGTAAAGGTACCTAGATTTATTGACAAATTGATGTTTGGAAATTGAAGTAAGCTGCAGATAATTGAAAAAATTATATGAGTGTCAACTTAATTAGATATATATCTGAACTATTTAGTATTCTTAAAAATATTAAATATTTTAATCATTCTAATATCTTATTTAATTTTAGGTACTTTGGTTTTAAACCCTTACGAAGACGCTTGTTGAGGAAATGTTAGAAAATACATTATAAATTTTGTGATATTTTATTGTGTATGTACGTCAGTATTTGCAAAATCGATACAAACATTTCAAACTTCTTTTTAAAATACTGCAGATCGTTGAATTGTTGTGGGCGTTTCTATTTATGATTAGTAATTATAGATTTAATTTAATAAAAGTATTTCTTGACCGATATAAATTAATATTGAACTTTGAAAGATTTCAAAAAATTTAATTCATAAAATTTAAAATTTGAATAATTTATAAATAATTTTAATTGAAATTGAAAAAGCTGAAAAAGTTTTGTAAAAATTCAGTATTCATTGAAAAAAGTATTTTTAATACAATAGTGTTCATAATATAAAGGAATTTAAACGCTTTTCTAATTAAATGTCTTAATTGTATTATATTTTTTTTTAAAATTACGATTCAAAGCAGGTTTTCTGTAACTGGGTTGACTAAGATATTTGATAATTTAAATTCTCAGAGAACATAAATATAAATATAAATATTAAGCGATACAAAAAGTATTTTTCAAAATTTCCTAAACTGAGTGGGGGGGAAAATAAGAGATGTAAAACAAATATTTTTACTAAGATTTTTCTAAAGAGAAACATTTCAAAAGTAGTTTATTTCATTTCTGAATATATCCTAAAAGTTCAATTAAAATCTGACGAATATCTCATTTTTGCGTGAATTTCAAAAACAGTCTTTTTCACTGCAAAAAAAGGACGCACAAATTTCCCTCCCAAAATGATGGTCTCTCGTTCGATGCCAGAAAATCAAGATTTTAATCAATGCTTATCAGGTCCTAAGAAGAATTAAAAAATATTTTCCATAAAAAATTCTTTAATCCTTCCTCATATTAATAATAGAAAATATATTGACCATAAAATATTGTTTTTATTATGCTTTGTACATTCTTTCATGCACGTCCACTTTTTAGCGAAAGTTTCGTGTTCACTCTCTCTCTCTCACTCTCTCTCTCTCTCTATATATATATATATATATATAGAGAGAGAGAGAGAGATAGCGAACACGTCAGTTAAGTGCCATACGTGATACACGGTTGGGCGATCATGTCTCGAAAGAGACATGACTGACTGGGCAGAAGATTATCCCGCAGTAGGTTGCCATTGCTTTCTGCGGTAGACTGGTTGCAGACCAAGGCTATAGAACCCAATCTGTCCTACTATTTAACACATAAGTGGAAGGAAGAGACGGATTAATACCTTTCCCAAGGGTATTTGCGCGTAAGTGAATACAATGGATTCAACTGGAATTTGAACTCGGCTCCCCGGATTCTCGTTCCGAGCCGATATCCACTGTACCACATACGCACATGAAAGAATGTGGCAAACATAATAAAAACAATATTTTATGCTCAATATATTTTCTCTTAGAGAGATCTAAACATATTTTCAGGATACTCCTTTGGATTCTTCTATACCCATACTGCATGCTGATATATATATATATATATATATATATATATATATATATATATATATATATATATATATATATATAAAATATTTTTTTAAAATGGTTATTAAAAATAATTTTTGTATATATATATGTGTGTGTGTATATATATATATGTCATCCACATATAAGCCTATTTCGCTGTATCACAGCTCATCAGTGTTGCTAGACATCTACTTGCTTCTGGCTGGGATCGGAATTTGACCGATTTGGTGTCAGTCGGAGTCATATATATATATATATATATATATATATATATATATATATATATATATATATATATATAATAAATTATACTTTAGAACACGTACAAATTACAAACTACTACAAAGCTCTATTTTTAAATTAATGTTTTGAACGTTGTTTATATTTTCTTCGTTCCTTATTCACTTGGATTATATATATATATATATATATATATATATATATATATATATATATATATATATATGCGTGTGTATGTGTGTGTTATTAATGTAATAAACGCTCATTTGATGTTCGACTAAATAGTTTCGTCATTTTTCAATCAGTTATCGAAACTTTAAAAATTATTTTTAATAATCATTTTTGAAACAAATTCTTTTATTTGACAAACATACATATATATAATCCATAAACATACACTCTCGCACCCACATATATTACACATAAACTGACGTACACACATACACACGCAGACGTATATATATATATATATTATAGCTAGACGCACACATACACATCTATTTACATATTATGCATAAACGCACACACCCATATTTATACGTTTTATTTTTGTATTTATTTTGTTTATTTTTATTCTTTATTTTTAATTTTAGTATTTTTATTTTTATTTATTTTTATATCTATTATTATTATTATTATTATTATTATTATTATTATTATTTTCATTTATTTTATTCTATGTTTATTTTATTTTAATTTTTTTTTTTAATTTATAATATTAGGTTTAATGAATTTTCAATAATATCCTTTATTTTACGTTTTATGAATAATATTTTTGTTTTTTATGTGATTTCATCTTTTTTTTTAGGCCAAAACATTGTAACCTATGTCAACATCTGTCTGAAATCCATTTCCACCCTAATTTTGAATTCCTCTCTTTTGATCTTTTTCATTGTCAATTCTCTCTCTACATTTTCTCGCTTATTTTTCTCTTCACTTTCTATTTCTTCTGTATCTTTTCTTTTTCTCTTTCTTTTCCTTTTCTTGATTTCTCATCTTATTTTCTCCTCTTTTCTTCCTTCTTTCTTTCTTCTTTTTTCTTTAATAATATCTTTTTACCTTGTACGGAAAAAATGTTTTTCCAAAAATAAAGGGAAGTGTTGTTTCCATATAAACCAAGAAATTAATTAAAAAACATTTATAACCATCATTGTTATCTACCCAATGAGACATTGTTCCTTCGATATCGAAACAAAATGTACAATGTTTTAGGTTTTAGTTTTTCACATGTTCTGACGTAATAATTAATAATAAATATTTATTGCTCTATTTTTACATTGAGTACTCTTTTCGATTAATATTTTGAATATTGCAATTTTATTCTTCGTTCCTATTGATTTGTATATATATATATATATATATATATATATATATATATATATATAGAGAGAGAGAGAGAGAGAGAGAGAGAAAGAGAGAGAGAAAGCTCTTGCTCACTTAAGGGACACGAGTGTATTGGTTTAAAACCTCAATAATTGTCTTCTTCAATCGATATGTCTTATAATGTATACATAGTTATAATTATAACATACATTATAATCTATACATTATAATGTATACATAGTTATACTTATAACACATTATAATGTATACATTATAATGTATACATAGAATAAAGTTAATTTTTTTTTTCTTTTGTATTGGACACATTTAACGTGAATTAATTTAACAAGAATGTCAGTCGATTAATGTAGATGCAGTATTTACATTATTCGGGCTGTTGTCCTCATTTGTACGACATTTCGGCTGTTGTACGCTCCGGCCTTCTTCGGGCGCTTGAAATTTCGAACCGAACCCTTTATTACAATCACTGGGGTATATGAAGTCCATTCCTTTGGACACATAGCCCAGTGGATATAGACCTTGGTTAGTTCCTATGACTTGACCCAAAGAGTTATGAGTTTAGTAACAGGCTAGAGCAGGGGTGAACAAGTAACTTGCATGTTTAGAGGGAGATAACTCATGACTTCCAATCTAGACTTACTATGCAGTTAACTTCATTTCTTCACGCGATTTCTTCCCAATTAAATAATCTGTTCGAAACATCGATATTTCAATAAGTATTTATACAATTAATAAACTGACCCAACGTTCTATCCTAGAGATTATGCGAGTTTGTGACTTTATGAGGTTCTGCTACTTGCCATCAGTTCCAGTAACAATTCAGCGTTGGACCAATCTACTTCATCTCAGTGTTATTATTTTTAGTCTAAGTTCGATCTAATCTGGAGCAAAAATCGAGACCATATATTAATAAACAAGGGACAAAAACACATGAGTTTTTGGTGTATGTTAGCATAAGCCTATTCATTATTTATAGATAAGATTTCCTTACGACACGGAAAAACATAGACTTCTTTTGTTTGGCAGAAACGTTTTTCTCCGGTTAGAGACAATGACATTGACATTGAACAAAAACAGAGAGTCTTTGTCTTAGAATAACGACTAGAGACACGGGAGAAAATTCGATACCAGTAACCAAACTGAAGCAATTCTTTTTTTTCTCTCTCAAGCAGTATGTAAAACTCAATTGTTTGTAGAGAAAAAGTTACAAGATATTTTTTCATGAAGACCTGTGGAACTTAATATTATCATGTTATGTATCTCGAATTTTATAAGCCGTAGAAATGACATTTAAATTAGCTTTCTGTTTTTCCAGATTATCGAATATCACCAACATTGCCAAATAATGCATTTCTCGCGTCTACTCTACTGACAGTGTTCTTCATTTATAGATTCTCTGGGTGAGTAAAACTTTTATGATTTTCCAAATTGTTTAATTACTTGATCCAAAACGAATCGTTTAAGCCTTGATGTCTCTTCATTGGTTCCAACTGGTTGAACAATTTATGGTATTACTAGCAGTATAGCGTTGCTCGAGTGTAATGAAAGCTTTAAAACTAATCCATGGTCCTGGAGCTCAGACTCTTTGGACGTTGGCACGAAAGACTAAAAAACAATAGTTGTTTCCAGTTAAAGCGAAACCGTAGACTGAAAGAAAAATGAATGGATGTAAGTCAAATTTTGATTTCCTGCTATCGATATCAAATAAGTTTTTTTCGTCGTAAACTGAATTTTGAAGGTTAAATAAGTCCTCTGAGTAAATGGCATCATGATTGAGACTAAGAACTACAGTTATACCTACTTAGAGCCAAACCCGAAGCAAAAACTAAAATAAAAGGGCTGAAAAACTGATTTTGATCAGACCCGGTAGGATATCGAGGTATCGATTTCCAATATCAGAGTTAAATAAGTCATCCAAGGATAGAACTGCAACCGTGAAACTTCTGAATATCGTTTCTTATATCTTTGTCTATGAGTGTATCAAATTTGATTAAAATCGGACCACTCCTTCTATAACCCAATTTTTTCGATTATCGATTTTCGATATTTATTGGGGGTACCTCGACACAAAATCTAGCTAAGATCACTCGCAGACGCTTATAGTAGAACTGTTTAAATTTTCAAGAAAATCGGTTCAGCCGTTTCGGAGTCTATAGGTAACGGATACACACACACACACAGACACATACACACGCAGACAAAGTTCCATTTATAAATAAGTTTAGATTAGGCGCAATGATTATTATCGCGGCTGAGGGCCACATGACGTCAAAGTTAAGCAACGTCGAACCTGGTCAGTATCTAAATGGGTAACCGCTTGGGAAGGCCAAGTGCATGTAGCTTGAATACGCAGGTGGTATAATGGATAATATCTTGGAATTGTCAATCAGAGAGTCGAGTTTCAATTCTTGGTTGGTCCCTTATATTCACTTGCATTCAAATAACTTTAGGTAGAGGTATAAATCCACCTCTTTTAGTAAAACTTCTATCACTAAACCATTATTCCATCACGAAACAAAAATTCTTACAATCTAAAAATATTATCTGGCTTTAAATAACCTTCAGAGGGTTGATAAACCGAAAAAAAGATCAATCAATCATTATCTTTCGCTTTGGTTAATGGTGCTGCAAAAATGACGATCTGATTATTAAATAATCTGTTCGAAGCATAGATATTTCGATTAGTATTTATACGATTAATAAACTGACTCTGATTGAATCGATTTGCGTAAAGAAGACAACATATCTTGCTTTGTTAAGTCGTCGGAACAACATATCTTTGTTTTGTAGAGTTTGTGAAAGAAAAAAAAAAGAAAAATGACATCTGCTAAAACAAGCTTTCTATTTACTGCGAATATGAAAAAGAAACATTGATGAGTATTTAAAAAATATTTCCCATAAATGTTGTCTTGATCGAGAATTGTAAAATTAAAATGAAAGTAGCAGATGGAAATACCCCAAAAAGAAATAAGATTAAGTGTCAGGTTTGTAATTCCTGTCCAAATAAAGTTGTCTTGATTGAGTTGAAGTTGCTTTCGTATCTGACTATCTGGGGCAACCTCAGAAGAATTGATTTTCTTTTAATTTCAATTACTGACGAAAGAGAACAATTAAAAAATATTAGTCAAAATAATAGATTAGAATCTACAAGAGATTTTTTAGCCAACATTTGTTTGGATTTAAGTCTGTGTATTGGCTTTTCATGAACACAATCTATTTTTGATATATCGGATTCGTATAGTGAGTTATTGATTCTTTTTATATTAGTCTATTTGTAAACATAGCACAAATACGAAAACACTTATTAACATATGTTTTCTATTATGACGAAAAAGGAGTTAAAAGTTTCCGCTTGACACCTTAGTACATGCACACTCATGCGCGCACATACACACATGCACGCACTTACACACACAAATAGATAGATAGATAGATAGATAGATAGATAGATAGATAGATATGAAGAGTCTGATAGATAGATAGATAGATAGAAAGAAAGAAAGAAAGAAAGAAAGAAAGAAAGAAAGAAAGAAATTATTCTGTCAATAAAATTCATGACCATTAGAAATGTCATTTTTTTCTCATTTTTAATGTTCAACATACAGAATAAGTGGCGAAATTTGCATAAATTAATTTTCGGTTGAAATTTGCCAAATTCCATGAATGATTCTCTATTTTTGATGCCAATAAGCAAAACACATTTTTTTAGCTAACTTGATGGAGGCTGATTCCGAAAATGATCTTAGATTTTCATGGTTAGCTATCGTTTTTGCTGTACTGAAATTGCTCATTTTGGGAAAAAAAAGATCAACTTACGATCTTGGCTGATCACAGCATTTAGTTAATAAAGGTCGTAGAAACTAATCACTTTTCATGTAGGCCAAGTAATTTATGTCAGCCACCTGAAAGAAACTATTTTATAAGAAAAGTGTTTTTCATTCAAAAATTCTATGACAGAAGTACCGAATTTTTCAATTTATCGCCAAAATTCAAATTAAATTATCAACTTTATCAGTAAGAAATTTTATCAATAATACGTATATTAACGTATTAAGGCTCCTTTTTTTACATAGCAATCTAGGTAAATTTTAGGATAATTGCGGCAATGTGAGTGATGAGCAAAGAGAACGATTCTATCAGGATATCAAAACAATGGAAGAGCACTACCAGGGACGTGGGACAAACGAAGGATGACTGACTACTGCTGGAGTATCAAAAGGGACTTAAATAACATTCAACATGACAGACAAGAATGAAAGAAAATAGTTCTTATGTTCACGAAGGTTTTATTTTTACTTTTAGTTTATTAAATTCTGTAATGAAAATACTTGTTGGTTTTGGTGTATTCAGTCGTGTTATTTTAAAGACTTAAGTTCTGAGTGTTATTGAAAAAATACTACTTCTCAGTATGCAGAACAATATTTGTTGGTTTAAATAAGAATTGAGAGGTTTCTGTGGTTGTTTCCTTTGCAATAAATATTGCCATCGGTCAATATAATATACTCGCAGTATAGCCCGGTGTTGTTCGGGTGTAATGAAAGCTTTAAAACTAATCCATGGTCCTGGAGCTCAGACTCTTTGGACGTTGGCACGAAAGACTAAAAAGCAATAGTTGTTTCCAGTTAAAATGAATGGATGTAAGTCAAATTTTGATATCCTGGTATCGATATCAAATAAGTTTTTTTCGTCGTAATCTGAATTTTGAAGGCTAAATAAGTCCTCTGAGTAAATGGTATCATGGCTGAGACTAAGAACTACAATTATACTTACTTAGAGCCAAACTGGAAGCAAAAACTAAAATAAAAGGGCTGAAAACTACAGACATACAGGCAGATAAACAGAGTCACACACACAAACATCTTGCTTTTTATATATATATTATCGATTTTCTGCACTATTGTAAGAACTGCAAACTTGGAACTTCTAAATATCGTTTCTTATGTCTTTGTCTATGAGTGTAACAAATTTGATTAAAATCGGACCACTCCTTCTATAACCCGATTTTTTATTATCGATTTTCGATATTTATCGGGGGTACCGCGACACAAAACCTCGCTAAGAACACTCGCAGATGCTTATAGTTAAACTGTGTAAATTTTCAAGAAAATCGGTTCAGCCGTTTCGGAGTCTATAGGTAACGGACACACACACACAGAAACAAATTTTCATTTATAAATAAGTTTAGATATACAGAAAAAACAAATAAAAAAAAGTTTTTTTTCCAAAATGTGGCATTTCTGTACAGTAAAAACGGTAGCTAACCAAGAAAAAGTAAGGTAATTTTCAGATTCACTGCCCTCAGATTAGTTAATCAAAAAGATGTCTGGTGCCTCAAACTCATTTCAAATTTTTTTTTATGCTTTTGTTGACCAATGTTATCAAATATTTCTGTTAAAACCGTAAATATTTCGATTGTTAATATAGAAAAAAAAAGCAATCTAAGTGATGGGAAGTAGTGGTAATGCCAGTGGGCAGTGAAAAATTAAGTAAAAAGCCTCTCTCCATAAACTGATTTCTAATGCAGCCATTTAGGTGAATTAAACTTTTTTTCCATGGTTTTGCTTTAATAAATTCTTCGCGGTATATCAAGCTTTTAAGACTAAAAGATATGTTTGGAGTCAATCAAGATTTTATTAAAAGGAAAAAACCAGCAAGAAATGTAATTAATATGACGATGATGATTAAATATTTGAATAAACAGAAATCCTAGGTAAGCAGAGATTTATGATTTTCTTGCATTAAAATCAATTCCGAGATATAAATAAAAAAAATATTGTTTATCTGTTAACGCTGTTTTAAGCTATCTTCAGAATTTATCAAATAAAATTGTCTGAAAAAACTATTGTGTGTGTGTGTGTGTGTGTGTGTGTGTGTGTGTGTGTGTGTGTGTGTGTGTGTGTGTGTGTGTGTGTTGGGGGAAAAAGCGAAAACATTTCTAAATGACAACGTAATACCTTCGGCGTTTTCAGGTCGGAATTCCTGAAAACAACAAACTTACACACGTTCGCGAAACGTATTGCCGTTTTAAAAAAGCCAAACGCGTTTACAATTTATTCCATGCTCTACATATTTTGTCTTCGATGTTACTCTACATCCTACCAACGCGCATATATATATATATATATATATGCGTTTGTGTGTGTTAGTAATATACATATAGTCATCCGCAGAGAGATCTGTTTCGCTGTATCACAGCTCATCAGTACGGTTAGATATCCGATTGCTTTTTACCCAGGATCGAAACCCGACTGGATTGGCGTCAGTCGGCGATTCTACCTCTTATATATATATATATATATATATATATATATATATATATATATATATATATAAATTAAAATAGGATTAATTCAAGAATCTTGGATGACCATTTCGATATGAAAATCCCCACGGGGGATAACACATAACCTCAGCAACAAAAAAATCCTTTCATAAACTGTAGAAATATATATATATATATATATATATATAAACTGGAGAGAAAAAAAGAAATATATATATATATATATATATATATATATATATATATAACAATTAGGCTGTCAAATCCTCATACATCAGATCCGACGAGAGAGTCCATTGTCTATTATTATGTGTGTGTATATATATATATATATATATATATATATATATATATATATATAGGGCGAGGATAAAAATCCAGGATAAGATTTGTAAATAATCCAGGAGGATCCTAGTAATATGGTTTAAATATTAAAACTGATCTAAAGTGTAAATTTAGTGTAAATTTAATTTACAGAGCAGATATTTATTTATCAGTAAATTCAGATCACATTTGTGTGTGTGGGCGGGGGGTAGCTAAATAGCTATCTCATCTAAATGTGATCTGAATTTACAGATATATATATATATATATATATATATAATGTTTATTTGTTATGTTTAGCGCTAAGGTTAGCAGGTTTTTTTTATCGTAAAATACTCGATATTGTGGTAGAGAAAGAGTGTTGATAGGTAGAAGGTGTTTTTTTTCTTTAACTGGGCAGATACATGCCAACTTCGAAATTTCCTGAGGACGCCGTTATGATGTTGTCACTGACGAGTGAGAACATCATAAATAAAGTTTGAAGTCATTAAATTTTAAGATAGGCTATAATTATGAGTAAAAATGTCGGTGCCTGAGGTCAACGCAAAGAGGTGACAGTCTGTCTCATGCTTGAACATAAAATCTAAAGATTCCCTTTGATCATGACACAGACCGTCGCCGGTGTTCTCATCCAACCTTTAGTTATCTAGTAGCGTTAGCGTATACAGTATCAATAAAGCGTTATTATGA
>JBBBDQ010001524.1:2212500-2312500 GCA_037127315.1 Ascarosepion bandense
ATGTATCGAGATTAATCGACAACATGATTATTTTTCTTTTATGTGTAGAATTTTTCTATATAAACAAAAAAAAAACAACTTGGGAGAATGAAATTGATCTCACCTTTTCCGTTCTTTTGTTTTCGATGGTTGATTTCAATATTTTTTTCAATATGTTGGCATATCTTACATGATCTACAGTTTATTTGCATATAATCAGCAAAAATGCAGTCAGCTATAATGATTATAATTATTTAGTTTTTTTAAAGACTATTAGAAAAAAATCAAAACCTCCTTTCCTTTAATTTTCAATAAATTTTTATTGTCAAATCATATGTAAATTAGCAAGAATTTTGTTATAGGAAAAGACACAACCCTCTTATATTCAAAGAAAATTATTTTTTAAATATTTGCACTTTTATAAGAAATAAACATTGTATTTAAACATGAATTTTAAATATCTTGATTTTATAACAAATTCATTTAATATCGATATTTTGCAGAAGGAATTTAAGCCACTGAAAAAAAGAATTATAAATATCGAAAATCGATAATCGAAAAAATCGGGTTATAAAAAGAGTAGTCCGATTTTAATCAAATTTGATGCACTCATAGACAAAGACATAAGAAACGATATTCAGAAGTTTCAAGGTTGCAGTTCTTACAATAGTGCAGAAAATCGATAATATATATATATATATATATATATATATATATATATATATATATATATATATAAAAGGCAAGATGTTTGTGTGTGTGTCTATTTATCTGTCTGTATGTCCTTTATACAAATCCACAATTTTTATCCGATTCTCACCAAACTTCACACAAATATTCTTTAGGCTGAGTCTGAGCTCCAGGACTATGGATTAGTTTTAAAGCTTTCATTACACCCGAGCAACGCCGGGCTATACTGCTAGTGTAAAATAAGTAAGATTTTAATTTTTCTATTAATGAAATAATTAAAATAAAAGGCCGTAGATGTAAACAACCGTTTCATGTTAATGCGATTTTATTCAATCAGTTATAGGTTTTTGATTAATAAGTATTTTAAAATTCTAAAATTAAAAAAACAATCTCCATTAATAAATTATTTAGTTATACAATTTTTTGAAAATATTCCAAATAAATTGATTTATTAACAAATTATGAGTAATTGAATCAGTGTATAGTAAATGTAATTTAACAAAGATATAAATTCAGTTTTAAGCAAGTATGATTAAATTAGAATTTATTACGTTGTAACTAGTTCTAAATAAAATGGATATATTTTTAATTTTCAATTTTAAAATCGTTATTAACACCAGTACAATCACTGACTAAACGCGAGAATGTACTGAAAAAATGTTTTGTATTTCAAGAAACTTTTGATTTTCGGCTTAGATTACCAAAATTCCTCCACCGAGCGCCCATAACTGTGATACATAGCTTAGATCAGAGGTAGAACCACCGACTGACGCCAATTCAGTCGGGTTTCAATCCTGGGTAAATATATATGATATTATGATACGTAAATGATATGATCTTATCATTCTATTGGATTTTAATTCATTATCGATCCATATCTGATATATATATATATAGTCATCCGCAAACAGATTTGTTTCGCTGTATCACAGCTCATTAGTCTGGTTTTTACCCAGGATTGAAACCCGACCGAATTGGCGTCAGTCGGCGATTCTACCTCTGAGCTAACGGTAGAAGGAGGCAAACATTTAGCATGTGATATATCATGTATTCATACACCAGTAGTGAGAGTGTTCTAATTCATTACTGAATGAGTGATGCATAGATGCTAGAGTAACTACTGTTTTTCAAAGTCTACCATTCTTCCAGAGTGCTCAATCAGGGTGTGAGAACGTAAATAGTCATCCGCAGACAGATCTGTTTCGCTGTATCACAGCTCATCAGTACGGTTAGACATCCGGTTGCTTGTTACCCAGGCTTGAAACCCGTCAGTCGGCGATTCTACCTCTGAGCTATAGACGTTCGGTAGAAGGAGGTAAACTTGTAGTGTGTGATATACATGTATTCATACGCCAGTAGTGAGAGTGTTCTAATTCATTACTGAATGAATGATGCGATATATATATATATATATGTCGTGTGGCTTATACGTTTTATATTTCTTTATACAAGTCTATTTAATTTAATGTTTTTCTTAGCGATATTCAGTGACCCCAATAAATTGATGCAGATTGTAGCCGAGAGCAAACCTATATCACACACACACACACACACACACACACACACACACACACACACACACACACACACACACGTGTGTATAGTCATCCGACTGCTTTTTACCCAGGATTGAAACCCAACCAATTGGCGTCAGTCGGCGATTCTACCTCTGAGCTATGGGTAGAAGGAGGCAGTTTTTTTTAACGTGTATATTATCATTATACACGCCCAATATCCAGAGTGCTCTAATTCATTACTGAATGAGCGATGCGTATATGCTAGAGTAGCTACTATTTTTCAAAGCCTACCATTCTTCCAGAGTGCTCAATCAGTGTGTGAGAGCGTATATATATATATATATATATATATATATATATATATATATATATATATATAGTGCCCATAGCTCAGAGGTAGTATCGTCGATTGACGCCAATTCGGTCGGTTTTAATTCTGGGTAAAAGCAATCGGATGTCTTATCGTACTGATGAGCTGTGATACAGCGAAACAGATCTGTCTGTGGATATATATATATATATATATATATATATATATATATATATAATTTATCTTTATGTTGATTTTAAAAATAAACTAATTTTTCTTACGGATCCCAGTCTTTACGAAGGCCGAAGTATGTATCAGTAAAAATACTGTGTAAGCAACAAACTTAATTTTATGGATCGTCCACAATCCTCTTAAAATCTTCCTCGAATAATAATAGAATATGGATTTAGTCGCGAAAAGTATATTTAGCCAAGTTTTCTTAAATTTGACAAACAATGTCAGTTAATTTTATGCCTGTTGTGATAACTTCAGCAACGCTCTTTAATCGTCAGCCATTTTTATTAACGTTTAAATAAGATGTTGACATGTTGACAACTTGAATGACAGACGGAAGTTTATTTAATATTTTTCTACGCTGGGACTATCAGTAAAAAATTACTTGACGAATATAACGTAAGCAACTCTTTTATATAATTTGAAACTATTTTCTCAATTTAGGAAATTATTCCCCGTAATGTAATATTTTCTTGAATCTTAGGTATTTGACTTTAAATTTACTGTAATTATCACATTTCTTTTTTGATAATGCCCTGTATGGATTTACATATTTAAAAGATCGACATGTTTATACATACAAAAATAAAAATAAAAATAATTTTTAAATTGATGTTCAGCATTGAATTGTAAGCTTTTCCATTTATGATTAGTAAATGTGGTTTTTACTGAATACTAATTTAACTTAATTGGTACAAATTAATACAGAATTTTAAAACATTTAAAACATTATAAAATATCTCATTATAACGTAAAAAAAACAATTAATGCAAGAATTCAATATTCTTCGAAAACCTTTTTATCTTAAGACAATAACAGCGTCCATTATAGATTATCCATAAAAGCAATTAAGAGATTTTCTAATTTGATCAAGTTTTACTTTTATTTCATTTTTTCATTTTACGATTTAGGCCAAAGTTCCAATTTTACAAAAAAAATATTAACGTCTTTAATTTTTACTAAATGTTCTGCGTATAACTAATATAATGATCAAGCGATACAAAAATTAGTTTCTTAAAATTTCATAAAAGTAAGTAATTGGTGGGTAGCAAATGCAAAAAGTTTTTTAACAAGATTTTCTAAATAGAAACATTTTTGAAAGAATATAATTCATTTGCTAATCAGCCTTGAGTGTTTCATTCACACATTTATTAATTTTTGCTATATTTTCCAAATCAATGTGTTCTTCAGGCAAAAAGACGCTAAAATGTTCAAATATAATTTTGGTCCCCGCTGACAAAAGAAATACAAGATTTAGACCGTTCTCAAAAGGATTTTAAAAAAAAGAATAGAATTTAATATTGAAAAAATCCTTTGGTCTTTAATAATAAAAATGACTTTTTAAAATCTTTTATTTTTCGTTAAGTTTTTCAACAATTTTTCAACAATTTTTCTTCTAATTTGTTAGTAAATCTGTGGAGGTATATATATATATATATATATATATATATATATATATATATATAAAGGAAAACTGAACACATCATTTAAATTGGTTATAAATTATAATTTTTTCAATGAGTTAAATTAGCTCATTTCATCAGACCACACAATATTCGTTCCATTTGGTACAAATATTTTTACCGGAATAAACATTTCTTTTAACTGAAGAAAAAAATAAATAAAAAGATTAAGGGCAGAGACATTAGCGTCATCTCAGTTGGGAGTATCCAGACCAGTCACGAAGACATTGACCACACCATATTGCTCTGGATAACATCCATTGAGCTCTTTATATATTTAGCTGATCTTGTTGGATTATTCTCGCTGTTTATATATATATATATATATATATATATATATATATATATGTAATCAAGAAAAAAGCTTGAATACTTTGCAAACCCATGGGTAATAAATATTTCACAGCCAAGCCGCTATTCAGACCAAAATCTTACAACAGTGAATATTTAAAATCATCCAGAAAATAGTCATGTGGAAAAAAAAAGAAAAATTTTAAAAAGAAAACGAGAAAGAAAAGGATACCGAAAGGGTGAGGGGAAATATTTATTACCCATGGATTTGTAAAATATGCAAACTTTTTTCTTGATTATATTATTCTGTTAAATTTTGCAACAAATTTTACTATTGAGTTCTATATAGGAGCTTGTCTCCGTTGGAATTTACCTTACAAAATACCAAGGATTCTACGTTCTATATGTGTCTATAATGATAATATACACGCTAAAAATCTGTCTTCTTCTACCGAGCACCCATAACTCAAAGGTAGAATAGCCGACTGACGCCAATTCGCTCGGGTTTCAATCCAGGGTTAAAAGCAATCGGAGTCTAACCGTACTGATGAACTGTGATACAGCGAAACAGATCTGTCTGCGAATATATATATATATATATATATATGTGTGTGTGTGTGTGTGTGTGTGTGTGTGTGTGTGTGAATTTATGTGATGACTTTATGATGCGGGTGGGGACATAGATTATATAAAAATTGTCCAAATGTTTTATTTATCCGAGCGCTTTTGGCTATGCTTTTTGCTAATATCGGGATAGATTTTATTTTACGTGGATGTATGTAGTGTTATGTATGTTTGTAGTATAGTGTGTATGTTTTATGTTCCGAACAGTAGAACCACATTGTTAGCGTGTTCGTAATTGATATTATTGAGTGTTTGGTTTTTCTTTTTCTCTTAATAATGCCTCTGTTATTTCTAGCCATTATTTATTTATTTTGCATGTGGATGATACTATGATATTTGTCTTGTCAACAAGTACATTACGAATAGGGTTTGGTAAGTTTCCGTGTGTCTTTAAATGAGATCGAATTGAGCTCTGTTCTGAGAGATGCAGCGTGAGTCTTCAAGTCAGTTTCGTAGTTGTATGGCCGATATAATTATTTACGAAATCGGATGGATCAAGAACACAGTTCTTCAAAGGACATGTAGATTCCTAAATAATATTAATTCTCTGTAGTTTAGATCTTACTGGTAAAATGATATTTTTGCCGATGAGATTAGCTGCTTTAAATTGTGTATAAAAGATAATTAATTAATTTTTCTGTTGTTTCAGTCAACAGGAGTTCCGTATTTTTGGGTGATGTTTTGAAGACCTGTTCATAATTGCTATGCATTTGGTTTTTGTAGAAAATATTAATTTTATTGTTTTTATTTTTATTTTTATTTATTTATTTATTTTTTAATCATATCACCCCAAGCAAGGCGATAACGCCACTGATTCGCAGGGGGCTACGTAAGGGTAAAAAGAATGGAAAAGAGAAAGCCGGAAACCACATCATAAACAGGGAACATGGGATGCGCCTCTTCACCCGTTCAGTAGACGTGGGTGGAGCGCGAACCGGGCGACAGTCCAGTCTATCTACTCCAACTGGAAAAAAAATAAAAGAGTGAAAAGATTGGAAAAGAGAAAACCGGAAACCGCATCCTAAACAGGAAACAAGGGATGAGCCTCTTCACCTGTTCAATAGATGTTTATCCTTGTTTATTGTTGCTATAGGTCAAGTTAATGTGTTAACCAACTAAGTAATCTGAAAATCTTTTGTTTACAAGAGTTTGTTTTGAGTTCTAAATTTCTTTGAAGAAAAGCGAAGGAGATAAATCTCGAGGACGCGAAGACTGCATTTCTTAAAACAGAGCGAAATTCGATCACGTTTAAATACACACGGAATCATGCACAAAAAAGAGATTGCTGTCCATATATATATATATATATATATATATATATATATATATATATATATATATATATATTATAAATTATGTTTTAGAACATGTACATAATTTCTTCTATATATGTCCTCTTCTCTACAATCATATGGCTGTTTCAGTGTTTGGAACCCAATCACATCATCGGGAGAAATAAAGGTTTGGAATCATTCTCTGTTTATATTTGGTTCGTTGTTGTCGTGGGGGTTGGTTGGGGTTATTGATAATTAAGTTAATGTGTCTCTCGTTTTGACCGTTCGACCCTCGAAGAATCTGGTGTGTAAGTGCGAAATTGTTTATAAATGGTATTGTCTGTTGGAATGTACGTCCTATCAGTCGAGTATATCTTCCGGTTAGAATTTCTAAGAGGGATTCGTGTTGAGTTGTCATTTTTATGGTTGGCTATCGTTTAATTGATTAATGTCTGCTGTTAGTGGACCTAATTCATGTATTACCTTTGATCCTGTGTCTAGATTTTCACTTTGGGGTTTCTTAGATAGACGTGATAGGGGTGGGGTGTTTTTTCTTTCGAATTTTGATTTTTTCGGTATGGAATATTTTTTTATATTATAGGTTTTTTTTTTTAAATTATGTTTTTTTATATTTTATAGTCAAGTCTGAAGCATTATTGCATTTAGGCAAAGTTATTTCAAGAAATCTAAATTTGTATTCTTTAGGAAGTAAATGCAAATTAGTGTTTTATCATTTTTTGTATAAAGTTGTATGTTTAATCTTAATTTTAAGTTTAGAGTGTCGGTCTTTTTCCTTTAATTTTTTATATTCTCTTTTCTATAAATTATCGTTTGGAATTCTATTTATTTCTTTTAATTTTTTAAATATTTTATTTATTTAGATATTTTTGCGGGCATTAGATCTTGCTTTAAGGATGTATTACATCGATTTTTCTATAGCATTTATTATCTTTTATAATAATAAAAATATCTATTCAAATTTCCAGTACTTTTTAGTGTGATTGTTGGTTTAGATCTTACGTATGCTTACAGTTTATCTTTATGTATGATATAATTATTCTGAAGTAGTATATTTAATCTTGATTTTGAATATATGAATTTTGATTCTTTTTCGAGTTTGACAGCTATTTGTTTAATTTAGATTTTTCAAGTACGGAATATTTTTGTATTTAAGTAAGGTTATTGTGTTAAGTAAGGTTATTGGTGTAGGCTTTAGTGATAGACCTTGCTTTAAGGATTTAATGGATCGATTTAGTCTATAGCATTTTTTATCTTTTGAGAATATCTAATCAAACTCTTAGTATTTCTTAGCATGATTGTAGTTTACTGTGGTTTCGTGTATCTGATTTAAGAGCTTATTACCATTTATATATTTAAGGATTCCTTTTTTTTCCTGAAGGCAAAGAAAGCATGGTTTTTTATAGATATTGCTGTTCTTGCAATTTTATATATATATATATATATATATATATATATATATATATATATTGTATATATAATAATGAATATACATAATAACCCATATATATATTAACGAATATACATAACATACTATATATATATATATATATATATATATATACATATACATATTATCGCATGTAATTATGTATATATATATTTATATATATAAATACATAATATCCTATATATATATATATATATATATATATATATATATATATATATTAATGAATATACATTATATCCTATTACAAAACTAAACAAATATAAGGAAAGGCGCTTTCCATTACTTTTCACACCGCCTGATGAGACATTAAAATTTCAATGTCGAAACAAACATACCTTTGTCATGGATATATATAAAAAAATTATGTACATGTTCTAAAATATAATTTATAATATATATATATATATATATATATATATATATATATATATATATATATCCGAGTGAATACAGAACGAAGAATTCTTTCCACGTCCAAAACGTTAATTTAAAACAGTGCTCGATATATAATTTTCTATATAGAGCTGTCAATATTTATTATGAATTATGTTTTAGAACATGTACATAACTTCTCTATATATAATCTCTACGAAGGCGCGTCCTTTTCTGCATCGGAGTACCGATGCTTCGTCAGGCGATGTGGTACTGGGAATCCTTTTCATTTTTATTTATGTCGTTTTGTTAGGGGTATTGGCTGGGGGGTTTTGATATTGTGATATTTCGTTAACAGTTGGAATTGTTTGTGGAGAGTGTTAGTGTGTGTGAGTGGGTGTTAGCAAGATAATGTAGTCAGTCTGTGACCGTTGGAATTTATTAGTTGGTTCGGATATTTTTTGTTTATTTTATTTTTGCAGAGTCTTTACAATCGGTATAAGTTTGCATGTTTAATCTTAATATTGGGTTTAGGAAATGTTATTTGTCATATATTTTTAATTTTTGATTTTTTATATCATTGTTTGGGAATCGCTTTCTCTATTCAATTTTTAATTTTGAATCTTTGATTTTTAATTGGATCATTTTTTGGAAATCATTTTCACTATTAAATTTGTAAGTTTTAATTTTCTATTCTCATATAAATTTCTATTCTCATATCTGGTCTATATATGATTCGATTTATTATGGTTGTGGTTACGGTTATTAACCTTACTGTAATTTTATTTATGGTTATAAATCTTACTCTAATTATATTTATGGCTATTAAGCTTACTCTAATTATGGTTATGGTTATTAACCTCGCTCTAATTATGGTTATGGTTATTGGCCTTACTCTAATTATGGTTATTGACCTTCCTAATTATGGTCTTTAACCTTACTTTATAATTAATATTGATCAACATCAATTGTGGTTATTAACCTTACTTTATTAGTTAAAACTAATAATGGTTCTACACCTTATTTTAATTCTTAACTTCTATTTTCATATCTATTCAATATATAATTCATGTTATTTTGGTTATGGTTATGGTTATTAACCTTAATTGATCCAATTCTAATATTGATTATTAACCTTACTCTAATTATGGTTATTAACTTTACTAATTTTGGCTATTAACTTTACTTTCTAATTAATCTTAATTAATACCGATTATGGTTACCAACCTTACTCTTTTAGTTAATACTAATTATGGTTATAGAACTTATTTGTAGTTAATATTAAACCTTGTAAAACATTTTTTATATATACACATATGTATATATACACCTATATGTATGGGTCATATTCTTGGCTCTTGTAGTGTTTTTTTTAGCGTGATTGTCATGTTAGCTCTCTGATGTGCTTGCCGTTTACTGTGATTTCATGCCTCTGGTTTAAAAGCTTGTTACTGTTCATATATTTAAGTATCTCAATTTTTTCTTGAAGACAGAGGAAACATGGTTTCTTTATAGATTTAGGTGTTCTTGCTTGTTTAAGGATTTTCTATTTAACTCTAGGTGTTTTATTTTCGTTTTTTAACTTCCAAAAATATTTGGAGAGAGATGTCATGTTTTGTTTTTCCTTGTTATTGAAGGATGACAGGTGATTATAAAATCGCTTTTTAAATACATTCATGATATTTCCGATATACATTTTTTCATCCTTAGGATTCTCCATGGATGAGAACGAACACATATATATCAGGGATTTCGTTTGACATTTGTTGTTCATGGGGCATTGGTTAGGGTTTCTACAGTTACAGGGGTTGTAATTATGGGTCGGATTGGTATTAGTGTTGGAGTTATTTTTGTTGTGTGCTTTTAATATTTTGTTGTTATGTACTTTAATTATTTTTTCTAGATTATTGGAGCAGCTATAGCTTAGTTTAATTGTATTTGTATTGACTATTTTATTTAGAGGGTTATTTTGGGGGAAATGCTTATCTATAAGTTGAAGAAATTTATGTCCCAGTTTGAAGTTAATTGATTGATTAAAAGGAGGGTTATACCAGATGATTTTTCGGTTCCTATATTTGCTCTTTGAACTTCTGAAGTTTTCCACAAAATTGATTTTTGATGATTGATATCCGCTATCCTTTAGGATTTTATCGTAAATTACCTTGTGTTTATTGAATATTTCTTTACTGGAAGAGTGTGTGTTAATGCGGCGTTCTATTGATGATGGTATGTGTTTGATAATGGATGGTGGGTGGTTAGAGTTGGGGGTTTATATATATTAGGTTCGAATTGTTCTTCATGTAAGGCTGGAAAGTGTTCGATACTAAGTCTAATGTTATGTCTAAGAAGTCTACTCGCTTGATGTTGGGGTTAATCACTACAAAGACCGAAGGATTTAAAGACTTTATGAATTAGTTTCCTGATTTTATCGACCTTACCTCCAGTAGATTCATTAATTATCATGAGTCCGTCGTCTCTATATAGTCATATATTATTCGTATCAATTTCTTTATGCGCAGTGAGGTTGTCCAGCAGGAATAGACCCACCAGATCTAAAGA
Organism: Ascarosepion bandense; assembly: GCA_037127315.1. Lineage (NCBI taxonomy): Eukaryota > Metazoa > Mollusca > Cephalopoda > Sepiida > Sepiidae > Ascarosepion > Ascarosepion bandense. Next base: position 2,223,285 of record JBBBDQ010001524.1, read on the forward strand.
TTCTGCTGAATCCAGGGCTCCCATGGATAAATCAAAATTATCCGTTGAATTTTTTTGTCCACTGTTGGTTGTCGGAGAAGAGAACTGATTTTCAACAGTTCTGGATTATTTTGATTTCCTCCTTGGTGATGTCCGAGTAGAATTCGGTGAACTAAAGGGCGAGATTAAAGAGGTCCTTAGAAATCCATGGGTAAAAATCCACGATGTCGAACTGTAAGAAGGTGGCACCTTCTTGAGTTCACCGAATTCTACTTTTAAACCAGAGGCATGAAATCACAGTAAACTGCAAGCACATCAGAGAGCTAACATTACAATCATGCTAAAAAAAACACTACAAGAGCCAAGAATATGACCCATACATATAGGTGTATATATACATATGTATATATATAAAAAATGTTTTACAAGGTTTAATATTAACTACAAATAAGGTGTATAACAATAATTAGTATTAACTAAAAGAGTAAGGTTGGTAACCATAATCGGTATTAATTAAGATTAATTAGAAAGTAAGGTTAATAGCCAAAATTAGTAAAGTTAATACCCATAATTAGAGTAAGGTTAATAATCAATATTAGAATAGGATCAATTATGGTTAATAACCATAACCAAAATAAGATGAATTATATATTGAATAGATATGAAAATAGAAGTTAAGAATTAAAATAAGGTGTAGAACCATTATTAGTTTTAACTAATAAAGTAAGGTTAATAACCACAATTGATGTTGATCAATATTAATTATAAAGTAAGGTTAAAGACCATAATTAGGAAGGTCAATAACCATAATTAGAGTAAGGCCAATAACCATAACCATAATTAGAGCGAGGTTAATAACCATAACCAAAATTAGAGTAAGATTTATAACCATAAATATAATTAGAGTAAGGTTAATAACCATAACCATAACCATAATAAATCGAATCATATAGACTAGATATGAGAATAGAAATTTATATGAGAATAGAAAATTAAAACTTACAAATTTAATAGTGAAAATGATTTCCAAAAAATGATCCAATTAAAAATCAAAGATTCAAAATTAAAAATTGAATAGAGAAAGCGATTCCCAAACAATGATATAAAAAATCAAAAATTAAAAATATATGACAAATAACATTTCCTAAACCCAATATTAAGATTAAACATGCAAACTTACACCGATTGTAAAGACTCTGCAAAAATAAAATAAACAAAAAAAATATCCGAACCAACTAATAAATTCCAACGGTCACAGACTGACTACATTATTTTGCTAACACCCACCAACACACACGAACACTCTCCACAAAAAATTCCAACTGTCTACGAAATATCACAATATCAAATCCCCTCCCCAGCCAATACCCCTAACAAAACGACATAAATGAAAATGAAAAGGATTCCCAGTACCACATCGCCTGACGAAGCATCGGTACTCCGATGCAGAAAAGGACGCGCCTTCGTAGCGATTATATATAGAGAAGTTATGTACATGTTCTAAAATCTAATTTATAATATATATATATATATATATATATATATATATATATATATCAGAAGAATATTACAATACTTGCTTAAAATTCGACAAGTAGAAACAATACAAAGTCTGTCAGCTTCAATCTTTTAAACTTTATAACAACCGATTCATTCACATGGACAACTTAACTGACTTCATTGAGCTTTTTGTTTGATTTTTAAAGCATTTATCTCTTTTCTTTTTAAATATCTCAACTTGTAATAACAAAATGTCTTTAGATAGATCGAGTGTCAAAAAAAAAATTGTGTTTAAAAGAAAACTACCCATCTAACTGTTTGAATAAAACGTTTTTGTATAATACTAGTGTCTTCCGGTGGTAAAAAAGTACCCAGGGTAAAATGTATATGCAAAAAGTGGAGACTTATTATGCAAACTTTGTTTTCTTTAAGTCCTCTAGAGAAAATAAGATGAGGATTTGAATTTCCAAATAGGCGTTATTTTTTACTCATTCTACCCTGGTAGATTCCTACTCATTTTACCCTGGTAGATTCCTACTCATTTTACCCTGGTAGATCACTACTCATTTTGCACTGGATTACCGTAGAATCTATTTATTTTGCCGCTAGTCTGATTATTGAGAAAAAATTATACTAATCAGAATTTCCCTTGACAATAAATTCAGTTTTTCTGCTTTAAATTTTTTTTTTCTTAAACATGTTGCCAGTTTTTTTTTTCTCCTCTCTGAAGATTGTTTGAGAATCAATTCTTCAGTACGATAAAAAGGCGAAAATCAATACTATTTGTTGCACACCAATCTTACTCCTGTCTCCATCGGCTGAACCAAATGTACGCTTCTCTTTAAGTGCCAGTAATTGTCGTCTGGTTTTATACAAGAGATCATTGGGCCGCGTTTTTTACTCTTTTTTGTTGTTGCTATTTTCTTTCGTTTCCAATGTAAGGCACAAGGCCTTTCTTTTTTAATTCGGAGAAAATATGAATATTAAATCCTAATCATGGTGCAGAATAGAGCCAGTCAATTTTTATGGATCTTTTTAGCTAGTCACGCCTAGAAACCGAAATTCAGATAAATTTGTTCGTGCTAACACCTGAATAGTTTCTTTGAATAAAACCTCAGATGTTGGATCAATTTATTTCTCTTTTAAATGAAACAAATCTAAGCATCGTGTGTTGCAGATTGGTTTTCTTGTATGGAAGCAAATAATATACTACTATCATAAACTCTTCTGACAATTGAAGGTTTCATCTAGTGAGCTTATAGTGTAAATCTTTGTTGTCTACTGTTTGATTCTATTCTAATAATGAACGTGTGTACTGACTTTTAAATTAAAGTTACAAAACTTGCATGCTTTTGCTTTCTAGCTGACTCTCTATTTTGGTCTGTCTGGTACGGAGCATTGATAATATTTTACCCAGTGAGGATCGAACCCCGGTAATAAGCAATGGTTTGCAACTCAAACTTGTAAACAGTTGGTTAACGACAAGGTTTCTTTACTTAGCTGACACAAGTTCACAAATGAGAAGCATCTTTTGAGAGTAGAAATTACTTGCATTGAGATGATTCTGTTTACAGTCGCTTTCACAGCGGCTCTTTAGATATGGGGAATTCTTATATATATAAATATATATATTCGTGTGTGTGTGTGTGTGTGTGTGTGTGTGTGTGTGTGTGTGTGTGTGTGTGTGTGTTAAAATAAAGAAAAATAGGAAACGTTTATCAATCTAACATGTTTGACCTTTATTAAAGCTTCGTCAGAGATTAGGAGAAAACAGATAAAAAGACAGAATTTTGGTATTTTTAATTTTGCATGTTTCAGTTGATATATCACTTGCATTAAAACCGTAGATAATTCTATATGTAAGTTTGTAAAAATTCTAATATCTCTAAGCGGGAATCGGATTGTAATATGTATTCGTAATTGCGACTCTGTGTCTGTCTAGTACCTTGGTTCTCAACCCCTAGGGGTCCATGAAAGAATTTCAAAGGGGTCCAAAAGATTCTAGTTCTAAAACAAGCACAAAAGTCCCATATTGAGAAATATAGAGTAAAATACTTTTTTTTTTTCAATAAATAAAAAGTTTCATTCACTTCTGTTTTGGGATTTTATGTTTTTTTTTTTTCATACATGTGTTTCATTTATACAGGTTTTATGATTTTTTTATTCATGCATTCGCTCCTAAGCTCAAAAATAAAACCAGTTTTATAAAGATAATTTTTGTGTACAATACCTACAACTATAACAACGTTGACATTTTAAGTATCTCCAATTTTTCGCTGGAAAAAGCAGCATAGTCTGACGGAAAAGGCCTTAAAACAAAATAAAAACAAAGTAGCTGTTTTACTTAAATAAAGAAGGGCTGGATGAAATGTTTTTTGATTTTATATAAGTGAGTTTAAAGCTTAATCAACATAATAACGCAGGACATTTTACATGAATATATTTTTTTACAGAAAAATCTTTTATTTTTGTTGGCTTAACTTATTCCGTTGTAAGGGTTCACAAGTGAATAAGTGACTGGAGAAGGGGGAACGGGACAAAAAAGTTTTGGAACCACTGGTTTAGTAGAAGGAGTTCTAATGTTTTTACTTTTGTGGGATCAGTCGACTTACGTCAAGGCGACAGTCTGTATTTACTTGGATTAAGTTTACGTGTAACAAAATTCATATGTTTTCGGTAAACATCACTAACGAATAAAAAAACAAAAAAAAAAGAAAAGCTTACCTATCTTCAGATCTCTTTCATTCTGTAATAGTCTAGTGGCCATTTTGAGAAACAGGTATATTGATGCTAGTCACTTTCCAATTGGTTACATACCCAGTTCGGGTTTACGGCCATATCACGTTGAATACACCGGTTCTCGTCCTATCACCGAAGTTAAGCAACGTTGTGCCTGGTCAGTACTTAGATGGCTAACGGCTTGTGAATACAAGGTGCTGTAAGCGTTTCTTGACGGGTGTGCGTTGTGGTGCAGTGGATATCGGCTCGGAAAGAGAAATCGTGGAGCCGAGTTCGAATTCCAGTTGAATGCCCTGCATTCACTTACGTGATAATACACTTGAGAAAGGTATTAATCCGCTCCTTCCCTCCAATTATGGGTTAAATAACAAGACAGATTGGGTTCTATAGCCTTGGCTGGCAACCTGTTGCGGGATAATTAAAAATGCCTGAAGTCTGTACAGGTTAGGACTTGCGACCCTGCCCTTAAACAAATCCCAACGAATCTTTCTCCATCGCTTGGGAGGAAGCCGGTTCCACCCGACTAGGGTGAATGCCGAAACAGGTACAGTTCGGGTGTAACAGGCAGAGATTGATATCGAAAGAAAACTGTTGAGGAATTAAAAAAAATGCGCCTTATACGACCAGAAATAGGCAACATATTTATTGCAGTTCACAAAAGGATAAGAATTTTCTTTATAATACCTGTTAGGTCAGATGATCAATTATTTTGATGGACTTTTTTTCAACCAAATCTGATTTATGCATTTATTATTATTTTTCACGAGATTTCAGTTAACCTTTAAGTTATACATATATGTATATTATTATGGACTGTCCCGTCGATTTCGACGTATGAGTGTCTAACTGAGTTAGACTGCCACACAAAGAATTGTTTAGGGTAGTGAAAGCTTGTGTAGCACCATCCACACATTTTGAAACCGCTGATAACAAACAGTGCAGAAGTTCGCCACAGATCGCATGAACAGCAGACCTCAGTTACTTAACCCATAACTGGGGGGAGGGACGGATTAATACTTTTCCCAAGGGTACCAGGGCGTAAGTGAATACAGGGCATTCAACTGGAATTCGAACTCGGCTCACCGATTTCTCTTTTCCGAGCCGATATCCACTGCACCACAACGCACATCCGTCACTAAACGCTTACAGCACCTGGTATTCCCAAGCGGTCACCCATCTAAGTACTGACCAAGCTCAACGTTGCTTAACTTCGGTGATCGAACAAGAACCGGTGTATATATATATATATATATATATATATATATATTGAAAACATTCCGTAACTTTTTAAAATTTTGTCAGTTTTGCAAATGCAATGAACATGTTTGATTGTAAATCTACCATTCAAAAGAGACACGTTAAAAACCTGACTGTGGTGGGGTCTCCCCTTTTTCCAGGATAATAAACTCGTCTAGAGTATACATATACTCCTGCCATCGTCAGGCATCGAGAGATCCGCGAGATAACGTCAGATCCGAAAGATACCGAGGTTTCACGGAAAATACAGCGTCAGTAGTTCATAGTAGCTCTGAGCTCCACTCAGCCAGAATATCATTATACAGCACCTGTCAGCTTCCGACGTGGACATACTAGTTCTACTACGGCTTCACTTCAGTTACTTATCTTTCTTACTAAACCCGTATTTCTAAACCACTAACCTTCGTTTAAGCTTTTATTCTTTACGTTAATATACTTATTTTTCTATCTCAAATTCTAGTTGTTGTTTCTTTATTTTGTGCGGTTCCCATTCCCGGGATCTACAACGCTGACAGTCATGAATCATTAATTGGATGCGTGTTGTTGAATGAAAAGTTTCAAGTCCAACCAGACACTAAACTGATATCGAAATGTTTACTAAAATTGCAAATAGGTTTCTAATTTCGTATTGCAAGGCAATAAAAGCTGTAGTGGCAAACAGTTTCTTGTTTGGTGAAGAAACTCTTTGATGTCTGAGTGCTGTTCTCCTAAGTGAGGAGTTTGAGTTCCTTCCACGGGCACATCAGGTCCTCATTTATCAGTAACTTATTTATGGCAGACGAAGAAAGGGAAAAATGTTTGTTGTAATCTTTTAAGTGGACTTCCTTCCTGCTGTCAAATAAAACGAAACAATACCAACCACTTACCTGTAAATGAAAACCTCACGTCTTTTAGTGGTTGGAAATACGAGGCAAGTACCAATATACAATTGGCAAATGGCATCGAGATCTAAATCTGTTTTTAGTTGCCTGCAGTTCTACTAGTGAAAGTAACTGCAAATGAAATCAAAACTGAAGATTTTGATTTGTTTTTCCATTTTATATTTCTTTCTATTGTCTAAACGCGAAAAGATCGATTTCACACGGTTCGGATGATTAAAAAAATATCTTAATCGAGTCAATGACTCCAACAGCTTCTCTATTTTTTTTTTTTTTCTCATTTTTCGAGAACTTTAACCTCTGTTTATCAAATTTTATGGACCCGCAGAAACCGTTTTAATGGATCAAGTTCATAATACTTGAGTCAATTTGTTTTGCATTTTTCTTCTTTTTTGTGGGGCGTGGAACCATTTTGAATTAATCTTGATAAGACAATAGTTTATTTCTTTATGGCAAACTACTAAATAAGGAACTCTAAAAAAGACTTTGAAGCAAGGAGGAAATAAATTTGCCGGATTTATTCAAAATTATTCTCGTCCATTAAATCTGATATTTCTACAAGTACCAAAAGCTGATTTATTGGAGAGATTTTATGAAAATTTCAAGAATTTCTATTCTTTTCTGCTAGAAAAATAATTCAGAAATGACACGTTTTATTATTCTAGGGAAATGGACACTTGTTTTCTTTTATTTGGATTTGGTTTTGTGGTCAAAATATTCATCCAAACACGCACGCAAGAACAAATAAGCATGAATATTATTATTTCAACTTCTATAAAACTTTGTCAGTGTAATAGGTTATCTTGATGCATTTAAAATTGAAATAATTAAAGCAATAAACTAACAAAATTAGTTTCTGATACTTTGACGTTTGGAGAGATTTCCACACAGTGAAGTTGGATTTTTTTTTTATAATCATATCGCCCCAAGCAAGGCATTTTACTGTCGCTGTTTTGCAGGGGGTTACATAGGAGGAAACTTATAAGAAAGAGTGACAGGTTGTAGGAAGTGTCAGGAAGTTGGTAAGAGAATGATGAGAATACTGATGAGAGTGGAGTATCGCCCCAAGCAAGGCATTTTACTGCCACTGTTTTGCAGGGGTTTACATAGAAGAAAAGTTATGAGAAAGAGTAACAGGTTATAAGAAGTGTCAGGAACTCGGTAAGAGAAGGATGAGAATACTGACGAGAATGGAGTGGAGTGGATGGAGAAAGAAGCATGTGAGAGAGGATGCAGGTTAGTGAGATAGGAGATGACTGTTGACTTTACATTTAAATTGTTGGAGATTGTAGCTCTCGGGAAGCAAGTAAATGATTTAAATTAAATGATTTAAATTAAATGATTAGGTTTTCACGATGTCCCAGCACCTGGGGTATGGTTTGCGTTTATTCTTTTGTTATTGCTTAAGGGTACAATCTAATCCGGTGAAGGAAACAAAGAGTTAAGTTTTAAATTCCAAACAGCTGAAGAAGGCCGGATCGTACCACGGTCGAAACGTCGTGAATACAATAACAAAGATGAGGACAACAACCCGTACAATGTAAATAGCGTAAGTAGATATAATACCTCAAGTCACAAATATAGACATATATATATCCGGATGCGTTGTGGTGCATTAGATATCGGCTCGGAACGAGAAATCGGGGAGCTGAGTTCGAATTCCAGCTGAATTCATTGCATTCACTTACGCACAAATACCCTTCGGAAAGGTATTGATCCGCCTATTCCTTCCAGTTATGGGTTAAATAACAGGACAGATTGGGTTCTATAGCCTTGGTCGGCAACCAGTCTACCGCAGAAAGCAATGGCAACCTACTGCAGTCAGTCATGTCTCTGTCCAGACATGATCGCCAAAGCGTGTATCACGTATGGCACTCAACTGACTGATATCCGACATCTTTGATGAAATAATCTTGTTTGTAGATAAAAGTTAAGAGTTTTTTCAAAATTCGAATCGCTTTTCTTAGATATATTTATATTTTATGAGCGGTTTTCCTTTCAAAAGTCGCCCAATGAATAAAAGAGGGGAAATTTTACGTGTAAACGTGTCTCAGAAGAAAGATAATGTGGGAGTAAATAAACATTGAGATGTGGCAGAATCATCCATATATTTATTTACTATTAAATATTGATTACTAACACTGAACCCTATCTAAAAGCACAACATCTTTATCATATCTTGATTACCTAGCCCCGAAAATGTCAGTTATATTGTTGAATGATAAAAAAGGATATCTACCAAATAAAACATTTATATTAATCTTATTGAAAAAAACCATAAATCTCCCGGATCTCTTGCAGATTGTGTTCGTTAGAGTTTATCTAAATAAATAAATAAATAAATAAAATTAAATGTAAAATTTAAAATAGATTATTGCTTTTTTTATTTATTTTATACGAAATTTTGTGATTTTGGCTGTTGTTAGCGGGTGGATGCGTGTTTGCGTGCATGTATCTGGTTTTCGACCTTTAACTTACCGAATTAGAATGAGTTGGATTTTCTTTCAAAAATTGGCGCCAATATGTCTGAGAGAGAGAGAGAGAGAGAGAGAGAGAGGCAGACAGACAGACAGATAGAGAGGAAGAGTGAGAGAGAAAGAGAGGTGGGACTCTGTTCTCTATGTATCCGCTTCTTTTTCTTTTCTTTTTTCCTCCTTGTTTTGTTCCCGTTTGTCGAGGAAATGAGTCCTTTGACTGTAAGGTCAAAAATCCCCTGGGGTCTCAGGGCAGTATTAGCTGCAGTGAGCGCGCATAAAATACATTTTCAATAGTTGTTCTTGTTTATTATCATTCGTTTGAACTGAACGAGACAATAAGAACAAATGCTTGAAAAATGCAATTAAAAAAAAGATAGTCGAGCATAACGCTTCAAAACAACGATATTTTTCAAGTATTTTTGAATCCTTTCACTATTTTGAATATTGAAATGCTTTCATTATTCAATTCGCATAATATTAGAAAAATAATTAAATACAAAATAATTTCATGTTCAAGTTTATTTCTCCAGAAACAAGTTTCAGTAAATGGATGGCGGAACAAATAGCATAAAGACAGAGAAAAGTGTTGCAAAGAGCAACAAAAAGCAGGAAGCTGTGGAGAATCATGACCACCTATGTCCTAAAAGGAAACAGCACATAAGGAATCTACACAAAAATTTAAAGAGTTAAAGTACAAAATAGGACTGCCGGCGCTGCCTCGCCGTCTTTGGTTAAATAAAAACATGATCACAAATACTTTATTAAAGTTAGTCAGTTAAGTGCCATACGTAATAGACGCTTTGGGCGATCATGTCTTAAAAGAGACATGACTGACTGGGCAGAAGATTATCCCGCAGTAGATTGCCATTGCTTTCTGCGGTAGACTAGTTGCCAGCCAATGCTATAGAACCCAATCTGTCCTGTTATTTGACTGATAGCTAGTGGGAGAAGAGATGTATTATAATCTTAAGTAGTAATTAGTGGGAGATAAGTTTATTACTTCAAAACAATATAAAACTGGTCCCCCAATTTATGCCAAATAAAAGACTTAGTCATGTTTTCAACTATTATATTTATTCATTAAGTTAAGTGCCATACGTGATACACGCTTTGGGCGATCATGTCTTGAAGGAGACATGACTGACTGGGTATATGATTATCCCGCAATAGGTTGCCATTGCTTTCTGCGGTAGGCTGGTTGCCAGTCGAAGCTATAAAACCCAGTCTATCCTGTTATTTAACCAATAACTGGAGCGAAGAGACGGATTGATACCTTTTCCACGGGTATTTGTGCGTAAGTGAGTGCAAGGAATTCAACTGGAATTTGAACTCGGCGCACCGATTTATCGTTCCGAGTCAATATCCACTACACCACAACGCACATCGCACATCCGTATTTGAAATGATTTTAAAAATATCTTGAAAAGTGTTGGTAAATTTCATCCTTATGTTGGTATCGCACATTGACGTGGACTATAAAGTTTCTATTCTTAAGGTATAGCGCCGACAAGACTGCTAACAACGCTAGAAATTATTAGTATTATTAAAAATTAATTTAAAAAGAAAGTTAAATCTAAAAAATTAAATAAAGATTTAACTTAATTTTTTTTATTAATTAATTTTTAAGAAATATAATCATTTCTCGAGTAGTGAACAGTCTTGTTGGCACCATACCTTTTTTTTTTTTAATCATATCACCCCGAGTAAGGCGGTAACGCCACTGATGTGCAGGGATCTACGCAAGAGTGAAAAGATTTGGAAAAGAGGAAGCCGGAAACCACATCCTAAACAGGGAACAAGGGATGAGCCTCTACACCTGTACAATAGACGTGGGTGGAGTGTGAACCGGGCGATAGTTTAGTCTATAAATTATTTACAAACACTTTCGTGGATATTTTTTAAAATATTTCACCCCAAGCAAGGCAGTACTGCCACTGGTGCACAGGGGGTTACATAAAAATTGGGTGATGAGAAAGAGGGACAAGTTACATGGGGTGGTATCAAAGAATGGGTAAGAGAAGGTTGAGAACATTGGTGTGAGGAGAGCTGCGTGAGAGTAGAGTGGAAAAGGAGAAGAACGTGATAATAAGGATTGCCAGAAAAAGGATGCGAATAAGTGTGAAAAAAGAAGCTATTAGAGTAGAAGTTTCGGTTACATTTTATTGGTTTCGCTGTAAAAGATTGGGACCTAGTTGCTAACCAGGAGATGCCTAGAGTTGTAGTATCAACCGGTCATCAAATGCAACATATGTAGGAAGGAAACTGGTGCAGACTATAGCATTATGTGGCCTCAGGGTTGCTCATCGGAGACACTTCACGGACGCTCATCCATGCGCGATATGGCACGACAAGAAACCCCGATATTGTTTAGCTGTTCATCAAAGCAGCCTCCCAAGACGCTACGCAAGAGATCGGTGTTATAACTACCAGTCGGAAGCGGCAGCCAGAAAACTGCCAACCCGGTACCCTCAGAATGAAGAGATGTTGCCACCATCCACACACTTACAAAAACCTTGTGACAGCACTACTATTAAAACCTGAGGAGATGAAATAAACCGGGAGCCCCTTCCAAAACAGGAAACAAGCTTCTACTCCTATTCAAAAGAAGAGGGAGGAGTACGAACCAGGTGATATAGGGTGTATCAACTCCAATAAAAATAAATAAATAAATTTACTAAGTTTTAGCTGTTAAATCAGGAGATCCCTTAAGAGTCATTACAAGAGAATATTAAGTTGCCTTTCCTTAGAAGTTCAAAAGTAAATAGGAAAATTATAATCAGGACGAATAAAAGAGCCAAGTGAAATCTTAACTGACACAAGTATATTTTAAAATTTATCCAACGCTTTATGCAAGAAAAAAACTTTTAATTTTTGAAAATTAAACGTTCAGAAAAGGTGTCAATCAAGCTTACCAGAGACAAATCTGCTGTCATCAGAATTTTAATTGAGTTGAGTGAAACTTAAAATTAGGTACCTCAACGAATTCGCTGAAAAAATAAAATAGTATATAAAAAAAAACCCCCAAACGAAATAAAAACAAATTTTTATTGGCAAAATATTCATGTTATTATTAAGATGATAGATCAAAGTATTTTTTTAATTTATAATAATTATGTATATCATCCTGTACACATTGACTTTTAGTTGAACTGAGAGGTAATTGCTACAGCAGATACTAAAGTTTAATGCGTTTATTATTATCTAAATGAAATCATTTCTTATTTAAAGTTTAGATCAGAGTCAAGAGCAATCTGCAGCTTTCTTTGGCCTTTTTCTGAGAGCTGTTATCCTCATGCACCCTCCCTTCCATGTATGTTGGAGTTGTTGTCATGTACCCTGGATAATTGTTTCATTGTAGGGTACTGCTTATATTGACCATTTCCTGTTCGTATGTCTCTGGGTCGCCGCTTGTGACTTATGATGCGCAGGGGGCTACGTAAGAATAAAAGATCGGAGGAGAGTAAAGAGACAGACGAACCGGTTACTGGGGGTGTCAGAGAAAGGAGCAAGAGAAGGATGTGAATACAGGTGTGAAGATAATTGCAAAGGTAGAGAGAAAAGGAAAGATATAAAGGATGATGTAGAAAGAACTAGAGTCAAGTGGTTAAGATATGGGTATGGACATTGCATTTAAATTACTAGAAGTTGTAGCCGTCAGGAAAGCAAGAATAAGGAAGCGAGTTCCACAGGCGGGAAGTGCGAGAAAAGAAGCTGCAGGATTAGAATTGTAGTCGGCATTTGGTTGATCTAACTGTGAATGGGTGGGACCCAGTCTGGTTGCATGAGTAAACTCCTAAGACAGGGGTACCAGTGACTTACGTTCGTTGGAGCAGAAGCTATGAAAATATCTATAGAACAGACAGAGGGAAGCTACATCCCGTTGGTGAGAAAGCGGCTGGAGTCGAACTGCCTAGTATGTACCTATCACATTACTGATTCTCCTTTGGATCCTGGCAAGAACACTGAGATGAACAGCGGAGGCGTCTGACCATATATGACAGCAGTATTCCATGCTCGGACGGGTGGTTGATTTTTATACATAACCTTAAGGAAACTAGGCTACAAAAATCTCCTAATCCGACCAAGCATAGAGATGAATATAATATAGGAACCAGTAATACGAATTACTAAAAATATTCATTAGCATCAAAGACTGCAAATTGAGTTCTGCTAAAAAATGGTTACTGGGACATTAAGTTTATAAGTTCCAGAAATTCACATGACCCAGAGGATATAGACGTTGGTTAGTTCCAGTGATTTGACCCAAAGAGTTGTGAGTTCAATATCAGACTACAGCAGTGGTGAACTAATAACTTAGAAGAGTTAAGTTAAAGGGAGATAACTACATCGCTACCAGAAGTGGCTTCGAACATGAAATGAGAATGATTTACCCCAGCGATTGTAATAAAGGGTTCGGTTCAAGATTCTTGGCACCTGAAAAACGGCTGAAATGTCGTAAACATGGCAGCAAAGATGAGGACAATAATCCGAAAAATGTAAATAGTTGAAGTATATAATTTGTGTAGATGTGTGTCCTATAATAATCCTCGTAAATAATATGGATTGCTTAACTTTTACTATAATACAGTATATTTATCAAAATTTCAATTATGTAACGCTCAGTCTTAACTCAGCGCCTGAAGATTGTGTTGTGCATGAAACTCAATGCTTCCGGTGAAGAAAATTTATATTTATTAATGTATGTGTGTGTGTGTGTGTGTGTGTGTGTGTGTGTGTGTGTGTGTGTGTGCTTGTCCAATGGGTGCTTAAAAGTTCATAACCAAAGAAAGAAGATCTTCATCGCAAAAAGAAAGAAACAAATGTTTTGTTATTTGGTGGGGGTGATGATAAGAGAATTTTCAGCAAAGATTTCGTGGGTTTACATAGACTCCAACCCACATACACAAATCTCATGAAGAAAGAAAAAGAAGAGACAATGTGAGTGATGTTGTTAAATTTTAGGTTATGTAACCCAACTCGTTTTTAAATTGAATTTTTAAAAATAATAGATTTTCTTGAAGCTTTTATTTGAGCTTTAATTAAAAGCCAAGAAATTAAATTTACTAATTCCAGTATGTAAAATAATCTGATGTATTTCAAACCAAAATTACATTGATTGGAATCTAAAATTTTTGAATTTTAAAAAAATTACAATTTTAGGCCATTTTTCATCGATCGACACATTTTGTAAACAGAAGCCAAATCTCGGTTTTTAAAAAAATCTTGCGAAAATATAATATTCCTAGCTGACACATTATTTTATTCAAATTAGCAAATTTAAACTTAACTTCATTTGATTTGAAACGAGTATTACTTGCTTACTGCCTGAAATGTACTATAAAAGCGTTTCTTATGTACGATAGCCTTGTTATCCGGGGTTATCAAAGGTGATAATTGACATAACAGACAGAAGCCGTCAAAAAATGCTAAGTATGAAAGATGAATTTGACATAATTTTATGTCACTTAATCGTACGTTTCATTTTTTGGTTATAGGGTCTATAGTAAAATTAAAATTTTAACACAATATTTTAGCAATTATCAAATATTTTATAGAATTTTAGTTAGTTTAGCTTTATGAAGATGTTTTATGAAAAATAAAAATTCAAACAACAAAAACTTTCTTTTAAAGTAATTTTACAATTTAATAACAGAGAATGAAATTATATAACATGACAAAAGTAACTCAATAATTTATTAAATGTTATGGCATTTATTTTTTTTTATTTTTAATATCTAGTTTTCAATTATTTATTAGATACCTGCACAAATTTTGAAACTAGGAATAAAAATATAAAACTTGATTTAATTTTTGAAGAAATGACTTGTAAAACCCATTAAAAGTTTAAACATAGGGCATAAGAAACACGAAAGCGAGATGAAAGTATTGTACCCTGCCGAAAATGTTTATACAGATTTTTCTAAGCAGAAAGCCGTGATATTCTAATGATATATATCACGTCCGGCCACCCGTAAAAAGAAAATACGGGTCTTCAGTATGTACACAATTAAAATGTTTTAATTACTTTAAAAATCGAACGAAACGATTATTTGTATTAAGCTTTTCAATTTTCGATTAGGAAATATAGTCTTCGCATATTAACTTAAAACCAAGCGTGTACAATTAAGAAATAAATTTTAAAAGATTTTTTTAAACTTTGTAAATTATTCTGATAAAATAAATAAAAATGAAAACAGTTCTTGTAAAAATTCATTATTCATTGAAAAAAATTTTCAGACAATGATATCCTTTATATATATTGTTTATAAAACCATATAGAGAAAAATTAAACTGTGGCTATTTCCCTTTGCGTTTATAGTCAAGTACTTTTGAGTGATTTGAAAGAGAAATACTGGCCGAATTTCTGTCGAATAGTATCTTTTATTTAGTAAGACTTCCAATCTCAAGGCCAGTGAACATTACTTTAACTGTTTCAAAAATAAGAAAATATACTAAACCACATGTATGCACTAAAAACAGCGTTTATAATATATATATATATATACTGCCATCCGCAGACAGATCTGTTTCGCAGCTCATCAGTACGGTTAGACTCCGATTGCTACATAACCCAGGCCCGAAACCCGACCGAATTGGCGTCAGTCGGCGACTCTACTCTTGGGCCACGGGGCGTTCAGTGGAAGAAGGTAGTCTTTTTAGCGCATATCATATTACGCACCCAATAGCTAGAGTGCTCCGATTCATTTTACTGAATGAGCGATGCGTACACGCTAGAGTGGCTACTGTTTTTTGAGGTCTACCTTTCTTCCATAGTGCTCAATTAGGGTGTGAGAGCGTAAATATTGTCATCCGCAGACAGATCTGTTCCCAAATACACAATATATATATATATATATATTGTGTATTTGGGAAGCAAGCTCTCTTTTATGCAGGTTTTAGTGAAAATGATAGATTAAGATTTTATATATTTTTCCATGTATTCTTATGTATTTTTATTTCTTAAATTATATATGAATTGTCCAAAAGTTTTGTATTTTCAGGCGCTTTCGGCCATTATCAAGAATGAATTTTGTTTTACTTGTAAATAAGTTTATGCATTTAGTGCAACAGTTATCAGTGTGAAACATGGAATTTATGAGCTGAGTTCAAATACCCACTGAATCTGTTGTGTCCACTTTTTCACAAATGCCCTTGTTATAATTTGCTTATAATATATAAGGCATCTTACCTAGTTCATTTGTGTTACCAGGGTATCTTATTTACATCACAACACTTTTTAAAGATATTTTTATTTTCTTAAAGATTTTATTTCTTTAGTATTCACCCCTTCCTCTTTTTGGTGCATTTGCCACAGTGAAATTTGTATTTCTTTCATTTAGGGTCAACCACTAGTTTTTCATAGATTTTCTTTTTCTGGTACTTATATTTGTATGTTGAACTAATTTTTGAGGTGTTGGTACATCAAAGATATCAAGCAGAACTTGCATAGGTTCTTCTCTTCTTGCAGGTCTTTCTAAAGTAAACCTTTTTTTAACCGATTCCTTTAATGTTCCTATTTTTCCTTTCATCATATAAATTTAATTGGAGTAGATAGACTAAACTATCGCCCAGTTCACACTCCACCCACATCTATTGAACAGGTGAAGAGGCTCATCCCTTGTTTCCTGTTTAGGATGCGGTTTCTGGTTTTCTCTTTTCCAATCTTTTCACACCTATGTAGCCCCCTGCACATCAGTGGCATTACCGCCTTGCTCGGGGTGATATGATTAAAACAAAAAAAAATATTTATGAATACAGTAACAATATCTTTACTGTGTTCAGAACCTAAAATCTATAATTCTATATACATAAGCTTTGCACTTGTTTATTTGCAAGTAAAACAATATTCATCCTTGATAATGGCTAAGGTTATAGCCGAAAGCGCTCGGAAATACAAAACCATTGGATAATTTTTTTTAATATAATTTGAGTTCT
This sequence comes from Ascarosepion bandense, assembly GCA_037127315.1. Classification (NCBI taxonomy): domain Eukaryota; kingdom Metazoa; phylum Mollusca; class Cephalopoda; order Sepiida; family Sepiidae; genus Ascarosepion; species Ascarosepion bandense. The sequence continues at coordinate 2,240,050 of JBBBDQ010001524.1, forward strand.
TAGTAGAACAAATCATAACACATGAAAAATTATATTAAAAAAGTAATGATAATACCATGTCTATCATTTTCAATAGAAAGTGTATATATATATATATATATATATATATCCGCAGACAGATCTGTTTCGCTGTATCACAGCTCATCAGTACGGTTAGACAGCCGATTGTTTTTTGCCCAGGATTCTACCTCTGAGCTACGGGCGCTCGGTAGAAGGAAGCAGACTTTTTAGCGTGTATATTATCATTATGCATGCCCAATATCTGAGCGTGTTCTAATTCATTGCTGAATGAACGATGCGTATATGCTAGAGTAGCTACTATTTTTCAAAGTCTACCATTCTTCCAGAGTGCTCAATCAGGGTGTGAGAGCGTATATATATATATATATATATATATATATATATATATATATATATATATATATATAATTAAAAGAAAGAGAAAAGTGTATTTAGTTTATCAAGTAAAAAAGGAAAATCGTCGGCTTACACTAAATACAGTCTTCCACGTTCCTCTATATTTTTTCATATTGCTCTTTTCTGCAGATTATATCTGAGAAAATATATATATATTTACGCTCTCACACCCTGATTGAGCACTCTGGTAGAATGGTAGACTTTGAAAAAACAGTAGTTACTCTAGCATCTACGCATCGCTCATTCAGTAATAGATTACGTCACTCTAAGTATTGGCGTTTTTGATTTTGTCGGTTGCACACTATCGTTCTGATTATAAAAGAACTCCCGAATTTGTTATTGAGGGCTTCAGGCTAAGCATAGAAGCCTATATCAAGTGACTTGAGGATTATATCAGCATTCACCAAATTCAAAAGTAGACCATTCAGAAGAGATGCAGGAGACCGTGGTTGAAGCCACTGGCAATTTTATTGAATAAATTGACGCTTTCATACTTTCACAGTAAAAACAATTTACTAAAAGAAGTCATGGGAATGTTGCGTAAGAAGAAAAATAATTTTTTTTTAGCACATAGGGAAAGTGATAACAAAGCCCAAAATTAAGCCAAAAAGAAAATATGTTTAATAACATGATTCGAAACTATACAAAAAATTATGTACCTCCACTCATTTTCGATACCAACATTTTAATGGATGTGCGTTGTGCTGCAGTGGATATCGGCTCAGAACAAGAAATCGGTTAGCCGAGTTCGAATTCCAGCTGAGTCCATTGCATTCTCTTACACACAAATACCCTTGGGAAAGGTATTAATCCGTCTCTTCCCTCCAGCAACGGGTTAAATAGCAGGACAGATTGGATTCTATAGCCTTGGCTGGCAACCAGTCTACCGCAGAAAGCAATGACAACCTACTGCGGAATAATCTTCTGGCCAGTCAATCATGTATCTTTCGAGACATGATCGCCCAAGCGTGTATCACGTATGGCACTTAACTGACTGATTGACATTTTTATTGAATTGAAATTGAAAATGAATTTTGAAATGAAAAGATTTCTTACGCTTTCAGTTTAAATTTAAATGAAAGCTAAATGATTAAATTTACTATTTGCATTAAGCAACATACTCTGGTGGATTTCAAACAGGAATTATATTGATTGGAATCGAAAAATGTGAGATTTGAAAAAACTTTCAATTGTTTAGCCATTTTTAAGCGATTGACACATTTGTAAACAAAAGTTAATCTTCGGTTTTAAAAAATCTTGCAAAAATAAAATATACATTTCATGACGTAGACAATCATGGGTTTTCACGTCTCTCCATCCCTGGTGGCTCTTAGCAAGCTTTCTTCTGTTACACCACGCAACACTCATTCTGTCATCCGCCCGATTAGGTCCTTTAAATATGTTATCCGCTGCTTTCCTATGTCTCCTTTTCCCTCTATCTGGCCTATTAGTATCAGGTTCTCCAAGCCCTCTTTCCTCATTGCATGTCCCAGGAACTTTAGCTGTCTCTTCCTGATCCTCAGTATTAATTTTCTTTTTGTTTCCATAATTTCCAAAACCTCATCAATTCATGATATTCGCAGCATCCTAACTCTCTTCTTTTTTTTTTTTTCAAAAATTTTATCATCGCCTAAATTATTTGTGCGTCTGACTATTAGCGGAAGCGCCGAAATGAACCAGAGGCATTTTGTAAGTTCAGTCTTTCTTTGTTCATTCCTAGTTACTGTATATAATGCATGTTACACATGCCGACATATTTGCCCGGATAGATTTGTTTGTCCATACTAATGATATTATCGACATTACCGGAGAAAAGAAGAATTTTTAGATTTGACTTGGAGTTTATTTTTTTGTTTTGTTTTCTTTTTTAATCCTGTAATCAAATAACTTCTTTTGGGCTTTTCGAAATTCTCAAGCACTACAAAGAAGTTTTATTCTTTATCGGCAGAGTAAGAGGCTAAATTGCGATCGTATCTAGCGAACTGGGCGGAAACTGGTAACACGGCAACGTTGCTTGGTGGGCGCGTTCACTTACAAAACGACCATTATTGTTTTCATTTGCAAAAAATGTTCGTTTTCACAACGTATTTTTTTTTTTTTGCCAATTTATTTTTTTCTAAAATAAACTGGCAAAAAATTGTTACTCTAATTTTTGGTTCCAATATTTTCAACTTGTAGTGAATATTTAATCATCATCTTCTTGATTAATTACAATTTTTTTAATTACAAATTTATTCTTTTCCATTTCCTCTTTGAATTGGTCTACGCTTTGTCATCAATTATCCATCTCTTCTTTTTATCCTTGACTCATATTTCCTTACTGATTAATTCTCTCCGATAACCGTTTATTTCTCTTTTACTTTATTTAACACTTCTTTAGAAACCCTTTTACATTCTCTTTGATTATATTTTTCTTTATTTATTCACCATTTTTTTTTTTTGGGGGGGGGGTCTTTTTTACTTTCCTTTTTCCCTGTAATTCCTTTTCGTTTCGCGCCATACTGTGTATTTCGGGTGAAAAGCAGCAACGATGATTCAACTAAAAATTTATAAGGTGTCCCAGTTAACAAGTTTCCTGATTCTTTTGGTCTATGTTTCAAATTTCACGTTTCTAGCATGCATCGGATTGAAATAAAAGCTGACAGAAAGAGAATAATGAAGAGACAGTTTTATGTGGCCTATTATTCCCATTGATAACTTCCGTTTCTTTTATTTGCGAGCAGAGTCGATTTCGGGGACACGAAATAAAACCAATTTTTATACCTTGAACTTTTAAACGTCAAACAGTTTCATTGCCTTTATTTTGATTCAAAAAAGTCATTTCAAAAAAGAATTTTCTTTTTATTTATTTCTATTTCTTAGCTTTCAAAAAAAGAATGGGTAATTTTAACTTTGGTTTGGTCTGCCAGTTCGATTAGTTTTGTCACGTAAAACGTCTAAATGTAACACGAAGCGATTGTGTCGCTTTTTACGTGAGGACAACACAAGAAAAATAATACATTTAGTGAGTGCAATAAATATCAAAACTTAATGAGGTGGAAGCGTTAAACAAGTTTCACTTGTTAAAGGAATTAAAAAAATAATTATCATTTCAAAGTTCATTCATTTTTGCCATTTTTGCTTCAAATCATATTTTCTTCTAAATCCAACGCGTGTATCTACAAAGACACACGAACATAAATAATGAGTATAGCAATGAATTTGGGAAAATCTATCTATCTATCTATCTATCTATCTATCTATCTATCTCAGTCTGTTCCTATCTATCTATCTATCTATCTATCTATCTATCTATCTATCTCAGTCTGTCTATCTATCTATCTATCTATCTATCTATCTATCTATCTATCTCAGTCTGTCTATCTATCTATCTATCTATCTATCTATCTATCTCAGTCTGTTCCTATCTATCTATCTATCTATCTATCTATCTCAGTCTGTTCCTATCTATCTATCTATCTATCTATCTATCTATCTATCTATCTCAGTCTGTTCCTCTATCTATCTATCTATCTATCTATCTATCTATCTATCTCAGTCTGTTTCTATCTATCTATCTATCTATCTATCTATCTATCTATCTATCTCGTCTATCTATCTATCTATCTATCTATCTATCTATCTATCTATCTATCTATCTATCTATCTATCTATCTATCTCGTTTCTGTTTCTATCTATCTATCTATCTATCTATCTATCTATCTATCTAGTTTCGGTTTTTGGAATTGCATTCATTATCTACCTAACCTGCCATATATGCGTGTGTGTAGTACCGTATGACAGACAGAGATATACATACTTATCCCAAAGAAAAGCGGGTCTCTTACCACGATGCGTGAATATAGAATCCACCTTCGGAGAGGGTCTCTGGGACAACACTCATTTATTGGTCAACAGTAATTGGCGAGATCCGAAGTTGAATAACATGTAATGCTTCGCGGGAGAGATGTGATTGAGGTGTCCTTATTAAACCTTATCAAAAAACTGTACAAAAAGAAAAGGGAAGAATCATCATTGGAGCCGGTTCCACAAAACCGCGGTTCGTAAAAAGCAACTGCTCGTGGGGTAGTTCATCTAAACACTAGCCATGGAGATAGCGATAGAGCAGCAAGTGGCTTGCAAAGTCTCGTCTGTGAGGAAAGGGTTTTTTAGGGAGGGAAATAACTCATCACCCACAAGGACACTGAGATGCTTTTAATATTTCAGGGAAATACACCAGCGAAATGTAATTCTTATAAATAAACATTTGTCCGATAATAAATACAGACGAATATGAAACCACGAATATAAACCATTAGTGACTGAAATATGTGTGTGTACGTGTGTGTTTATATGTCTATCTATGTTTGTGTGTCAGACATTAATATTTCCATAATGTTTCAAACCGCCAAAATATGATAATTCTTCTTACCAATATGTTTCTATATCTTGAAAAGATGAAAGAAGTGTATTTTTTTATTATTATTTCCTTAATTTTTAATGACTTCCAAGACTGAGGAACAAGTTTGCTTTGAAATCTTAGACGAATTTTTCTTTTTCAAATCTTGTTTATTTTATTCATTCGGAGATTCCCTTGCTACTCGCCAATTGCAAACAACTCACATTGCACTACAAAATTTCAGTCTCTGGGAAACATTTTTTTTGTTTTTGTTTTCTGTTCACATTTCTCTTCTCTTTTATTAGGAGATTTTATCATCGTCTTCTCCTTCTCCTACTTCTTCTTCTTCTTCTTCTTCTTCTTTCTTCTTCCTCTTCTTCTTCTTCTTTTTCATCTTTTTCTTCTTTTTTCTTCGTCTTCTTTTCTTCTTTTTCTTTTTCTTCTTCTTCTTTCCTCCTCCTTCTTCTTCTTCTTTTTTCCTCTTCCTCCTCCTTCTTCTTCTTCTTTCCTCCTCATCATTCTTCTTCTTTTCCGTCTTCTTATTCTTCTTCTTCTTTTTCTCGTCCTCCTTCTTCTCCGTCTTCATCTTCTTCTTTTTCTTCTTCTTCTTTCCTCCTCCTCCTTCTTCACTTTTTCTTCTTTTTCTTCTACTTCTTCGTCTTCTACTTCTTCTGTCCTCCTCCTGCATTATCTTCTTCTTCCTCCTCCTCCTCCTCCTTTCCTCCTCCTCCTCCTCCTTCCTCCTTTCCTCCTCCTTCTTCTTCTTCCTTATCCTTCCTTCTTCTTATCCTTCTCCTTCTCCTTATTCTTCTTCTCCTCCTCCTCCTCCTTCTTCTTCACCTCTTCCTCCTCTTCTTCTTCCTTCTTTTTCTTCTTCTCCTCTTTTTTCTTCTCCTCCCCCTCCTCCTTCTTCATCTTCTTCTTCTCTCGTCCTCCTTCTTTTCCTACTCCTTCTTTCCTACTTATTTTTCCCTTCTTCTCCTACTTCTCCTTCTCTTTTTTCTTCAAGATTTTTGTCTTTCTTATTTACCTTCTTCCTTTCTTTCTCTTTTTAATAAACATGTTTCTCAACTATGATGATGCTGATGACTATCATCATCATAAAAAAGGACACGATTTGTTTTTCAGCAATTCGTTATTTTGAACGAAGAAATTCAATGGAGAGACCTACACTGATATTGTCGTCAGCGTCACGAATTTTGACGCCATCTGAAAAAGATCGATTTAAAAATATCTTACCATAATAAGAATATATTTGTTGGGAGGATAGATATCCCGCATGCGCACGCGCACACACAAGTGCAGGCGCGCATACATTGGGCCCCAATATAGATATTCGTCTCTGTTTGTTAATAAACGTGCTGCTAAATTATTAAATACAGTTTCATAATTAAAAGTTGCAATGGTGTCAAAAAGACGAAAGTTGTTAAAATGACTGTGAGCAATATGTGTTATCGGAAGTCTTTCAAATGTTTTTTTTTTTTTCAATAATTTGTGTTTATGTGAGTAAACATATCTGCAGATCTGGGTGTGAGCGTGCAGATAAGGGTCTTTCCCTGCATGTGTGAATCTGTGGACTTATCTTTATCACAAATACACACACTCACATGCCACCTTTTCAGATATACATGATTGAAAAAGAAAACATTCATGACTAAATGTTTCTCTTTATGCATTCATCTATAAATACAGACGAACAGACTTCCTTGTGCGTCTTGCATTGAAGTTAAAATCCCCAGATATTTCCATCATGATATATATATATATATATATATATGTGTGTGTGTGTGTGTGTGTGTGTGTGTGTGTGGAGGGGGGTATAAATGCCCAGTTCATAAACGGCAAGGATAATCCAACAAGATCAACTTAATATAAAATATCAAGTGTTGTATATATAGAGTGAGCTCAATAGATGTTATCCAGAGCAATATGATATTTATAAAGGAAAACTCTACACATCCTTTAAATTGGTTACAAATTATAATTCATTTCAATGAACTAAATTAACTTATTTTTTCAGACCACACAATATACGTTCTATTCGGTATAAAAAATTTTACCGGAATGACAGCAAATCGGTCGAGCTTCGATCCTGGCCAAAAGCAAGTGGATGTGTCTAGCCACACTGATGAGCTGTGATACAGCAACACAAGCTTGTATGTAGATGACTAATATATATATATATATATATATATATATATATATAGTTTTAGTGCAAAGAATCTATCACTTTAACTGAGCAGGTTCATGTTGACTGCGAATTTTCGTGAGGACACCATTATGATGCCCTCACTCATTTCTTGCGAGAAATCCAACCCCGATGATTGAGGACATCATAACAGTGTCCTCACGAAATTTCGAAGTCAACATGAAGCTGCCCAGTTAAAGTGATAGATTTTCTTCACTAAAAATTATCAACCCTCTGCACTAAAAATTATCAACCCTCTGTCCTGGTAACGATCACTTTAAAAAACTGCTTGCTGAAATAGCTTTTATCAGCAAAAGTACTGAAAAAACAACAATCTTGGCAACAAACATGTTTCCTCTGTATTCAAGAAAAAATTGAAATCATTAAATACATGGATAGCAACAGGTTTTTAAACCAGAGGCATCAAACCATGCAAACTGCAAACACATTAAAGAACTAACCTTACAATCATGCTAAGAAATACTACAAAAGCCAAAGTTATAATATCAACAACACTCTTACATCAAATTGTACCTATTCCATAACACAAACTGTGATCTATTTTAAAGTTTTATAGAAAAAGTGATTTCCTAAGTTTAAAATTAAGGTTAAATTTAGAAAATTAGATTAATTATAAAAACTGAGTTTAAATAAAAAAAATATTGCATAGTTGTACAATTAAATAAGAAAGATAGGTCCAATAAATGATAACTATTATTTCAAATTCATCGCATCTAATCCTATTCTTCCCCACCAATACACTTCTTTACTCTCCCCTTCACTAAACCCGAAGGAAAAAATCCAGCCACTATGCCATAAAAAACTATGCAATATCTTAATGTTAAATGTGTCTACAAAATTCCCGATAAGTTCATTAATCAACTCTATCCCTCACAAACTTCCTCTTTTCAAAATTCCAACGGGCAATTTACAAGACTCATCTCCTTATCACTAACCCCATCTACATCCCACACACAATTCGCCAAATATAAGAAAAGAGACTTTCCATTCCTTTTCACACCACCTGAGGAGATATTTCCATTTCAATGTCGAAACAAAATGTACACTTTGTAGTGGATAAAAAATTTGTACATGTTAAAACTATAATCTATAATAAATATTCACAGCTCTATATTGTATATCAAGCACTGTTTTAAATTAATGTTTTGAACGTTGCAAATTTTTCTTCGTTCCTTATTCACTTGTATATATATATATATATATATATATATATATATATATATATATATGCATTACTCTTCAATCCTGAATTGAGTTTTCTCGGTTACTGGCTTGTGTATACAAAACGTATATATAACTCGTTAAAATATCTTCCTCACTCTGCCGATAGCTTAGAAGTAAACTCTCCGATTGATACCAAATCGCTCTAGTTTCGATCCCGGCTAGAAGCAAACGAATGTGCTTCAACACTGATGACTTGTAATGCAGCAAAACAGGTTTGTATGTGGATGACTGTATATATATAGCTTATCACACCCTACCTCCCGAGTAAATACAGCATCAAGTCAACTCTAGAGGCAATCCAAATCCTCAAGAGCGAACAACCCAATAATGAAATCATAGCTTCACTTGATGTCGAAAACCTATTCACTAACGTACCCGTTAGCGAAACTATCGACATAATTATAAGGAATGTCTACAATAATCCTGCATTACCTCCACTCAAAATTAATCCCAACATCTTTCTTAAGTAAAATCCTACTAGCTTGTACTACCGAACTCCCTTTTGTCGACCCAAACAACACTATATATATACAACGTGACGGCGTTTCCATGGGTTCAGTACTCGGTCCGACATTTAGCAATTTCTACATGTCGAACCTCGAGAATACTACCTTTACAAAATTCAAAAAACCATCAATTTACCTTAGATACGTTGGTGATATCCTACTATTAATTAAAAATACTGACGAAATCCTACAACTTCAAAAACAGTTTCAGGATAACTCAGTCCTAAAATTCACCTATGAACTCAGCAATGACAACAAAATTCCTTTCTTCGATATACTAATCAACACTAACGGCAATAAGTTCACTATCTCACCATATAAAAAAGCCACTAACAAAAATCCCTCCACGCTTAATTATATTAGCGAATGCCCCCACTATTACAAATTAGCAATCATAGAAAATCTACTACATCGTGCAAAAACCAATTCGTCTACGAAACACATCTTCCACGGTGAACTAAAAAACATAAAACAGACACTCATCAACAATAATTTTCCTAATTACATAGTTGATGAACAAATACGACATTTCCTTAAAACCCTTAACACGGAAAAAACAACACATGGTAATAGCCCAATCAATCCCAAACATATCATTCTCTTATATCGTAGCCAAATGCACTCCAACTACCAACTAGACGAAAATATCCTAAAAAAAACTCATAAACAATATCTCTCCGACAGAACCCAACAAAAGAATTAAATTTATCATATATTACGCTAAATCCACAACATCCAACTCAATCGCCCGCAACGACTCCTCCCCCACTGTTAGCGATTTGCAAAAAAACAATGTAGTGTATAAATTCAAATGCCCCTTTCGAGAATGTAACAAACTAAATAACACCTACATTGGACATACTACTAACTCGCTTTCGCGGAGACTTACATTGCACTTAAATGAAAATTCTAACATATTCCGACATTTAAAACACCACGGCTATCAACACACACTTCTTAGGAAAACACTTGTTGAAAATACATATATACTTAGACAAGAAAATAATAAACGAAAACTTAAAATTCTAGAAGCTATCTACATCAAACAGTTTAAACCTAGCCTAAATAAAATAAATTTCGACACCTCCACTAACATACTTCAATGCCTATAATCAACGGGAGAGGTCATAGTTATTATACTTACCCCCTACACAATAGTAGCAGTAGTTCCCAGATCAATCCCTCATGCCACTATACTCTCACTTGACCAAAAACACACTACCACCATTCCTTCTCGGCCTGCAGCTATGTGCGACGCAAAAAATGGACCTGTTTAATTTTCTCTGTATAACTCCACTCTGTTAATAATTTAAATGTTCTATGTTCACTGTATATTAAATGATCATCCTTTGATAATGGCTTATGTAAGCCGAAAGCTCAGACCTGATAAAAAAATCAACAATTATTTCGATTGCTTGTCGTCTTTTCGTGACAACGCTATCAAGCTAATCAGATCATACGAAAGGATCTTACACAAAATAAATAGACAGAACTTGTCTATATTATTCAATGAAACCTGTATTAATATGTATATACATATATGAATGCTAAAATAAATAGTGAGAGATTTTTCGTTTGTAGATGCGCACTAATTTCTGCTTCGATGTTCTTCCTGTCAATATTTTGCATGAACTTCGAACGACAATTTTTAAACATCATTTTTTTTTTCGGAGAGGGAAACTAATATTCGCATATTTTTTTTTTTTTTTTTTTTACTGGACAATGATTTCATTGGCACTGAACAATCTGCAAAAAATATTTTCCGGCATAAAACCAGTTAAAAAAACATGAAAATTAGAGAATTTGATTTTTTTGTAAACAAATATTTCCACAGAGATAAATATTTAATCGTCTGTCTATAATAAAAATAGAAGAAAACATTTTCCGGTCTCAATTGGAAACCTGAGGACAACCGTGAAATGAATTGTCCAATAACTTATGGTGAAAAATTGTCAAAAAGTGTTTACATCAAAATAAATGTTTGAAAACGATCAAATTACTCTTGTTATTGACTAAGTCTTCCATAAAAATCAGTTTTGTCAAAAGAAAATTTATTAAAATCTTTAGAATTCATTTTTATAATCAATAAATAAAAATTGTTGAGTCAAATACGAGAGTTGTTAGTGGTAAAGGCCGATGTTTGAACCTAGGTCAAAAACAGAATACTTTCTTTCAGGACAGGCAGGTTGCTACACTTTGAGGAGTGGCGCAATACAGTCTTCTCATTTTCTATTCGTCTATTGCATGTCTAATCTAGACTAAGTAAATTGGTATATTTGTTAAGGAAAAAAAACATTTGAAATTTTTTACTTAGACCCTGATACTCTACCGACATCTTTTTCTAAATTTATCAAATAAAAGCAACTGATACTCGGATTTTTCGAGTGAGTACTTGCAGATTACCGGTGATATCCGAAGAACATGTGATATCCTTGATGATTAACTTTGATGATAAGCTTAATAAATTCGAGCAAATTAAGCTTCATCTTCGAAGATCTGTTCAGAAATAAGGATTCTTATTATTCTATTTTTTTACACTAATGTTAAACTTTTACTTCGAAGATCTGTTCAGAAATAAGGATTCTTATTATTCTATTTTTTTACACTAATGTTAAACTTTTACAAGACCCAAGAGCCACTTGAGGTAGCGTGTTACTGTGGAAATTTATTGATTTAGCGGTAAAAGTATATTGTAAAATGGCAGTTTATGAAGATATGTGGTAAAGATAGTGGCTAAACCTAGTCTGGAACAGATTAAGATTGTTGTGGCTAGGGAAGCATAATCTTGGGGGTCAGTTCCATAAGAGTGTGAATCCTGAAAGAAAGCTATTTTAGTAAAACAAACATCTCATGGGTATAATCCTTTCATAAATTTATCAACTAAATTTTTAAACATAGCGGCGGAATTACAATTAGAAAAAAAATGGCAATTGACATTGTATTGAAATCAATACCCAAAAATGATCATTTATGATAAAATGTTTAAAACATCGGCAATATAATTGTTCATGACTTGGTAGCTCATATTCAGTCGCTTTCTCACCGATGTGGCTTCCCTCTGTTTTTCCTACAAGTATTTTCATGACAACTGATCTGACGAGCTTTTTTCCTGGTTCTCCGACCACATGTATTAATTTGTGCTACTGGATAAATTTTAACGTCGAACTAAATGTAACCGTCTCTTCTACTTTATCAGTTTCTTTTCTCGCACTTCCCGTTTGTGGAACTCACTTCCACTTGCATGCTTCCCTGATAGCTACAATCTCCAAAAGTTAAAATGTAGCGTCTATTGTAACCTTTTATCTACTTGATTCCCATCCGTCGCTTATATTTTTTTGACATTTCCTGTAATTTTTTTAAACTGTAGTCCCTGCGCACCAATGGCGTTTCTGCTTTGTTTGAGGTGAAATTATTACTAAAAAAAAAAAAAAAAATGGCGTGAACAACTATTTAAGAATTTAAAATATAATCAGATGTAAATTATTTTCATCTCTTGATATTATGGCAGGAATGAGAAAATTTAAAAATGTGAAACACTATTAACAAAAAAACAACCCAAAAACAATCTGGTAATTTCTTTCACAATGTATTCTATAGAAAATATAGCTAAAAATAAAGTGTCCTTCCAACACCAGCAAAAAAACACGAATATTTTTCTCGTGTGAGGTCCAACAAGGATCGGCATGCGTAATCAATGTTGGTGAAAATATAGACGTATTAAGAAACGAAAATATATTTAATCGATTAGATAAATATAAGCGGGAGATTAAAGAAGAGTGAGGAGTAAATATAATTGGGGGAGTAAATACGATTGGGGAGTAAATATGATTGGGGAGAAAATATGATTGGGGAGTAAATACGATTGGGAGTAAATATGATTGGGGAGTAAATACGATTGGGAGTAAATATGATTGGGGAGAAAATATGATTGGGGAGTAAATACGATTGGGAGTAAATATGATTGGGAGTAAATACGATTGGGAGTAAATATGATTGGGGAGTAAATATAATTGGGGAGTAAATACGATTAAGGAGTAAATATGATTGGGGAGTAAATACGATTGGGAGTAAATATGATTGGGGAGAAAATATGATTGGGGAGTAAATACGATTGGGAAGTAAATACGATTGGGGAGTAAATACGATTTGGGAGTAAATACGATTGGGAGATTGAAGAAGAATTGGGGAGTAAATATGATTAGATAAGAATGAGGAATATGTTTTTTGAGGTTGCAAATGACAACCAACAAAAATAAAATAAAAGAGGTGAACTAAGGAATAAGAAAAAGAAAAACCTTTTCACAAATTTTACAAATGCTTTGGAAAAACTGTATTATATTTTGTATTTTACAAATGTTTTGGAAAATCGCAACTGATTTCCTGATTTTCGGTTCCTATTAAGTTACAACTTCTTTCTTTTAAATTATAAATCAACTTCACGGTTTATTTCGGTGCATACGACCACCGAAATCCCCAACCGGTAAGGAAGCTTGATTAGCAGCCCCGAATAGTGTTTTGTGATCCTCGTTATCTTATCAACATTTGCTTTCATCTACCGACATTTATATAAGTTAAAAATGAAACTAAGTACACCTGACTATTAAAGGATGAAAAATTGTAGCGGAATTTTGACGGAATTTTCTGTTCCTTTTTTTGTTTTTTTCTCGTTCAAATCCGTGAATTTGTTTGGTTTCTGCTAAATCTTGAAAAAGAAACGCTATATAGAGTTCACAATTTTTATTCCTATTGTTGAATGTGTTAAAATTTTAAAATTATTTGACAAGAAATATTTCAAATTGATGCTAAATATTGTCGCCAAACATTTAAGTTGAAACGATCTATTATGACATGTCTATGATTCGAATTTAGATAAATTGTATTCATTTTCAAGTTTTCTTGTTGAGTTGTTCACCGATATTGCTTATGATCCAATATAATTATGCATAATTAGGTCAGATAAAAACTTTTTTTAACATGACTTTCAACCTGATGAAATTCCTGGTGTAGTAAATGGTGGGGCAGAATTATAGATATATATAATATAGTCATCCGCAGACAAATCTGTTTGGCTGTATCACAGCTCATCAGTACGGTTAGGCTCTGATTGCTTTTAACCCAGGATTGAAACCCGACCGAATTATAAGTGTGTGTGTGTGTAAGTGTGCATGTAGATAGATAGATAGATAGATAGATAGATAGATAGATAGATAGATAGATAGATAGATAGATAGATAGATCTGAACAGGCGAGATAGATAGATAGATAGATAGATAGATAGATAGATAGATAGATAGATATGAACAGGTGAGATAGATAGATAGATAGATAGATAGATAGATAGATAGATAGATCTGAACAGACGAGATAGATAGATAGATAGATAGATAGATAGATAGATAGATAGATAGATCTGAACAGGCGAGATAGATAGATAGATAGATAGATAGATAGATAGATAGATAGATATATGAATTAAATGCAGTTTAAACAGCTATTAATTTCATATATTAATATATTAATAAATATACACGCTATCCTACGTCGGTGGCGCGACTCTGAGTTTCACACACACACACACACACACACACACACACACACACACACACACACACACACACACACATATCCGAGTGAATACAGAACGAGGAAAGAATTCTTACAACGTCCAAAACATTAATTTAAAACAGTGCTCGATATATAATATATAGAGCTGTGAATATGTATTATAAATTATATTTTAGAACATGTACATAATTTTTCTATATATAACCGCTACGAAGGTACGCTCGTTTCCGCATCGAAATTTCAATGCCTCATCAGGCGGTGAGACATTGAAGTTTCAATGCGGAAACGAGCGTACCTTCGTAGCGGTTATATATAGAATAATTATGTACATGTTCTAAAATATAATTTATAATACATATATATATATATATATATATATATTGACAACACTAAATTCAAATCCATAGCGATGCCCCCTCAACCCTCAGCAATGAGGAAAGATGTAAATGAAAAAAAGAGAATATAAAATAGTGGAATCTCAACTGAAAGAGTTATTATATATTATTCCATTTATATGATAAATATTAACAATTGAATTGCATTGACAAAACAAATAAGTTTATTTCGAATAAAATCCTGTGGCAAGTAAATGCCTTGATGCACTGTAGTATATATATATATATGTGTGTGTGTGTGTGTGTGTGTGTGTGTGTGTGTGTGTGTGTGTGTGTGTGTGTGTGTGTGTGTGTTATTATAGCATACTGCATCTCAATAGCTATACAGTTTTGGTGTCAAAACATCATCAGCTAGAGAGTATGGTTGTAGTAAAACAACTGGTTTTACAGCAACCACACTATCCCGTAGATTTACCTTTCACATTTCTGATCAGAGTTCTATTAAACAACATTTCTTAGAAAACATACCCATGTATGTAATATTCGACAGATTTTAGTATATAGTGTGTATATGTGCGTGTGTGTGCGCGCGCGCACGCGAGTGTGTGTGTGATATACAATGTGTTTTGCCAAAAACTATCGACGAGATTCATTCTGGAAAATAACGTTTTAAAAGCAAGTGGAACTTGTAATTATCTTACCTATATCAAGAAATAGACTATTTTTAATAATAATAATAATAATAATAATAATAATAATAATAATAATAAAAACATGAAAACAGAAAAACATTATTCAATAATGAAAGAAGGCAGTAAATACAAACAAGATTTACATTCAGTAGATTCTGTAGAAAAGCAAAACAGAAGCCAAGAACCAACTATTGCGGCAAAAATATGAAAATAAAAGCCAAAGATAAAGCTCTTGAACCGATGAAACAACGCTGCCAAGACAAACCTCTGCATGGCCAATATCCAAAACGTGTCAATAAATTCAATGTTGATAAAGTTAATACTCACTGATGGTTACGTGCATCTGGATTAAAGTATGATACTGAAGGCTTTATTTTTGCTGCGTAAGATCAAAGTCTTTTCACTAGGAAATATGTAAACAAATACTGGTATGAACATCACCCAGCACCAGTTACAGAAATAGAAGATGTCACCATTCTGTGGGATGACACCATCTACACAGACAGAAAAATTGAAGCAAAAAGGCCAGTCAGCATTGTCAAAAACTAAAAAGAAAAAAATTGCCTATTAATTGATATGGCTTGTCCAGTGGATTGTAACATAGCAGCCAAGGAATTCGAAAAACTGTCAAAATATAAAGACCTGGAAATTGAAATGGAAAAAATGTGGAAATTGAAAACAAGTATCATATCAGTGATATTGGATGCACTTAGAATGATAAA
This sequence comes from Ascarosepion bandense, assembly GCA_037127315.1. Taxonomy (NCBI): domain Eukaryota; kingdom Metazoa; phylum Mollusca; class Cephalopoda; order Sepiida; family Sepiidae; genus Ascarosepion; species Ascarosepion bandense. The sequence continues at coordinate 2,256,099 of JBBBDQ010001524.1, forward strand.
AAATGATACAAAAAATACATTGAAAGAATCCCTGGAAACCCCAGCTTAAGAGATATACAAAAAATTGTCTTGTTAAGTCCAGCTCCCACACTAAGAAGAACTTTGTCTATGTAACGCTTGGGATAATAGGGGATATAGAAATGGAGCCAAAGCAACACACCACAACCTGCCTTAGGTCTTCCTGCAAACTTGGTAGGTAGTGCGACCATAGCAGAAATAGATTTAAAATGAAAAATGACATAATAATAATAATAATAATAATAATAATAATTGGAATGAAATTTAATTTGAATAAATCTGCTAAAGCTACAGTTTTACGTGGATCAATACAAGAAACATCCTCAATTAGCCTAGACCCTGCTGTAACAATAAAAGAATTAAAACCAGAAGAAGCTTATAAATACCTAGGTGTAAATGAGAGCGAAAACATTCACCATAAAAAAATGAAAGAAATAGTGCGTAAAGAGTACTATAGAAGGCTACGAATGATATTAAAAACTGAATTAAATTCACAGAACAGAGTTATGGCCATTAATAGCCTTGCAATCCCAGTTGTCCAATATAGCTTTAACATCTTAAACTGGACTCTAAACGACATCAGACGAATGGATGCTAAAACAAGAAAGCTTCTTTCTAAGCATAAGATGCATCATCCAAAGGCTGATGTAGACCGTCTATACATACCCCGTAAAGAAGGTGGAAGGGGTCTTATTCAGCTGGAATTGTCATACAAGACAACAACTATTGGCTTACTAACATACATAGAAACAACAAAGGATTGGATGATACAATTAGTAAGGCAACATGAAGAAAGAAAGAAAAAATATTCAATAATAAAAGAAGGCAGTAAATACAAACAAGATTTACAGTTAGTAGATTCTGTAGAAAAGCAAAACAGAAGCCAAGAACCAACTATTGCGGCAAAAAATATGAAAATGAAAGCCAAAGATAAAGCTCTTGAAAAGATGAAACAGCGCTGGCAAGACAAACCTCTGCATGGCCAATATCCAGTACGTGCCAATAAATCCAATGTTGACAAAGTTAATACTCATCGATGGTTACGTGCATCTGGATTAAAGTCTGAAACTGAAGGATTTATACTTGCAGCACAAGACCAAAGTCTTTTCACGAGAAACTTTCAGGCAAATATTATGCATAATAATATAGATCCAAAATGCAGGTTTTGTGATAAACACCAAGAAACAATAGACCACCTAATCTCAGGCTGTTCTGTGCTTGCCCCAAACGAATATAAAAATCGCCACGATAGAGTTGGGCAATATTTACATTGGACAATGTGCAAACATTATGGAAAAGCTGTAAACAAACACTGGTATGAACATCATCCAGCACCGATTACAGAAATAGAAGATGTAGCCATTCTATGGGGTTACACCATCTACACAGACAGAAAAATTGAAGCAAACAGGCCAGACATTATTGTTAAAAACCAGAAGGAGAAAACTTGTCTATTAATTGATATGGCTTGTCCAGCGGATTGTAACATAGCAATCAAGGAATTTGAAAAACTGTCAAAATATAAAGACCTGGAAATTGAAATAGAAAAAATGTGGAAATTGAAAACAAGAGTTGTGCCAGTGATAGTAGGTGCACTTGGAATGATAAAAAATGGAACAAAACAACACATTGAAAGAATCCCTGGAAACCCCAGCTTAAGAGACATACAAAAAATTGTCTTATTAAGTACAGCCCACACACTAAGGAAAACTTTATCTATGTAATGCTGAGGATGATAGGGAAGATAGAAAACATAAAATGGAGCCATAACAACACGCCACTACCTGCCTTAGGTCTCCCCGCAGACTTGGTTGGTAGTGAGACCAAAGCAGAAATCGAAATATGATGAAAAATGACATAATAATAATAATTCTGTTGGCTTATCTTATAATTTCTTCGACTAACGGAATTACATCTACTCTTCGGGAGATTTGATGATAAACTCGAATATATATACACAAGATATATCAAAAATACTTTTATTAAGTTTGGGGACGGGTTGTTTACATCAAAACAGAGCCAAGCCAACATATTAACCCGAGAACACTAACCAGGGGTATATACTACCCAGTGCAAATGACGCCATTTTAATTACAATTTAATTAAATTTTCAGTACCTGATTTTCTTACTTAAATAATAAGTTTTTCAGTTCCTATTAATTTTAACTAAACGTAGAAATTTTGAAGCGCCTGCATGTTAAATATTTCATATAAAGATTTATATTTAATATTTTTTTGATATTTTCAAAATTGGGTATGATATACTTATGGTTAGTAGTGGTGTAACTTTAATTGATGGTTAGTGTTTCAGGGTTAATTGTAAATTGATGGTGGTGTCTAACCTATATTGTGCCAAGGAGATTCCGATCCGCCCACAAATGTTCAGGGCGACAATTTGTAATTCCATCTCTTCCAAATGTTGCCTTATCCGTTAGCAAGACTGAAGAGAGAAACAGCGGATCGGCAGTTTGTGCAATAAACCATCGTCAAAAGTCCTATGTGATGAGTGATGAGTGGGGGGCTAAAGAACCCGCACACATTGTAAATGATGCAGATACAGGAGCTGCTCTTGAAGTACCCTCCCAGTGGTACTATGAGATGTACCACTTGACGGGCCACTTGACGTCTGGATTGTCCTCGAAGACTGTACAATGTGCTCTTCGTGGTCAGTTAGTCATACGAGTGGATCTTGGTCTTCTTCGATCCATAGCTTGTGTTGCCATGGATCCTGTCTCAGCAACGCGATGATAAACAGCAGCAATGGTTGGATGATTGGCTGCATTCTGTCTGCAAGCGATGTTTGATAGAGCCGTTTCATCTAGGAGACGCAGGTTCGATTCCTGCCATAGGACGCACATTTTCCTAACAATAGTTCTCGATTATTCAGGCCGGCACTTATAAAATATACTGTTTAAGTAAAAAAAAAAAAAAGAAAAAAAGGAGTAACTACTCAAAACGTGTATCAATTAAAAATAATGTTTAAATAAATAAGTTATTATTATTAATATATACTAGCAGTATCACGTATGGCCCTTAACTGACTCATATGTCGCTTCCCAATATCTATGAGTATGATACTGGAATAACAACATCGTTAAAGTACTAAACACTCGCAATACTTGTAACGGCGAGATTGCTTTTAGTATTAACATTGTGCACACACACATATATATATATACTATAGTCATCCGCAGACAGATCATTTTCTGTGCATTATAGCTCATCAGTACGGCTTAGACTCCGGTCGCTTCCTAAGCCAGGATGGAAACTCGACCGAATTAGCGTCAGTCGGCGATTCTATCTTTAGGCCACGAGCGTCCAGTAGAAGAAGGCAGGCTTTTTAGCGCGTATGAACCCGGCCAATATATATATATATATATATATATATATATATATATATATATATATATATATATATATATATATATATATATTTTACTTACAACTTTTAGTAATTTTTCCTATACATATTAAAGCAGTATACGTGAATCATCATTATATATATATGTATTATAATAGTTATTACAATGGTTTATAAAAACATGGTATCTTTACTTCATATTTCGGAGCAGAATCGTTCCTCTTCGGGTGATATGTTGAACTGAAAATAAATGGTGAAAACGATTTATTTTGAGAATGTGAGATGTATTTATGGTTATTTCGGTGATTAGGGAGTGGCGGTTCTAGGAAATGAAATATGGTGTGTCTAAACTTGCTATATATATATATATATTTAATTGGGCAGCAACCCTTTTTTCAAACACATTTTATTAAATACGCCCGGCAAGGAAGGTTTAAATAATTTTTTATAAAGTTTTTTTCAGCATCTTAACATTTTGATGGATATAAGAAAATTGTTCATAATTTTTATTGTTCCAAGCGCTTTCGGCTATTTCTATAGGAATTTTCAAGGATATTCTTGGCTCTAGTGTTGTTATTTTCCTCATATTTTGACTATTACGTAGCAATTTATTTTGTTTCGTTTTTGCAAGAGGTGCGTTCATTCCAAGCTCTCATTATTAAAAAAATAAATTATGACTTTGTTTTATTGCATTTTTTATTTTACAATTCAGGGACTATTTTTTGTAAGCGGGTGGTCCTGTTTGATAAAAAAAAAGAAAACTGATGATTTAAATACCCCGAGAATTTGTCCTTATAACTAATATAAACATTATGTCTGAGAAAAATTAATTTTTCGAAATTTCATAAAATTACGTGGAGATTAACAAATGCAAAACCTGTTTTTAATAAAAAATATATTTTTACCAAGATTTTCTAAAAGAAAAAAGAAACTTTTCTAAAATGATTTAATTCATTTGCTAATAAATCCTAAAGTTTCATTAAAATTCTGTTAATATCTAATTTTTGCAAGACTTTCCAAATCAATGTGTTTTTCATCGCAAAAAGACGGTAAATTTTCCCATTCTAATTTATGGTAACCTGTTCACAAAAGAAATTATTCAACTGTGTAAGATTCTAAAATGATAAAATATAATTCAATAATGAAAATATCCTTTGGTCTTTTCTCTTAATAATAAAGATTTTGACGGTAAAATTCTCGTGAATATTTTGATAAAACTGTCATGTATTTTGACGAGAATGCATTCACTTTTGCTCAGTTTCAGTGAATTTCTGAAGGTATCCAGTATAAGTATATAAACCATACACAGATTTGTGTGTGCCTGTGTACATACGAACTCAATCATATATTCACCTACAAATATATATGTTCAGTTTGAATGTCGTATTTAAATTTGTTCATGTTACATAAATATTAAAATACATAATCAAAAAATCTTCCTAATATCTTATTTTCATATAATGGATATTTATTTTCCGAGAAATGAGGGGATTTATGATTTAATATTTTAATGATTATACGCGTCATCATCAAATTGTTACAAAAACAATTTTTGTTCAAAATGAAAATAAAAATAATAATAAAAAAACAGAAAAACTATTTATTATTAGATCCCTTAAAAATAAAAATTTATTAAATAAACGCAACGAAATTAATGTCATATGTAGACATTGTAAATTATTCGCATTAGAAAATGGATAAAACCTAAATTAAATAACATGCATATAACCAACAAGTACATAAGCAAAATAATCACTGACGAACTAGGTAAAAATAAAGTCGAACATAGAATATATATATAATTTTTTAAAATAAATCCCCTCGTTGTATAATAAAAAAAACTTTACAACAAATAAATAGATGGAACAAAAAAAATTACAGCTTAGGTTTTTTTGTTTAAATCTTTTCTTTTCCCCCTCCCCAAAAAAACAACTGTACAGTAAATAAACAAATAGACTAAAAAGGATAAGTAAGGAAAGAATAGGGGATTAGTACTCAAAAGGAATATCACATCAAAGGTAATAAAACTGAAGAGAATGAAGGGAAAATGATAAGATCAGATTAATGGCAGGTAAAACATTAAAGAAGGAAAACAAACAAGGAAAGAATAGGATTGAGGAAAAAGGAAGAAGAGGAAAAATGTTGGTTAGCATGTATTCTTCGAGATCAAACCCCAAAGTGAATCTCCATTCTGATCAGCCACAAAAAGACAACCTCAGACATTCATAGCAAAACAAAAGATTTTGTCATTTAAATGTAAATCATCTGCACAACGGCATCAACATTGCCTGATGATGAGAAACAATGTAAAATTGATAAATAACTATATATATATATATATATATATATATATTATATATATGTGTGTGTGTGTGTGTGTGTGTGTGTGTGTGTGTGTGTGTGTGTGTGTGAATGCATCCAAAAAAGCGATATCTAAGGATTAAAATGACTTTTAAAAAAACTATTTCTTGAAGCTTTATTTTAGTTTTATTTTCAGGCACGTACATTAAATTTACAAAGTCAAAATAAATGAAAATTGATTAGAATGATTTATTTTTATTTTGAAATCTTTAAAGATAGCAGATTTCAGCCATATTTACAGTCGTGTCAGCACGGGGTAATTCTCTTTAACTGAGTAAGATTAACTGATTTAAAAATTAAATAATTCGAAACAAATATTACTTTTAGGTTAAAATATCACAGATAAGAATTTTTTGACGCGGAGATAGCTACTTTCTTTATTTTATAATGTTTAACTACCAAATAATATTAAAAATGTAAGAAAATATTTTCTGTAATCTAATATTATTATTGAATTTTAGGTGCTTTGGATTCAAATTTACTATATTTAACGCTCTTATTATATATTAATGTCGTGTTTAGACGCTCATATTTACAAAAATCGGCACATTTGTACTAAATTTTTAAAAAAATGTCTGAAATACTGAGGATTGTTGAACTGTAGTAAGTTTTTCTATTTATAATTAGTAAATACAGTTTTTACTTAATAACAATATCACTTAGCTCCTACAAATTAATGTGTAATGTAAACGATATAAAATTAATAAATTATTCTAATTAAAATTTTAAAATGATTATTTTAAAAATTCATAACTCAGCAAACTTTTTTTCTTACGACAATAGTGTCTACAATATATTTTATTCCTAAAAAGTTTAAAACTTTATCTAATTAAGTAATGTCTTTAGTTATATTGCATTTTTATCTTACTATTTAGGGAAGATCTACTGTAACTGAGTGCCCTGTTTGGTGAAACAAATTAATGAATCAAATTCGCAAATAACTTACCTTTATAACTAACATAAGCATTGAATCGTACAAAAATGAATTTCTAGAAATTTCATAAATTAAATAAGTGGGAGGTAAAAATGTAAAAAACGTATTTTGCCAAGATATTCTAAAAATAATAAGTTGTAAAATAATTTTATTCAGCTGTGAATATATTCCAAAACTCTTTTTTAAATCGAACAATTAATTGGTTGTGCAAGAATTTCCAAATCGATGTATTTTTTACTGGAAAAAAAGCTAAAATTTTCTAGCCTAATTCAGGGTCACCCGCTGATGCAAGAAAAATGGTTAAAAGTTCTCAAAAGTATTACAAATATAATAAAATAATAAAAAATTATTATTATTTTTTTTTTTTTTTTTGCTTTTAATAATAAAACCAAGATTTTGACGGTAAATCTTTGTTTTTATTAAGTTCAGGTCATTTTTTTCATGTTTATTTTTAATGAATCTTGGTATATATATATATATATATATATATATATGATGAAAACGTTATAATTTCTTGTAATTTAAAAAAATTCGCGCTCAAAAATTCATTACCACGTGAACGTTAAAGAAAAACACCGTTACGTGAGCGTTCTTTAAAAAAAAGGTAAACGGTAAAATCAGTTATTGAATATCGCCTGAAGTTACCACTCATGGTAGAAACCTAGGTCACATATAACTCATTTACAAATGGCATATATATATACTGGAAATATATATATATATAGTCCTAATATATATATATGCCATTTGTAAATATATATATATCACCCACCTAAGTACTGACTAGGCTCAACGTTGCTTAACTTATATATATGTGTGTGTGTGTGTGTGTGTGTGTGTGTGTGTGTGTGTGTGTGTGTGTGTGTGTGTGTGTTAACGGTCATGTCACGTTGAATACAGCGGTTCCCGCTCGATCACCGAAGTTAAGTAACGTTGAGCCTAGTCAGTACTTAGGTGGGTGACCACTTGGGAATACCAGGTGCTGTTAGCTTGGAGTTCCAATTCCAGTCGAGCACACTGCATTCACTAGCGCACTAGTATCCTTGGGAAAGGCATTAATCCGTCCGTTCCCTCCAATTATGGGTTAAATAATTGAGGTCTGCTGTTCATGCGATCTGTGGCAGATTTCTGCACCGATTGCATGGTATATCACACGCTAAAAGTTTGTCTTTTTTTTACTGAGCGCCCATAGCTCGGAAGTAGATTTGCCGAATGATGTCAATTCGGTCAGGTTTCAATCCTGGTTAAAAGCAATCGGATGTCTAACCGTAATGATGAGCAGTGCTACAGTGAAACGGATCTGTCTGCGGATGACTATACGGAGAAGCGGGTCATAAAGTCACAGTTTTTTTTTTTAACATAACGATGATATGAGTTAGGTTGTACATGACCATTTCAGCGAATATTATGATGAGGAGCTATTCGGGATGTCATTTCAGTTTAAGGAATTCACATGAAGAAGTTGAAATTGTAAAATGTTACACCGACCGGTGTGGCAAAAACTAACAACAGTGGGGCACAATAAAGCAAGGTCAAGGTTTTTTTGTTTTTTTTTTGTTCTAATCGTGTCGCCCCAAGCAAGGCATTTTACTGCAACTGTTGAGTAGGGGTTATATAGGTAACTTATGAAAAAAAGTGACAGGTTACAGGGGGTGTCAGGAAAGCGGGTAGAATACTGATGAGAGTGAAGTGGACGAATAAAGAAGCATGAGAGAGAGAGAGAGAGAGAGGATGCAAATTAGTGAGATAGGAGATTAATATTGACTTTACATTTTAATTCTTAAAGATTGTAGCTGTCGGGAAAGCAAGTAAACGGAAGTGAATTCCACTGCGAGAGAAGAATCTGATGGAGTAGAATTTGCCTTTACAATTTATTGGTTTCACAGTAAAAGGGTGGGACCTAGTTGCTAATCTTGTGGCTCGAGTAAATTCATATATAGGGGGCACCAGTGAGCTAAGTTAATCTGAGCAGAAGCCATATATATATATATATATATATATATATATAGGCAGCAAGTATTCATCGAAACAAGTTTGATTAAAAAGGACCGATAAGGTTAGTCTGTTTATTTCTTTTATTATTATAGTTTTCTTACTTTCGGATAAGATGTTGAGTTTTTGCTCGAAGTAGTGGATAAACCGTTCAAATTAGTTATGAATTCCAATAATATAACTAAATTCTAACTACTACCCAGACACCCCATCATTATCGAAAATGAGTGCGCGATGGTCGTTACTACCTGAACAAAAATAATAAAATATGAACTTCGGACAGTTTAGACACATCACAATTCTCAAGACCATTTACCCGAAAATTGTAAAAGTATAATTAGAAAATTAAACAGATAGACCCTGTCGGTTCTTTTTAATCAAACTTATATATATATATATATATATATATATATATATCCGCATTATATATATATATATATATATATATAATGCGGATTATATATATATATATATATATATATATATATATATATATATATATATTTAGTGTATCGAGGCAATAGATAATTTTCTAAACATGTACTGTTAAATATAAAAAACAATTAATCTCTATTATGTTTAATCATGGGCCATTCTAAACATTGCATTTTGGCTTTAATTTCAGGTGAAAATAAAGACAAAAATCCTCCAACATAAGCATAATTTTTCATTAAGTTAGTTCTAAGCTTTCGGCTCACATGAGCCATCTTCAGAGAGGTTACAGGAATGTTAACATAAAAATATCCACCATCAAAGACGATTTTATCTTGTGTTGACATAAAACTTTGCTAAGCAACGATAACAATCACCAAATAGCAAACGCAGCTCGTAAATTTGTAATGTGGTTCTATGACGTCACACCGCGTGAGAGGCCGAAATGTTAACAGACCCATATATTTAAATGCAGTGTAATGTGTTATGACCAGATTTAAACGTGACTTTATGAAATGTGGGTTGTTTTAATTTAATATAGAAGGCCTCCATTATCTGAAGGTTAATTTTTCTGTGTATATGAGTGAGTACTAATAATAAACCCACTACATATATTGGTTTTACTACAACCATGCTCTCTCTTAGATTTATTTGCACCATTAAACAACATTTCTTAGAAAAACATAGTCATGTCTGTAATCAGACATATTTTAGTCAAAAATACAATGATACTCACTCATACATAATAGACATTCATTGTCTCTTATATTTAACACTACATGTTTAGAATATATATATATATATATATAAATTTGTTTTTTATTAAAAATTAATATAGTTTACATTGCGGCATTTCTATTTCGAGATCTTTACTTCTTCATCAGGCAATGTTAACTCATTTTTGTGAAAATGATTTTCATATGAATATAAGAAACAATACGCTTGTTATTTATGGATGTTGGAAGACTGAAAAAAGTTGTGTGTGTGTTCAATTTAACTAATCAGAAAAGAGATCCACTTTAAATTTGAAAAAAGCTTATATTTTGGGGGGATACATGATTTCCTTTTTCAATCTTAATGGCAAAAGTGTCAGTCGATCAAAACCCCTGTTTAGACTCAATTTACATTGATGTATCCATTATTGTTAAAAGATTATTATCTTAGTTTTCTCTGTATTTCATAATTTTCTAAACTAAAAAAAAAGAAAAGAAAGTAAACATTTTATATTTTGATCTGACTTCATGACTATTTTTATTTCCATTCAGAATGCATTTTATTCTAATATTTTTTTAAAGTCAAATTTGAAAAAACGTTTTTATTATATATTTATTTTATTATTATATTCTTATTTAATTTTTAATATCATTATATAATTTTTTTAAATATCTAATTAATTATAAAAAATTTATATATCAGTTTAATGATTTTAATATTTATTTAATTGCTGTTCTTTCATAATATAAAACAAATTATTAGATATATGTAAGTTAATAAACTTTTTTATATTCTTTAATTAAGTCATAATTGTATGAATAATCTGGAAAAAATTATAAAAATCATAATAATAATATTTTAAATAAAAATTTAAACCTAATTGAAAATAAGAATTATCCAATAACTGAAATGAACAATTTGGTTAATAATAAGTGTAAATGTAGAAACCCTATAGAGTGTCCTTCCGAAAACAGGTGCCTTACAGAATCCATTGTCTAACAATGTACTCTTTCTTCTGTGGAAAACCCTAGTAATGCAAAGATTTATGTGGGTAGTTCTAAAAACTCACTAGAAAAAACGATTTTATCAACACACGTTTTCATTTAATAAGTACGGAAATAGAACATCCCTATAGAAAAATTACTGGTATCTAAAAGAAACAAAGAAAACAACTACATTAAAATTTAAAATTTAAAAACATGCTACAATATGTAAGTCTTTAAACGACCCATGCCCCTTGTGTCTATATGAAAAACTATATATTATTGTATTTCTTAAGAATAAAAATCTATTAAATAAACGTGATGAAATAAATGTCATATGTAAACGTTACAAAATGTACACCTTAGAATATGTTTAAAAAGTTTCTTCGTAAAAATATGCTTGTTACATATATCTAATAATTTGTTTTATATTATGAAAGTTAAATAATTAAATAGATATTAAAATAATTAAATTTATAAATTTTCAGTAATTAAATAGATGTTTAAAAATTGTATTATGGTTTTAAGAAATGTATTAGAATATAATAATTATATAAAAGATTTTATAAAAGTAATAAAATGAATTTTAAAATTTTAAATAAATAAATAGATATTAAAATTTTCTTTAAAAATTAAGAGTTTTAGGAAAAATTGGAATAAAATGCATTCTGAATGGAAATAACAATAATATAATTACACTCAAAGGTCCCTTGAAGTCAGACCAAAAATATAAAAAAAATTTTTTCTTTCTTTTTTTTGTTTTAGAAAATGAGATACAGAGAAAACTAAGAGAATAATTTTGTAGCAATAATAGATACATCAACGGAAATGCAGTCTAGATAAGGGTTTTGATTGACTGACACTTTTGCCGTTTAGATTAAAAGCCACTAAGATGCAAGGAGTTATTGAATGCGAGAGAATATGAAAAATATATTAAGGAGAGAAGACAACAAAAGAAACAGAATTAAAAAGACAGAAGATAACAATTGGTATTTAAATTTTTTGAAGATCAAAGTTGAGTGGGTTGAAAGAAACCAGAAGATAGTTCCACAAGTGAGAAATACGAAAGAAGAAACTGTCAGAATAGAACTTGCACTTACATCTCACCATTTCCACTTTAAAATGACTATACCTTGCGGCCAATCTGGTCAGTCAGTTAAATGCTGTATGTGATATATACTTGGGTGATTATGTCTCGAGGAACACGTGACTGACTGGGCAGAAGATTTTTCCCACAATAGTTTACCATTATTTTTTGCGGTAGACTGGTTACCAACCAAATCTATAGAATCCTATCTGTCCAGTTATTTAACCCAAAAATAGAGGAAAGAGACGAATTAATATCTGACCATGCATTCGGTTTTCTTGCAGTTTATTTGTAGTCCTTTTTTGTCACTCTCTTCCGCTATCTTCTGTAGGAGACCTTCTACCCAACTATAAACGATATAAAAAACAAACGCATTCACATATAACTTAGCTGGTATATTTCACTTAGCCAGTCAGTTAAGTACCGTACGTGGGCGATTTTGTCTCAAAAGAAATATGACAGACTGGGTAGAAGATTTTCCCGCAGTAGATTGCCATTACTTTCTGCGGTAGACTGGTTGCTACCCAAGACTATAGAACCCAATCTGTCCTGCTATTTAGTCCATAACTAGAGGGAGAAGAGAAGGATTAATACCTTTCCCAGTATGTGAATGTTACGAATTCAATTAAAATTATGGATATCGGCTCGGAATGAGAACTTGGCATGCCGATTTCTCATTCCGAGCCGATATCCACTGCACCGCAACACAAATCTGTTCAATCTGCATTTAAATTAATAATGTCTACGTGACACAGCGGAAAGTTTCATCATGCCATTAATATATTTATAGAAAAGACACAAGATACATTATGGTGTTGGGAAAGTGATTGAAGCTGAGATGCCAGGTCAAGATCAATAACATTGCGAATTTTTATTTGAATTTTATCGTGAATCTATAAATATAGAGGAGCATCAGACCAGACGTGGCAGCAATATAAACTGGTAGATTTATAAATGTGAAAGATTGATTCTGAATAGAATAAATATCTAGCACGGTATAGTGAACCAATATTCTTCGCTTCAGAATTAACAATTCATTTAATATACTCTTTCGACTTGATCTCAACTAAATGCGTTTGTCCTTCTCTTGGGCTTAGAAAATTTGTTACTACGAAGGGGATTTTTTGAGGAACTAAGATACAGGTAATAACTGACTAGATGTTACAAACATTTTGTAATAAATGATAATTTTGGGGTATTTATTTCAATTCTTAAGTAAAAAAATAAAATATGGGTGTGTGTTGTGGTGCAATGGATATCAGCTGGGAATGAGAAATCAGAGAGCTGAGTTCGAATTTCACTTGAATTCATTGCATTTACTTACGCGCAGATACCCTTGGGTAAGGTATTAATCCAACTCTTCTCTCTCTAGTAATAGGTTAAATAGCAGGATAGGTTGGGTTATATAGCCTTGGTTAGCAACCAGTCTACTGCAGAAAGTAATGGCAATCTACTGCGGGTGAAAATCTTCTACCCAGTCTGTCATGTTTCGTTCGAGGGTGTATCACATATGGTACTTAACTCAGTGGCAAAGTGAAATATACCAACTAAATTATATTTGAATGCGTTTGTTTTTGTTTTTTATCGTTTATAGTTAGGGTAGGAAGTCTCCTATAGAAGATAGCTGAAGGGAGTGACAAAAAATGACTACAAATAAACTGCAAGAAAACCGAATGCTTGGTCATCAGCAAAAAGAGCAGCCACAAATGCCAAATACAGTTCGAAGATACTAAAATCAAGTAGGTACAAATATTTCTCTTTTCTAATCTTCTCACTTTGTTTTTGTTTTTTTTCAATTGGAGTAGATAGATCCATCTATCGCCCGGTTCACACTCCACCCACGTCTATTGAACAGGTTAAGAGGCTCATCCCTTGTTCCCTGTTTAGGATGTAGTTTCCGTCTTTCTCTTTTCTAATCTTCTCAATTTGTTTTTTGTTATTTTTTTTTTTCAATTGGAGTAGATAGATCCATCTATTGCCCGGTTCACACTCCACCCACGTCTATTGAACAGGTTAAGAGGCTCATCCCTTGTTCCCTGTTTAGGATGTGGTTTCCGGCTTTCTCTTTTCCAATCTTTTCACTATTACGTTGCCCCCTGCACATCAGTGGCGTTACCGTCTTGCTCGGGGTGATATGATTAAAAAAAAAATTAATACCTGTGAAGTGTTCTAACAGAAGACGGAAAGTGCGACAGAGATCCGAAGGCGAATTGGCATGGCGAAGAACGCGTTCCAGAAACTGAGTAAAGTATTAAGAGACAGGAAAACTTTCACTAGAAACGAAAAAAAAAAAGAAAGATTACTGGGTTGCTATGTGATGTCAGGTCTTCAATATGGCAGTGAATGTTGGATAATATCATCAAAGGTTAAAGAAAAACTTGAAGCAGCTGAAATGTGGTTCTACAGAAGGATGCTGCGGATATGATGGACCAAGCATGTGTGCAACGATGAGGTTTTGGAAAGGATGGAAACAAAAAGGAAATTAATAAACCTGAAGAAGGTCAGAGCGTACAGTGACCGAAACGTCGTGAATATGGAAACAAAGATCAGGATAACAGTCCGAACAATGTAAATAATCTTAAGAAATATGGATTAACATATTTTCGATCGCTGGCAAAGAAAGGTTACAATTATTGTGTGTATTTGAGAGGAATATTTGAGGAAATTCTTTAATGGAATTAAAGAAAAATTTATTAGTTGGTTACGGTAAATTCAGGAAGTTTAAAACTTTGAATAAGTGATATACGGGGTGTTGTCTGAATTCGTGAAATTATGAGATAGTGTTTTTAGACAATTTGTATTTTTACATTTTAAGCCAGGGTAATTAATCTAACACTTAACCTTTTGTGCAACTTGATGGATCAGATTTTGGTGTTGGTTGTAATAAAGTTATTTAAGAAGCCTATCGATGATTCGCTAAGTGGTTTTTCTTTTTAACTTCGTTTTGTTGAGAAAAAATAAAGTCTATCGGGTCTTTTAAAAATAATAAAAAGTTAAATTTATCCAATTGATTCTAATTACAATTTCTTTGTTAAGTCGGCGAAAAGCTCACTTTTGAAAAGATTCTTCACAAATTGGATGCACTTGCAATGAACCCAAACTGGGCAAAATTAGTAAAAATTTAACAAACTTATCGTTTGATCTTAATAATAACAAATGAAAATGATTTAATGGTTTCCGAGAAAGAGGCGAAGAATATTTTTTCCAACCCTACTCCTCAACACAAACAAGTAAAAATCAAAATATTTTTTGAAAAAATTCTTGGTTGGACCGAGGAAGTTTTATACCCATAGTATATATATATATATATATATATATATATATATATATATATATATATATTCCTCACCGGTAGCATGGCTAGAAGTTTCATGCACAACGCATTATAGTTAATAGCTCTGCTATATTAATCGAGTACTATTTTATAAACAACAGCAGTCAATAGCCGATATCTTATATATATATATATATATATATATATATATATGTGTGTGTATATATATATATATATATATATGTGTGTGTGTGTGTGTGTGTGTGTGTGTGTGTGTGTTGCCTTCCCTCTACAAATATGGAATCAGCTATCACTCTAATATAGCCTGTGCCAAGTCGTATAAGAAAGAGTGGTTCAAAATTATACATAGGGCTGGTTCCAACAATCATCAGGAAAAAATTGTTGGAAAATGGATTAAACGAAAAGAACAGTTACGACAAAAATGAAGAGCAAAAAAGAGGGCAACACGATAAAATAAATAAGCAAATAAATATGTATTAATTTATTTTTTGTTGTGCTTATGAGCGCATTTGTAGTTAATTTGCTATTTTTTTATTATTTATTACTTTATTTAATTATTTTATTTTCCTTTTTGGGCGTATCTTATTTGTTTAGATTAAAGTACAGATACACTTCACCTAACGTCGGTAATGTTTCCCAAGAGAGGCGACTTAAGTCAAAAAGAAACTTAGGTCGAATTTACTTATCTCCAAATTTACTTTCCGCTAGGCTAAACTACAAATAACCATTCCAGTTTTCTATTTTATTTATGAATGCATTTTTAATAATATATGATCAATAAGAATCATTTTTAAGCTTTACAAACAAATAAATTTTAGTTTTTGATATAGTTCAGAAAAAATAATCTAAATTTCCGAATACATTTATATACATGTATTCGTAAATTTAATTTCTTTACAATACATCAGAGAGTCTTTATTTGTGAATGTGGTTTGCTCTAGGACATTATAAAATGAAATGATTTTGCAAGGTTAAACAACAACTACAGTTATTGAAATTATTTTGCAATAGTAGAAAATAAACAAATTTATGTTAAACTTACTAATATTTACATTCTATTTTACATGTTACCCCAAGCAAGGCATTTTACTGCCACTATTTTGCATAGGAGGAAAGTTATGAGAAAGAGTGACAGGTTATAGGGGGGTGTCAGAAAGTGGGTAGGAGAAGGATGAGAATACTGATGAGAGTGGGATGGGCGGAGAAAGGAGCATGAAAGAAGGGATGCGGGTTAGTGAGATAGGAGATGACTATTGACTTTACATTTCAGTTCTTGGAGATTCTAGCTGTCTGGGAAGCAAGTAAATTGAAGGGAATTCCACAGGCAGGAAGTGCGAGAAAAGAAGCTGAGGGAGTAGAATTTGCGTTAACAATTTATTGGTTTCACAGTAAAAGGGTGGGACCTAGTTGCTAATCTTGTGGCTCGAGTAAATTTATATATAAAATATTTAATATAATTTTATATAGTTTTATTCTTATTTATTGATCACTAATATGATTTTATGTGCTTTTAAAGCTTTTCTAGTGATGTTTGTTACGAGGATGCAATTTTACACAATAATAATAATAGTAATGTTTAAAAAGTTATAATAATGAATTCTATTGAGTCCTAAGTGTCATTCCAAAAAGTTTTAATTCAGGAAATAGCCGTAAAACTAAGGAAATTAAGAATAGAACGTTTTGGAAGGATCTAGAATGTTCCAGTAGAATCTAGAGAGTTTGAAATGTTCTAGAAATATGCAAATTAGGTGTTAGCCCCTATAAAAATAGGTTTTGGTGCAGTGAGTAGTCAGTTGTTACCAGGGTCTGCTGTTGTTATCAACTCTGGTTTGATTCATGATTTATATCCAGCCGAAAGGATCTATAAGAAGTGCCGACCAACAAAAACCTGAAAGAGAACCTCATAGAACTATATGGGTAAATACATATTTTTGATTATTTCATTGACCATACGTAAAATATTTCTTTATATACTTATTTGAGGATTTCCAAAAAAGTATAGCACTTAACCTCTTAGCCTACATAACATGGCGCGTGTCTGTTCGGCCGTGTCCGTGCCTTTGAAAGGCACGAACTCGCTCGGAAAAGAATTTTGGGGATATTACCTATTTATTATACATTAATATTTCGAGATCAAAAACTCATCTTCAGAATAGCAAAATTCTTTACCTTTCTTTATTTTACTAAATGCATTGTGACAGCCTTCAAGACCTAACCATATACCTAATATACACAATGTTTCAAGCAAATTACAAAACTTTACTATATATATATATATATATGTATGTGTGTGTGTGTGTGTGTGTGTGTGTGTGTGTGTGTGTGTTATATGTGGGTATGTGTATGTGTGTGTAATTAGTTTTTCACGTTCTAAGAAAATCATTAATAATAAATATTCATTGCTCTACTTTTAAATATTCATGGCTTTATTTTTATATTTAGCACTGTTATAAATTAATGTTTCGAAGGTTGCAATTTTAATCTTCGTTTTTATTCATTTATATATATATATATATATATATATATATACACACACACACACACACGCACACACACACACTCACACAGATAGATATATATATATATATATATATATATATATATATATATATATATATATGTTGTGTATTTGTGCAACAATCTCTTTTTATGCAGGTTTCATATTACTATATGTGTATTTTTAACAATAATAATAATTTACCTGCAAAAACTAAACTGCAGAGAACCAGCGTTGTTTGCCAATTTATCCTTTAAAGAACTGTGTTCCTCAACTATCCATATCCGTTGGCAACTATATTAGCTACACTGCCATAAAATTGACGAGAAGATTAACATTACACCTTTCATGCAACAGTTGAAACCGATCTCATTTAAACATACACTGAAATCTTTCAGAACCTATCCATGACATACTTCTTAACAATACATACATACTAGCATCATCCACATGTAAAAGAAGATTAAAATTAATGGAGGTATTACTATGAGAAAGAGAAATCCTACACTTAATAACATTAATTATGAACACGGTATGTTAAGTTCTGAACACGGTAACAATGTGCTGACCGTGTTCAGAGTTTAACATACACATGACACTATAAACATAAATTTTACACATACTTATTTTCAAGTAAAGCAAAATTAATTCTTGATAATGGCTAAGTATAGCTGAAAGCGCTCGAAAGTACAAAAACTTTGGACAATTCTTATATAATTTGAATTTGGAAAAGAAAAATATTCATTAAAGCACATGAAAAATTATATAAAAATATAATGATAATACCCTGTTTGCCATTTTTAATCAAACCTATAACGTAGAATTCTTGGTATTTTGTAAGGTAAATTTCAAAAGAGATAAACTCCAAATAGAACTCAATGTTGAAATTTATTGCTAAATTTAACAAAGTAATATTATCAAGAACAAATTTGGATATTTTACAAATCCATGGTAATAAATATATCGCGGCCAAGCCGCTCCTCAGGTTTTATGATTTGGGCCTGAGGAGCGGTTTGGCCGCGAAATATTTATTACCCATGGATTTGAAAAATATTCAAACTTTTTCTTGATTATATATATATTTTTTTTAATCGTATCACCCCGAGCAAGGCGGTAACGCCACTGATGTGCAGGGGGCTACGTAAGAGTGAAAAGATTGGAAAAGATAAAACCGGAAACCACATCCTAAACAGGGAGCAAGGGATGAGCCTCTTAACCTGTTCAATAGACATGGGTGGAGTGTGAACCGGGCGATAGATAGATCTATCTACTCCAATTGAAACAAAAAAAAAACAAAGTGAGAAGATTGGAAAAGAGAAAGCCAGAAACCACATCCTAAACAGGGAACAAGGGATGAGCCTCTTAACCTGTTCAATAGACCTGGGTGGAGTGTGAACTGGGCGATAGATAGATCTATCTACTCCAACCAAAAAAAAAAACAAAAAAAAACATGGTGGTGGATTACTAAGTTTTAACTTAGTAAAAGTCCAGTCAAGAGATATCTGCTAAAATCAAAAATTAAATTAAAGAAAACCAATTAAACATGAAAAGCTTAAAATTTAAAATTAGGCAGAAAAAAAAAAAGAAAAAATAAGCTTACTTTAAGAATATTTCAAACAAAACAGAATTCCAACACGACACGAGGGTCTTTGTATATGGTGTATGGGTAGGTATTTTAAGGCTATCACAATGCGTTTAGTATAATAAAGGAAGGTAAAGAAGGTTTTGGGTATTATCTATTTATTATTCCTTAATGTTTCGAGATCAGAATCTCATCTTCAGAATGATAGGAGAGCTTGATATCACATCCGATGGCGGACCGTGCATTTATGAGTGTACCACACACACTTACTCACTGCAATTAACGACAGCAGTAGCAGGACCATTCGTTTAAAGGCACAGTCAGCCATCGAACGTGAAATCAAGCTCTCTTATAATTCTGAAGATAATATTCTGATCTCAAAATATTAATTAATAATAAATAAGTAATTCTCAACGCCTTCCTTACCTTCCTTTATTTTACTAAACGCATTGTGATAGCCTTCAAATACTTATCCATACACCTTATATACACAAGCAAATTACAAAACTATATATATACATATATGATGGGTTCTCCCGTGGTTTTTGACGAATGAGGCTTCAGTAGCTAAAATTTATTACTGAACATATTACCTGCACATATAATTTGATTATAATGGCGAAGACTTGTGCAGTACGCACCTCACTTTTAGGAAGATCTGAATACAAAGAAGGGATGAACATAGTGTACCTTAAGGTGTGTGTGTGTGTGTGTGTGTGTGTGTGTGTGTGTGTGTGTGTGTGTGTTTCTGTCTCTCTCTTTCTCTAGGAGAGGGAAGAGAGAAATAATTGTGGATACCTCTGACGAGTGGATGGAGTTATTCTCGGAGGGTTCATCTACGAAACTTTCGAGTCGGTAGGTTGAAAATACAGACCATATAAAGTCACGTGGAACTAGACGCTGACCTCAAAGACACTAAGATAGTAAGCATCTTGAGAGCGGCGTGACAGCACGACAGGTGCTTCGACCTTAGATCAAACGAAGGTATCAGTAGTGATAGACTCCAAGTTTATATCCCCATCAATGTTTTATTTTCCACACACGATCAACATATTGTAGCAGAATTCATAGTTAATGTTATTGAATGTTGACTTTTCCTTTTTTATTATTATGACTTTCATTATCATTTTTAAATCTTTTTTTACATGTGGATGAGGCTATTATACTTGTATTTTTTACTAATATGTTGAGCATAGATTTTGTTAGGTTTTCGTTTGTTTTAAATTGAGTCCTATGTTTGGGCAAGTGTAACGTGAGTCGTCTAGATAGGCATGTAGTGATATGATAATATAATTATTTATGAATTTGGTTTGATCAGACACACGGTTACTTCAGTGGCATTTGAACTCGTAAATAATATTGGTTCTCTGCATGAATGATCATCGTATTTATAATGTTTGTTCATTTAATTATTGAATCGAGAGCTTAACCCCGAGAAAGAAATATCAAAATTTCATTGTGATTGCCAAAATTTTAAAGATGAATAAATTTGCAAATTTTGCTGGAGGGGGGGGGGGGGTTATAATCAACCAGATGAGGCAAGATTTTATGTTTAAGACATTTCACACTTTATTTAATTCAGAAAATTGTATGTTCATTCATTTTGCTTCTTTTCGGCATTTTTCAAGCCTCTGTTTTTCTTTTCTCCTTTCTTTTCTTTCCACAATCGTTTCTTTCTTTTTCATTTTCTTTCCATTCTTTGTTCTCCTCTGATCGTGAATGCATAATGGGATTCACATTGCATTCTCAGAACGCGTGGTTTGCAGTTTTTTTTTTCCCCCCGAAAATCTAATTTCGCCGTTAGACATTTGAACAAGTATATCTACAACACACGAGTGGATCGTTATAATGGGGCCTCACATCAGTGAGTGGGGCGGTGTGCAAGTGAAACAGTTGAGAGGAAGGCCCCGAAACGGTTCACATTCTCTCCTGATGACTCCAAATCTATATATATATATATATAAGGCAAGATGTTTGTGTGTGTGTGTGTGTGTGTGTGTGTGTGTGTGTGTGTGTGTGTGTGTGTGTGTGTGTGTGTGTCTGCCTGTCTGTCTGTCCGTTATACAAACCCACAATTTTTATCCGATTCTCACCAAACTTCCCACAAATATTCTTTAGGCTTCCGGTCAGGTCATGAGCTACTTATTTTTTTTCGATTTTTACCCAATATCGGAAATCGATACCCCAATATCCGATCAGGTCTGATCAACATCAGGATTTCAGCCCTTTTATCGTGATTCTTGCTGCAGAATTGGCTCTAACTTGGTAAAATTATATTTTTCAGTCTTAAACATTAGTAGATCTTCTCAGATGACTCATTTTCCCCAATATCGGAAAAAGATATCCCCGATATTGTATCGAATCTGATTAAAAATCGATATTCAGCCATCAATATGGCTCATTTTCTCCAATTTTACTCCCGATAGCTACGATAAGTTTTCTTGGTCTTACTTAGGTTAGTTTATCCTTGGATGACTTATTTGTCTCCGATATTGGAAATCGATACCTCGATATCCTATCGGGGATGATCAAAATCAGGTTTTCAGCCCTTTTATTTTGGTTTTTTGCTTCGGGTTTTACTCTAATTAGGTATAATTGTAGTTCTTAGTCTCGGCCATTATATCATTTACTCAAAGGACTTATTTAGCCTTCAAAATTCAGTTTACAACAAAAAAACTTATTTGATATCGATACCAGGAAATCAAAATTTGACTTACATCCATTTATTTTTCTTTCAGTCTACGGTTTCGCTTTGACTGGAAACAACAATTGCTTTTTAGTCTTTCGTGCCAACGTCCAAAGTGTCTGAGCTCCAGGACCATGGATTAATTTTAAAGCTTTCATTACACCCGAGCAACGCCGGGCTATACTGCTAGTTTAAATATAAATTCGAGAGGAATACATTAAAATAAATTCAATGAAATCATATGCCGTAGAGAAGCTCAGTAGAAATGTCATTGGCATGAGGAGTATAACACATTAAGCTCGCTTCAGGTGAGTTTCAATTACTTACCAGTAATTTTCTTCCTCTCCATCCTGTTTTATAATCATTGTTCCCTGTTTTTCTTATTTTTTATTCTTTTTTTCCTGCTCGTCAACCTTCCCTAACTTTACATCTTTCTTTCTTTCTTTTTCTTTTCCCTCTTATTGTTTCTCTGTTCCTCTCCACCCCTTCTTTGCATGTCTCTCTTATCCACCCTCTTTTTCATCTTTTTTCCCTCTTTTTTCTCATTTTTATTTGGTTATCCTACTATTAATCAAAGCTAAGTAGAGAGGAGTAGAATTTATTAGATTGTGTTGCGCCAACCATCCAAGTACAGAGAACCCACCCTAATCCCGCATTAGAAAACTTAGTTTTGACCGATATTCGAACGCCGGCCTCTTGCATTCGTGTGACGAACACGCTTATCTTAGCCACCAAACCTTTTCTTTTTATGTTTTTCATCATTTTTATAGGAAACTTCCCGGAGTCAGTTGGGCGGTCCAGTGGGTTGGGAAGCGGTTGAATTGTCGGTATAAAAACAATCTCAAATATCCACTAAACCGACCACACCCCCACACCCCCAATGAAGTCTTCATCGTTTGTGAGATTTGGTATGTTTTGACTTGGCAAGTTTTGTTTAATCTTGAGACAGCCGAAAGAAGGAGAAGAAGGAGGAGGAAGAAGAAGAAGACGAGAAAAGGGTTTTGACGGTCGAAAAAGGGACCTGCCGTCTCCACCCTCGGATTTATCCCTACGTTTACTTGATCTATTGCAAGCTCAACTTGAAGAAAACAACAAATAAACCAAAGAAAACAATGTATATGAAAAAACTTCTTTCGAATCAGTGGTACCTGGGTGGAGTAAAATTGGTAGGGTGGAGAGTTTATGTGGCCAAGTCCACCAGGAATAGGGAAAAACCTTAACTCTAAAACTGCTGAAGAAAGAGAAAGAAAAAAGATGGAAAAAAATGAAAAAGAAAGAAAAAGTGCAATGAAATGAATGATGCATTTAAGAAGAACCGAATTGGGAAAAAAGAGAAAGAAAAAAATAAATGAAAAATGGGAATCAAAGAAAAAATACACGAAAGAAAATGAAGGAAATAAAACTGAAAAAGAATGAGTTAAAAGAGAGAGCAAGATAAATTGGCGGGAACTAAAGTGGCTTAACAAAAAAAAAAATTGTCGGCTAGATGAGAAAGTCCCGTGCCCTATTTTGGAAGATTGGGTCGGCCTCTCGTCGTTTGTCTGTCTGTAACTGATGTAATCTTTCTGTCAAGAAGAAACTCCACCAACAACCAGATTAAAAGACAACAAAATAAAAGGAGGTTTCAGATTTGAACGAATGGAAACCAACGACTTTCAGCCTTCGTTGTCAAAGCAAAGGAAGATAAAGAAAACAATAACATTGGGGCAAAACTTGCCGCCACAAATGCAAGGGGAGGGGGAAGAGGTGCATATTTTATGTCAACACGTGCAAAGAGAAGGTTTTTTATTCCTGCAGATCAACGCCTTCGTTTTTTTCAGCGGTTGGCTTTCTTTCTCTCTTCTCAAAAAAAAAAAAACATTGCAAAGCGTCAAATTTTCATCGTATAAAAAACACAACACTCATTTATTCCATCTGAACAAGCGTTCTATTTTTATTTTTATTTTTATTTTTTTTTAACTGAAAACACGCTGGTTGAGTCGAGAACATATAAGGTGCTCGGTTCAAATCTAAATCCGAAAGTGAAATTCCTTGATTGCTTTTAATCTCGATGACTACGGTCCATGAGTCATTTTACAATATTTAACAAAATGACAAAATCGGGTGTGAAAAATCTGCTCAAAGTTTTGGCACTAAACAAAAAATGAAGATATTGTTTGATTTAAAGTAGAATTTTTCTTTACTTTTCAGTTTTATATGTTCCCTTACTGTTTCTCTTGTGTAAGGTAAAAGTGCATATTGTATCATTTCATGCGATAATCTGCGACATCCTAGGGCCACTCTACTGACACTTGAATCATCCTTGATGGTATGTAGAATGCGTTCTTCGTGGACAAGCGTACACGCGTATCGCTTATGGCTTCTTATTCATAATTTGTGGTGCCACGGATTCTGTCTAAGCAACGCGATGTTAAACAACAGCTAATGTTAGATGACTCGGTTGCCTTCCGTCTGGAAACGCAATCTGATTCAGCCGTCTAGGCTCGCGTCCATTACCATTCACGCGGCTATATGTAAAAATCATATCTGATGCGCATGATGTAGTCTATTACAATGATGAGAAGGAACGGTGCAAGTGTCTCGCCTTGGAGAATACCAGCTAGAATATCAAAAGGCTCTGTTTCACCATCTGGAGTCAGGACTGTGGCTTATGTGTTTGTAGACAATACTTTAATGGCTTCAATGATTTCTACTGCTATGCCATAAAGTCCAAGAATTTCGAACATAGTCTTGCAGTTGACTGAGTCAAAAGTCTGCAAAGATAAGAGCTGCAGTTTTATTGCAGAATGTGATGTCCTCAATTATTCTACGCAGAGTGAGAATTTGTTCAAGAGTGGAACGACCTGGGCGGAAACCATTCTGGCTTTTGCGTAGAATGGGTTCTATTTTTGAGCGAACACGATTTAGAAGTAACTTGTTATAAATTTTCGCAGCTATAGGCAGCAACGAAATACCGCGATAGTTGGTTGGCAATGCCAAATCAGTCTTTTTGGGAGTGGGAATGATTTGTGACCGTAGCCAGATGGTTGGTGAAACATGGCTGACCTTTGCATCGTTACATAAGTCAAGAAGTAATTGGTGAAAAATAGGGTCTTTCCACAAGATGGCTGGAATCTTGTCCGGGTCAAGAGCTTTGTTCATTGTCCTCTTTAGAACAAAACCTAAATCTGCAATGGTGTACTCTCCTGTTGGTATGTTCAAAGCATTACTAATTTGAACTTTTGTAAGGGATTTGTCTTATGGTAGATTTGCAGGGTTACCAAGGAGGTTTTTAAAGTGAGAAAGTCAGTTACCAAGACGTTGCCCACGGATTCCACCTTTGATTGTTGGTAGAGATTTTAATCCCTTCCCCGATAGTTCAGTTATAATTTTCCAAGCTGCTGAGTGTTGTTGATTGATATGAAGATGGGAAATGTCATTTATTTTCCCATTTACAAAAGCTACTTCTGCCTCAAGATATGCATGGTCGAGAGATTTTTTAGCAGCTGTAAACTTGTCCTTATTTATTCGAGAAGGGTGACAGTGATAGATATACGAGATTTGTTGAGATTTTCTCGAGCTTCTGAGACACTGGTGTCTGAACTAACTGGGTTTTTCGTAATTTTGGTTTTTTGGGAAGTGTAGATAGAGCCACTTCCTCATTAGCTTTAATCAAGTTACCATAGATCAAGTCTATGTTATTTGAATCTAACTGAGGGTTTTCTGCGTCATAATGAGAGAGTTCTTGCAATCGGTTAAATACACTCACCGCATACTGAGAAGATAGATACAATAAAAGAAAATGGACTCATGTATCAGCCTAGAAGAAGTTCACGTTATCCTGCACTTTATATTCAGTCAGTCAGTTGAGTGCCATACATGATACACGCTTGGGCGATCATGTCTCGACAGAGACATGACTGACTGGGAGAGAAGATTATCCCGCAGTAGGTTGCCATTGCTTTCTGCGGTAGACTGAACCCAATCTGTCCTGTTATTTAACCCATAACTGGAGGAAATAGGCGGATTAATACCTTTTCACAAGGGTATTTGCGCGTAAATGAATGCAATGGGTTCAGCTGGAATTCGAATCGGCTTCCCGATTTCTCGTTCCGAGCCGATATCCAATGCACCACAACATTGCGCTGTTGTCAGACAACCTCCTTAGTGCTCAGGCACTTCTATCTTCTCTTGTATCAGCAGCAAACTGTTCAGGGCTTCACCTGAATTAAACAAAAACTGAGTGTATGTCAATTAACATGCGCAGTAACCATGAAATTAAAACTCTCTCGAATAACATCCTTAAACGTGTTGAAGACTACAAGTATCTAGGATCACAGATCAAGAATTCTGAAAAAGACTTCAATATCAGAAAAGACATAGCATAAACTGCTTGTAACAAAATGGAAAATCCAATCTTGAGTGTAAGATCAAAATCCAAGATTTTCGCGCACTTATTGAACCAATCTTACTCTATGGATCTGAAACTTGGACTCTTTCAGCAAAACAACAACGCCGTTTAGATGGATGTTATACTCGTCTTCCCAGAAGAGTACTTGATCTTTTATGGCGAAACCACCCAACTCTAGAAATGATATATGGAGACCTACCAAGAGTATCAATCTTAGTTCAAAAGAGACGTGTCCAGTTTGCTGGGCATTGTGCACGTGTCGCAGATGAACTTGTTTCATCGTTTGTATTATGGAAGCACCCATCATCTCACAATCGATCTCGTAAGCTATCTTTTCCAGACAGGATACGTAGAGATACATCTATCGCCAAGGAAGACCCTACAGGAGCTATGATAAATAGGGAATACTGGAAGGGTGTAGTGAGTTCTATCTCGGCCGTGGTCGCAGAATGATGATGATGATGAATATTCTGCCGCCATTGTTAAACGGAATACTTCTTAGTTAACTCACTACTACCCACATTAAACGTTGAAGACAGAGTAGCCACAAATGTACACGAATGACAAATGTAACCTATTCCAAATGGTCACACAGTAAACATTCTTTAAAATTATTAAAGCAAAACAAAGGATTTGTGAACATATGTTTATATGCACCTTTGTTCTTATTTTGGTGTGAGGAACTTGCCACCAAAGTTTGTAAAAAGTCATTTTGATACAGCACCTGCATATATATATATATATATATATATATATATATATATATATATATATGAACAGTAAGATTTATTTTTATTCCAACATTTTTACAACATCAAATGTTATTATGGCGGATAGTCATATTTGAAATAAAAGCCTCATTTTTATTTTTGTTTTAAAGATTTTCTTTTTATCTATATGTACTACTCCGAGTTTTTTGCACTACACAATCATCAGGTTCATAATATGAAGTACCCGTTTTTAAAATTGATTTTTTTTTTTTTTGTAATAGCATTGTTTTTTGTGGTCTTTATAAATTATAAATTACAAATCAGAAACGCCAATTTTATCGTTTATTAAATGTATAATTTTAATTTGGTTTATACCGAAAAAAAAATGAAAGTAAAATTGTATGAATGAAAAAAAGATAGTAATAAATATTTTTGGAGTCATATTTAACGTATGTTATATAGGGAGGTAAATTTAATTTATTTTTTTTATTTTTTATATTCTCTTGACGAAGGAATTGAAAAAATAAAAATAAAAAATAAATGGATATATATATGCATATGTATATACATATAAAATAATAATGAAAGAAAATGAAAAATATAGAATAAATAAAGTGGAATAAGTAAATAGAAAAGGTACTAAATATTTAAGCAGGTATTTATTTCTATGTTTGCATGTAGTCATCAATTCACTTCTTTTGTTTAATCAATTTTATAAATTTATATATATATATATATATATATATATATATAAATTACTTAGTTGTTGGTCATTATAAAATTAGACCAGTACACAGTTGTATTAAAAAGTGTTCAATACAATTATATTGTAGAAGTTTTGAATATTCTTTATTTGTAAACAAGTTATTACGTGACCTAGGTTTCTAACATGTGGTGTCTTCAGGCGATTTGCAACAACGGATTTTACCGTTTATTTTTTTTTAAAAACGCCCACGAAACGGGCATTTTTTTTTTTTGAACGCTCATGTAACAGGTAATTTTTGAACACGCAATTTTCAAAATTAGAAGAAATAACGTTTTCATCCATGGCTGTATGAACCTAATGGGTATTTTATGGTATGGTTACACTTAATCATAATTTCTGTTCTTTCATTCAGTAATTGATAACGTTTTCTATTTTAAATGTAGACCAGTGATTTAAACACTTTTAAGACCAGATGGTTCAATCACAGGTCTACATTCAAAATAGGAAACTTAAAAAATTGTACAAAATTGGCTAGCCATGTGTGAAAATTGAAATCAAAATATGGAAAAAAACCCAGGCATAACATGGAGTATAGTGAAAACAGCCAAGCCTTACAACGGTGGCAAAATATGTAGAATGTGCCAGGAAGAAAAGTTAGCTATTATGTTATTCCCAAACAAAAATGAATTACTGAATGAAAGAACAGAAATTATGACTAAGTGTAACCATATCATAAAATACCTATTAGAACCATACAACCATGGATGAAAACGTTATAATTTCTTCTAATTCTGAAAATTGCACGTTCAAAAATTTCCCGTTACGTGAGCGTTCAAAAATCCCGGTGTTCTTAAAAAAAAACAAAAAAAAACGGTAAAATCCGTTATTGCAAATCGATTGAAGACACCACATGGTAGAAACTTAGGTCGCGTAATAACTCGTTTACAAATAATATATATATATATTCTCCTACAAATATATATATATATATATATATATATATATATATATATATATAGATATATATGTATATTCGCCTACAAATATTTTTCCACAAATATATATATATATATATATATATATATATATTCTCCTACAAATATATATATATGTATATTCGCCTACAAATATTTTCCACATATATATATATATATATATATATATGTGTGTGTGTGTGTGTGTGTGTAGCGTCATGTGTGTGTGTATTATATTTCGAACACGGTAAGCACATTGTTGCTGTGTTCGTAGTGGACATTATTAATATTGGCTTTTTTCTTTTTATTAATGATGCTTTCATTATTTCTAGCTCGTTTTTTTTATGTGGATGATGATTTTATATGTTTATTGTCAACAAGTATGTTGGAGCTAGGTACCTTCACTATTTCACGGGAAAAAGGGAAAAACAGCATAGCGTAATGAAAAAGGCCACAAACTTAACGAAAATAAAGTTTTATCGTCAAAATGTTCATGTTATTATTAAGATGAAAGACAAAAGTATTTTTAATTATTTTTTGAAATTTTTTAATCCTTTCTAACACGTTTGAAATTTTGGTTAAAATCTTGTTTTGTTTACGTCATCGCCTACTCCAACGATTAACATTGTTTTTTGCGCGTTTTTTCTGTAGAAAACGCATTAAATTGGAAATCCTTGTACAAATCAAATAATTGTCTGATTTTAATGAAATTTTCAGGACTTATTTACAAATAAATGAAATTAATTTTGAAATTAGTTTTTAGAAAATATTGGTAAAAAAAATCTTTTAATGTGTTACGCTCCACCTACTTAATTTCATGAAATTTTGCACATAAGCTTCATGCTCCTTGACTTTTCTTAGTAAAAACTAAGAAAACTTTGGAGATTGTAAATCACCAACTTTTTTTTTTTCAAATTAGTGCTGTCAAAATGAAACTCTGCTCTGAATTGAAAATAATAAATCCAATAAAACTATGATATTACCTTATTAGAAAAGCTTTTAATTGCTTTTATGAATAAGTAATATTAAAGACATTATTGTCTGAAGAAATTACATTTTTTTTATGAATAATGAATGTTTTACAAGATTTTTTCTATTTTTTTTACATTTTAATTATAATAATTTATAATAGTTTAAAATCGTGTAAAATTCTGTATTAAGGTGATCCCTGAAGGTTTTATAATGATAAGTGGAAACGAAATTTACTAGTCCAATATTGCAAAGATTATTAAACGTAGTGGTGCCATGTATTTTTAAAATAATTTTTATTTACTTAATACGTTCCTTATTTTCATGTATGGTTGACTAAATTTACCATTATTATGCAAAGGTTACGTAATTTATGAGTTTTGTCCATTCCCTTAGATTTATGAAAATTGCACTTATGGTCATGCGTAGCAGCTGTCATCTCTTCGTCATTCAACAGTTTGTCAAACGTTCGATCAAATGAACACGACCATTTGTTAATAATTGGTTGCTTATTACTTTTTATGCTATAAGTAAGTAATATTTTTTAAAATCAGATTAATTTAACTTTCAATTTTCTAATTTTACTAAAATAAAGTGTCAGAAATCTTTTGAAATATTTCTAAAATTGATGAATTTGTGTTTGTTTACAAATTTCTTAAAATTAAGAAAATGGCCGCTGCAAAAATAATTTTAAGAAATCGAAATTAAATGTGACATTCCAGTCTATATTATTTCTATCTGAAATACACCAGAATTTTTTACTTAATGGAAATAATAAATTTAATCATCAACCTTTTAATTAAATCTAAAATGAAATGTTCAAGAATATTTATTTCATTTGAAAAATTTAATTTTAAACTTAGATATCGAAAATTTATGCCGAATTATTGAAGGTACCTCGTTACGGCTAAATTTTGTTAGGTTTCCGTGTGTATTTAGATTTTGGTAGGTCTCTGTGTGTATGTACAAGAATTCATCTTGCCCACTTTTCTTCAAATGACTCCATTACTTTAAAGAACGTTTTCTTTAAAGTGTATATTTATTGTTTTTGTTATTATACATGTTATGATACATTAAGTGTCCATAATGGTATTTAATTCGTGACGGTACACGTGTTTCGGGTCTAAAATTGACTCTCTTCAGGCGAATAAATTTGTGGCTTTACGTATCGAGTTTCTTTTGTTTTGTTATATATATATATATATATTATAACATGTACAAATTATCATTTACCACAAAATGTACATTTTTTTTCGATATTGAAAGGGCAATGCCTCATCAATGTCGAAACAAAATGCACACTTTGTAGTAGATGATAATTTGTATATGTTCGAATCTATAATTTATAATAAATTCATAGCTCTATTTTTATATTGAGCTTTGTTTTAAATTAATGTTTTGAATGTCGTTAATATTTTCTTCGTTCCTTATTCACTTATATATATATATATATATATATATATATATATATATATATATATTCCTACTGTAGGTGTGTTCGCACGCCCGCAGTGATCTTGACATTTACAACAGTCCTACTTCTTCGTTTGACCAAATAACATAGGTCTTTTTTTTTTATTCTTTATAGTTGAGACATTTTCAACAACCCTCGATCTGGTGGTTAATATCACTGTGAGGCATAACACAGTTGTCTTGCAAACTGATTCAAAAATACATTGAGTTGGATTTTTCATTGTCGTCCGATTAAGAAGACCTTGTACCAGTCTAATTTCAATTTAGTAAAGAGAGAGAAAGAGAGAGGGAGAAAGAGTGATGAACCAGTCACCATCGACAATGTCCGATTTCTAAATCTTTTTTCTCATTTGTAAGACTTAAAAGTGGTTGGTGAGATTCATCGTTACTAAAAAAAAAAATTTGAACAGTGACTGCTCCATCCAGCATATGGACGGAATGATATAAATATGCGATCGGCTGTCAAATAATTTAACAGATTCAATCCCGCACTCTAACTTCCCTGGACCTCCACGCCAGCAGTTTTCCATGATGACAACAAATTTGAATGCGACCGACACTTTTCTTAGATACAACGAATAAGTCAATGATATCCAATTAGTAGTTTTGAAAGATTTGTTTTATTAAAATAGACTTGCATTGTTCTCTTTTATAAGGCCATGAAAAATTAGAATTTTCGTTGACAAACCTCCATAAAGATCATATTATGCATGAATGCGGCCTACTTTTTCTTCTTTGTGTGTTTATTTTCATTTGGTTTATTGCTGTTTCTCTCTCTCTTCCTCACCCTTTCTCTCACTCTTCACAGTCCACTGCACTGTTTGACAGCAAAAAGAAAAAAATGGCTACCAGACAAATCATTTTTTGTAGAAGGAAAACGAGCAAACACCAAAACAAACATAATTACTTATTAAATGATTGAATAATCAGGACAAAAACCGAGAAGAGTTTTGATAAATATAATATCAAAAGAATTTAGTTTTGTTGCTATAAGCTACTGTAGTGTGGAAGAAATTTAACGTTGGTAGCAAATATAAAAATATGTTCCCATTTGTTTATTGATTAACTGAGTTGAAAGCTAAAGGCAATATTTGTCTATATTTCTGAGATGAGGTAGTATTTACACTATTTACATTATTCGGACTATTGTCCTCATCTTTGTTGCCATTTTTACGACGTATAGGCCGTTGTACGCTCCAGCCTTCTTCAGTTGCTAGGACTTTCGCAAAAGTAATGAGAATGATATAACCCAGTGATCGTAATAAAGGGTTTGGTTCGAAGTTCTTAGCACCTGAAGAAGACCGGAGCGTACAACGGCCAAAACGTCGTACAAGTGGTAACAAAGATGAAGAAAAATTTCGTTTACATTTCAGTCTGCAATTAAAATTTCTTATCTATTTTTCTTTCATTTTTTTAATCTGCCATTCAGTCAAGCGTTTTCAAAGTTTATTCTTTTCGACCTCGACATACACAAATAGCGGTCAAAATGAAAAACCTGTTTTAATTTCAAAAGCATTATTCAAAAATTAAGAGTAAGGGTTTTTTCTCATTTGTAGATGAGTGATATGCTTTTTGTAAGATAACAATGCAAAGACTCACAGCAGATTAAAGACCAGATGAATAATTCCAGCACATAGCTAGGCAACGCTGTCTCATCCAACCTACCGTACTGACCTGATACACTCAGATCTTCATCAATTTTGGTCTATAAAGAAGACACATGCAGGATAGAGATTCTCCAGTGATGATAAGATGAAAGAGGTCATTCGCACATGACTGAAAAAAAAAATTAATAAAATTATAGGAGGTGGTCATAGATAGTCTCATCCGAAGATAAAAGAATCTCATTGCAAAGCAAAGGATTGTGGTATAAACGAGTTGGAGATAGTAATAGAGTAAAGGCCAATTTTTATGACCTATGCCACCATATTATGTTTTGTTGTTGACATGGGGGCCTACGTCAAATGCTTTTATGAGGTAGGGCTACCCTATGTCAAGAGAATGGCTACTGGAAGACCATGTGGATGGTAAGAGGACTCTGCACCATGCCATTTAATCAGGAGAACCAAGTCATAGCTGTCAGACAATTTCTGCGACGACATTGACCCTTACGTCTGGCCACCTAACTCCCCAGATTGCACCCTCTTGATCCTTATGTGTGGGGCGCAGTTGAACGAGAGACCAACAAAACTTTACAAGGAGACAAATTTAATGATTGAAAGACAGACGCCTAATGTTTGTAGCGCTGTTAACATGCAAATCAGGATTCGAACTCTTGACTCTTAACTGGCTTTGCCGACCGACCACGGCAGAAAATTTTTAAAAAATCAGTAAGAACACGAACACACACACACACACACACACACACACACACACACACACACACACACACACACACACACACACACACACATATACGGTCTATAAAGTCCGTGTGCACTTTGTTTTTAATTGTGATAGAAATAATCTGAAAAAATATTATAAAGTTTAATGTACCTAGTTTTAAGTATAGTTATGGAATAATTCTTTAAAACAAAATTTGCAACAATTTTTAGATAAGTAAAATAATAAGAACTGCAAAATCGTATTACCCTTTGTATTGCTAATGATGGAGGACATGTAGAAACTTAAATAAAATTTCATAAAACGTTTAAAAAACATAGACTTATTTTTTTCTAATCCTTTTTACAAATTATTTCTATTTGCAAATTGAAGTGCACACGAACTTCATGAACACCTTGTATATGGACATTGGTCAACAGCCAAAGGCGACAGTCTGTTCCATGCTTAAACGCAATTGTCAGGCCGTATATGTTCCATTTTTGCTTGACGGTTACATTTAAGCATGAACAGACTGTCGTCGATGGTTGTTGACTTCAATGTCAACTTTTTATTTTCATACGCTCTATTCCTGACATTAAGTACTTTAAGCCATAAATATAATGTACTTTATAATTATATTTTATCATATTATATATATATATATATTAAGAATATACATAACGCACACACTCGCACAGGCACACATATATATATATAAATATATATTAAAAATATATTTCTATATGCACACGCGCGCGCGCACACACACACACACACACACACACACACACACACACACACACACACTCACATATATATATATATATATATATATATTCCGGACAAAATTTCAAAGTGACATGTCTAGACACCAGGTCATCCTGTTTCCTTTCCCGACCCAAATGTTAAAATTCCATGGTTACATAATTCACATTTTTGACAATATTGATACACCTAAATCATGTTCTCCAACTCCGTAATTTTCTAAATAACCATGAATTCATCTTCTGTTTTCAAGATAAATAATTTTCTCCATTTATTTTAGCATATCACCTGAAGAAGAAGAGTACTGTTCTGAAACATGAAAGATTTTCTGTAGTGATATAATGCTTTCATAAACCGTTGTAATAACAAAATTACAGTATTAAGGTTTACTCTGTACTGAACACTTTTTTATAAAACTAAATACTTGAACAGTGGGTTATATTCTATGTGTTCTTTCACTTTCTTATTATATATATATATATATATATATATATATATATAAATTAAAAAAGGATTAATTCAATGATGTTGGATGATCATTTCGATATGAAAATCCCCACGGGGGATAACACATCACCTCAGCAACAGAAAAATCCTTCCAGAAACTGGAGAAAAATCAGTCTAATTTTCCTTTTTAAATAGATTTGCAAAGAAATTAAAAAAGAAAAAGAAAAAGAAAAAGAAAAAAGAAAAAGATAAAACAAAATAAAATCAAATAAACAAGAAAAGAAAAAATTGACATCGCCTGGGTTCGCAAAAAAAAGGAAAAAGGCCGTGTTGAATTGATGTAAGGTTAAGCAACACGGAAAAAAGGTGGGAGATAAGAGAGATAAAGGAAGGAAGGGAGGGAAAAAGAAAAGAAAAGAAAGAAAATTTTTTTTATATATTACAGACGCTGGAAATATTCAAAAACCTAACTTCCCAAAAACGTTGAAGTATTAGAAAAAGGCCTTTACTTAAAAAGGCATAATTATTTTTAAAGGTAATAAAAAGATACAGGATTTAAAATTTTTTTTTTTTTTCAAAAGATTAGGTCATTTGATTTAAACTAAATAAAGACACCGCTAGGTAAAAAAAAAAAAAATTCATTTACAATTATACATACATATAGAAGTACACACATACATACATACATACATACACATACACACACACAATTTTTCGATTATGAATACATATATACATACATACACATACACACACATACATTCAATTCCATACACACTTATATACGTATATACACATTAATGCGCATACACACATATATATGTGTACACACATATACAAAAATTCACACACACAATATATAAGTGTACACACACACATGCACCCATATATATACACACACATATATACATTATACATATGCACACACACACATGCATATAAAAAATATAAAAAATTAATGAATATTATAAAAAAGAGCATTTGAATAGCTGAAAAATTTTACACACATAAATACATATATACACACATACATATATACACACATACATATATACATATATACACACATATATACAAATATGCACATACACACACAAACATACACATTTATAAAAAGAAAAGAAAAATTAAAAATTAAAATTAAAAATTAAAAAATTAAAAATTAAAAAAATTAAAAAACTTAATATTTAAAAATTTAAATTTAAAAATTTAAAATTTAAATTTTAAAATCCGCCCTATGACGGCACTTATTAATGAATTCCTTCCTAAGATTCAAAAGTAAGTCCTGATGAGGATACTTCAAAATCAGAATCTTCTCCAATAGACATAGACGGCACCTATCACTAAAATTTTTAGGGGTACAAGCTGAGCCTATTAATTTCTAGCTGATTATAGGGTCCTGCCCTTCCTCCTTCATTTTCCAGAATCTACGTTATAGTACCGTCTGAAATCTTTGGTTAGGGTTCGAAAACGAGTACTTGTGGTTGTAAAGTCTCTGTTTGAAAGGGCCCGCGGACATGCCAATATAAGTCCGGTAATTGTCTTTGTTGTTAGATGGAAAAATACGGGCTTCATAAATTACATGGGTGGATTTACATTTGCCCTTCACCGGGCAGGTATCCACAGAATTACAATTACATTTATCAACAATTCCAGATTTAACGTCAGTATTATTTAGGTTCATTAAAATATGCCTATTATGGGAATTAATTATATCATCTATATTTGAGGTGCAAGAGTAACTGATTTTTAGGGTGAATTTATTAAAAATTTTATTTAAGGGATTATTATTATTATTAAAAATTAGAAAATACTTACCAATATTTATATTAGTTAGCTTACAATAAGGAGGGTTAAACCAAATTATCTTCCTTTTTCTACATTTTCGGGTGTTTTTAGTTTTTGATTATTCTGGGTTTATAGCAGGCTTATCATACGTTAACTTTTTAATAAAACCGCTTTTCTGAAGGGCCTTATCGTAAATTTCTTTACCTGCGTTGAAATTTTTTATATTGGATGATAATTGGTTAACCCTATTATTTACTATCTTGGGTATTTGTCATAATATTTTTGGGGTGGTTGGATAAACTATTTATATAGGTGGGAGAACTATTTTCTTTGAGAAAGGGTTGGTAGGAACCATCATTTCAGTTAAGGGTGATATCTAGATAGTTTACAATTTTGAGATTGGAAGTAACCTCAACTTTAAAACCTAGAAAATTTAGGGCTCTGATAATTTTCTTATGTATTCTATTAGTGTAAGGCCCACTGGAGCTGAGAATACATATAAGTCCATCATCCCGATATAAGCCTATTAGTTTAGGGTCTAAAAATCTACTTAAAATATCTAAAATATAAATACCTATTAGATCTGCTACCTGGGCAGAATCATAGGCTCCCATAGGGACATCAAAACTATCTTTAGGCCCTTTTGTCCAAGTAGAATTATCAAAGGTGAGAATGGATTTTCTAGCTCCCAGTATAATCCTATAGTCACTATCCGAAATATTAACATAACCCCTAGCAAAGTCTAAACAATCCACAAGAAGTTTTTTGATATAGAGGAATAGAAATCCACAATATCAAATTTAAGGAAAGTGGATTTAGATTTGTCATTGATATTATCAAACCATTTTATGGTATCTAAGGAACTTTTCCAAAGATTCGGTTGTAAATTAGATTGTAACTTCTCTATTAGGTTCTTCAGAACTTCCCTAATGCCTAATTCACTTTTAGTGGGATTAATTAGTCTAGTTTGTAATTTATTTTGGAAGTTTGGCTTGTGGTCCTTAAATAAAATATAAGCTTCTTTGGTAGAAATTTTACCAATTCTATCACTAATATTTAGTTCATTTGCAAATTTAGCCATATCAAAGTTAATTTCCGATAAAATTAGGTTTCCTCTGTCTATTTTGTAATGACTAGTTATACTATCTTTAAGGATATTTAAATAATTGGAAGTATTATAATTGTAAATGTTATTTGATTTGTTCAATTTTATCCATAGGTCTTTGGAATTCTTTAAGGTATTAATGTTCGACTTTAACAAATCCTGGAATTCATTAGAAGTTCCCCGGAATTTGATTTTGGGGATCAAATTAAAAAGGTCTTTTTCAAACGAGTTTAATTTTTTTCTTTTTTTTTCTTTTCTTTTTCCCTCCCTTCCTTCCTTTATCTCTCTTATCTCCTACCTTTTTTTCGTGTTGCTTAACCTTACATCAATTCAACACGGCCGTCCGTTAATTTTTAAGTTACAATTCTCTTTCCTTTTTTTGCGAACCCAGGCGATGTCAATTTTTTCTTTTCTTGTTTATTTGATTTTATTTTGTTTGATCTTTTTCTTTTTCTTTTTTTCTTTTTCTTTTTCTTTTTTAATTTCTTTGCAAATCTATTTAAAAAGAAAAATTAGACTGATTTTTCTCCAGTTTCTGAAAGGATTTTTCTGTTGCTGAGGTGATGTGTTATCCCCCGTGGGGATTTTCATATCGAAATGATCATCCAACATCATTGAATTAATCCTTTTTTAATTTATATTTGCTCTGTAATATTTTATTACATGGAGCTCTCTTACTGTATCATTTTTTAATATTAAAATAAAATTTTTAATATTAATTAGGATCGGGTTTTTGGAATTTACCTTCCTGCTTTTTTCGCTTGGATTAAAGTATCTGAATTAATATATATATATATATATATATATATATATGGACGTTGTAAAAATCTTTCTTCGTTCTGTATTCACTCGGATATATATATAGGCTTAAATTTAAATAGAAAAACTAGCAATTATTTGTCGAACGTAAATTCAACCTCTAATCTTTAAATTCCAAATTCCAATATCATAAATCTAAAACGGTTAACGAGAAGCTCGCATGAAAGTTCAACTCTTTCACCAAGGAAGA
This sequence comes from Ascarosepion bandense, assembly GCA_037127315.1. Taxonomy (NCBI): domain Eukaryota; kingdom Metazoa; phylum Mollusca; class Cephalopoda; order Sepiida; family Sepiidae; genus Ascarosepion; species Ascarosepion bandense. The sequence continues at coordinate 2,294,699 of JBBBDQ010001524.1, forward strand.
TTTTTATATCTCGGTCAAAGACGTTCAGTTGAGTGCCATACGTGATACACGCTTGGGCGATCATGTCTCAAAAGAGACATGACTGACTGGGCAGAAGATTATCCCACAGTAGGTTACCATTGCTTTCTGCGGTAGACTGGTTGCCAACTAAGGCTATAGAATCCAATCTTTCCTGTTATTTAACCCATAACTGGAAGGAATAGGCGGATTAATACCTTTCCCAAGGATATTTGTGCGTAAGTGAATGCAATGAATTCAGCTGGAATTCGAATTCGTTCCGAGCCGATATCCAATGCACCACAAGACGTTGCTCAAAGCTAAAATCAAATACCTTAAGTTAAACCCTCTTCCCCTTATTCTGTTATTCTACTTTTCCTTCTCTCTCTTTTCTCTTTTTAATATTTATCCTTTTCCTTCTCTTTTTCTATTTCACGTGACTTCGTCTGGACAAATTTGAGACATTCATTGTTCTATGAATTTGGTTTGAAAAGCGGCTGGGACCGCGAAATACAGTATTACCATGGATTTGTAAAAATATCTAACATTTGTTTCCTGATTAAAGTTCTCTGTTAAATTTAGTAATAAAATTGAACATTGTTCTCTTTCGAGTCTGTCTCTATTGGAATTTACCTTACCAAATTTAAAGGATTCTACTTTGTGCATATATATATATATATATATATATATATATATATATATATATATATATATATATAGGGATATTTTCAAATATCAACAGATATCAAAGATAAGCTTTCAAATTTCTAATTTCATGACACCATCCACCATGTCTATTTCAGTGCGATAATTCACATTCACGAGTCCCTCTTTTTACACGTATTAAGTGTTAAGTACCTAAAGTATTAAGTGTAAACCCCCTTCTGTTCAACCGCCTTTATTTTCATGTTCTATAATATGCGATACTTTGTTTCGATTATGCAAAGGCGTTTGACAAAATACGCCACAAAGAATTGATGGAGATGCTCGGCATCCTCGACATATTTGGGAAAAACCTAAGAGTAATCAAGAATCTCTCCTGGCAGCAAACCGCCTGCATACGGACAGGTAACGAGTTCAGCAGATATACAAAGATAAAAAGGGGCGTAAGACAACGATGTGCCTTTTCACCGGATCTGTTCAACTTGTAAGCAAGACTATTCTGAGGATTGTAGATGTTATGTCAGGATTCATCATCGGAGGCCACAATTTAAACAACCTAAGGTACGCAGATGATACAGTGTTAATAACAGACACGGAAAAGAAACTACAAGACCTCCTACAGAAGGTAACTGAGAAGAGTGACAAGAAAGGACTACAAATAAGCTGCAAGAAAACCGAATGCATGGTCATCAGTAAAAAGGGCAGCTCAATATGTCAAAGACAGGTGGGGGATACTAAAATCAACAGGTACAAAAATTTAGAAGACGGAAAGTGCGACACAGAGATCCGAAGGCGAATTGGCATGGCGAAGGAAGCATTCCAGAAGTTGAGTAAGGTATTAAGAAACGATAATTTCGCTAGAAATAAAGAGAGCACTGGATTGCTATGTGATGTCGGTTCTTCAATATGGCAGTGAATGTTGGACAATATCATCGAAGATGAAGGAAAAACTTGAAGCAACTGAAATGTGGTTCTACAGAAGGATGCTGTAAATATCATGGATCGAGCATGTGAGCAATGATGAGGTTTTGGAAAGGATAGAAACGAAAAGGAAATTAATATTGAGCAGCAGGAAGAGACAGCTAAAGTTCCTCGGACATGCAATGAGGAAAGAGGGTTTGGAGAACCTGAGACTAACAGGCCAGATAGAGGGAAAACGAGACAGAGGAAAGCAACGGATAACATTTGAAGGATTTGAGCAGGTGGATGACAGAATGGGGGTTGCATAGTGTCACTGTAGAAAGCGTGCTATGAGCCACCAGGATTAGGGAGACGTGGAAAGGCATGATCGCCTACGTCCTGAAAGGACAGGGCACATAGAAGAAGAAGAACTTTAATGTCTGAAATGCAATTGTCTCACACAAATCCTCAATAAAAGAAAAGTTACTTTCACACATAATTCCATCCCCCTCCCCTGGAGGAGACATTTTTTATAGGATCTAAGTGTTTTTCATTCGTTCGATTGATTTAATATTGGCGCTTGACAATTTGATGTCAGGTAATAAAATATTTTAGACTAGAAATCCCGAATTCAACAAGAGTCGACAAAATAATTGCCTTGTCTTTTAGTTACATTTTTTGTTATAATTTCTTTATATTTGAAGACGAATCATTTAAAGCTGATCGGGCGATTCCAATTGAATTCTTTTTTCTTTTCACAAACGCAGATTTTTTATTTATTATTCTGTGATATTTCGTTTTATTTCTTTTCGGTTTGATTTGTTTATTTTGTGTCTTCAACTGACTCTGCTCGCTAGTCCGACAAATAAGATCATGAATGACACACGGACATTCACCAATGACATTATGTTGGTGACAAATGACTTCTTTTTTTTTTTTTTTCGCTAGATTTTTTATATTGAAAAAGTTTTATGACTTCTCTATTCAAAGAAATGCAAGATCGCAAAGCACCTGAATTCGATAAAAAGTCCTTGTCCTCGTCCTCTCTCTCGCTCTGTCTTTCTCTTTCTCTCTCTCTCTCCTCCCTCGACTGACAGTGGGTATCTTACCCGTTGGCCACTCGACAGGACTGATAGGGGTGGGGAGGTCATAAGTAAATATGTCGCGCTTTGATGGGAAAGAGGAAGAAAAGGTGTAAAGTTTAATCGATCAAAGAATTTATTCGTAAAGACGACGAATAAAACATTTACGATCAACATTGACAGAAATGGAATCATTTAATGCCATTTACTCAGAAAGGACAATAAAAAAGATGATCAAGAATTTTGTCAGATTTATATACCCACACTCCTCCCATATATGTGTGTGTGTGTGTGTTTGTTTGTTTGTTTGTTTGTGTGTGTGTGTGTGCGCGCGCATGCGCAGCAAGAATTGATTCAAGCATGTAATTCAACCGACAGGCATTTCTATTCAATATTTTATTACGTTTTTCTGCTAACGTATGACTTGCCACACATCAAGATAAAATCTATAAATTAACTGTCCAATGTTCATAATGTCTTTAGTTCTAGATCTTTCGACCATTGTTCAATAATATTAATGTCATTAAAATAAAGAAAAGTTTTTAATTTAAGTAGAAAAGAATTTCTTTTATATACACATTATTTATAAAAGAAATGAAACTAATGAATTGAATTGAAATATTCAACAAACTTGAATAAACATGTCAAATGTTTTATTGAACAAAAATGTCTGGCAATAATGGCGAGAAGCAAAAAGAGTCCTAAAGAAATTTGGTGGGTTTGAAAGAAAATGATAATGTAACCTTAAATAAATTCATCTTCAGTGTGGGAAAAGCGCACTTTTTTAAAAATGCAAATGATCCTTTCTTAGAAATTAAGATTGGTTTAATTCAATATGTAAGATTATACTTATTACGCGTAGACAATAATAACAATAATGAATAGATAAAAGTCCTAACTTTTAGCTCTATTATCTAAATAGTCAGTCACTTAAATGCCATGCGTGATACATGCTTGGGCGATCGTGTCTAGAAAGAGTCATGACTGACTGGGCAGAAGATTATCACGCAGTAGGCTGCTATTGCTTTCTGTGGTAGACTGGTTGCCAACCAAGGCTATAAAACCCAGTCTGCCCTATTATTTGACTCATAGCTAGAGGGGGAAGAGGTGCATTATATTATTAAGTAGTAATTAAGGGGAACAGTTTATTACTTTATAACAATATAAAATTGATCTCCCACTTTATGCCCAGTAGAAGCCTAAATCATGTTTTCAACTACTATGTTCAGTCAATCAGTCAAGTGCTATACATGATACACACTTTGGGCGATCATGTCTCGAAAGAGACATGACTGATTGGGCAGAAAATTATCCCGTAGTAGGTGGCCATTGCTTTCTGTGGTAGACTGGTTGCCAGCCAAGGCTATAGAACTCAATCTGTTCTATTATTTAACCCATAACTGGAGGGAAGAGACGGATAATACCTTTCCCAAGGCGTAAGTGAATGCAAGGAATTCAATTGGAATTCGAACTCAGCTCGCCGATTTGTCGTTCGGAGTCGATATTCACTGCACCCTAACGCACATTCGTATTCACTGACTATTATCTAAATACAAGACACAAAAACCAGACCAAAGAACTTAAAGAAATGGTCAATAATTCTACTAAAATTCAGCCATGGGAATTAAAGGAATTACTTTCGGTTCACTCTAGAACAGTGACATAAATGTCCCAAATATGTATAGAATAATTACAAGTCTTCCCTACTTACAAACTGTTTAAATCTATTTTAACAAAACAGACATATTACTTCTTTAAAAAAATGACATACTACCTTTTGAATAAAAAGGGTGCAAACGTGACTTCTACGAATGTGAAGACCCGTTACTTAATAATGAGATTATCTTCTTAAACTGTTTCAATAAAAAGAAAAATCTTAGTACAACCTGGATAGATTATCCTAAGACGGTCAAAAGGGTACCCCATTCCTGAGTCTTTAAATATATTCAAGTTATCACCCACCGTCATCAGTTTCATCAAAGTATGTCGATATGGAAAACTACCCTTTAGCTCAATTATATAAATGGAAACTATAAATCTGGTGAAATAAACATCAACAGAAGAATATTTCATAGTGACTCTTTGTCTCCCTTACTATTTTTTATATCATTAATAGCATTAAGCAGCCAACTTAACAGAACGGAATATGGTTACAAAATATCTTAAAAGAACATAGTTTATCTATTCTACATGGATGACTTAAATTTGTGTGCTAGGAATGACAGTGAGCTGGAAGGTCTCCTGCAAACTGAAAAATGTTACAACAGTGTTTCCCAAACCTTTTGAGCCCTACACCACCTCTAGAATCCTGATATTCCCCCTCACATATGTTGATATATAATTCCTATGTAAAAATTGAACTCCGGTGGCAGTGCAAGCGATGGTAATTTAAAAATTCAAGACAAATGATGAATGAAATATTTGTAACATTGCTAAATTTTTATTTATTGGAATGTTAGGGCTAATAGATCAAAAGAACAAAGACTTTTATTAGCAAAACACCTAACAATCGAATTGCCCCCTAAAAAAATAAAATCCCCCTATCCCCATGGAGCGTATGCCCCACGATGGGGATGACCGTGTTACAGTGATGACATTGGAATGAAATTCGGTTTAGATAAATGTTCTAAGCCACAATTTTACCAGAATCACTACAGCAAACATGCTCTAATAGCTTAGATCCTGGGGTAACAATCAAAGATTTAGAGCAAGAAGAAGCTTATGAGTACCTAGGTATAAGTGAGGGTGAAGGAATTTACCATACAAAAATGAAAGAAATATTGTGAAAAGAATACTATAGAAGGGCGCGACTGATATTAAGAACTGAACTGAATTCTCAGAACAGAATTATAGCCATTACATTCCAGTGTTTCAATATAGTTTCAACATCTTGAACTGGACTCTAAATGACGAATAGATTCTAGACAAGAAAACATTTTTCTAAGTATAACATGCATCATCCAAAGACTGATGCAGACCGTCTCTACATACCCCGTTAAGAAGGCGGAAAAAGTCTTATTCAGATGGAATTGTCATACAAGATAGCAACTATTGGCTTACTAAAACACATGAAAACAACAAAGGTTTGTATGATACAATTAGTCAAACAACACGATTACAAAAAGAAAAATATTCACTAATGTAAGAAAGCAGTAAATACAAACAAGATTTACATTTGGTAGATTCTGTAGAAAACCAAAACAGAACGCAAGAACCAACTGTTGCAGCAAAAAATATGAAAAAGAAAATCAAGTATAAAGCTCTTGAACGGATGAAACAACGCTGGTAAGACAAACCTTTGCATGGTAAATATCTAGAACGAGCTAATAAAGCCGATGTTCATAAAGTTAACACTCATCGATTTACGAGCCTAAATTAAAGGCTGAAACAGAAGTTTTTATTCTCGCAGCGCAGAAATCGAGTATTTCCACTAGGAACATTTAGGCAAGTGTCATAAATACTAGTGTGGATCCAAAATACAGGTTCTATGACGAATAACAGGAAACAATAGACCATCTAATTTCAGGATGTTCTTTGCTTACGCCAAATGAATATAAAAATCGTCACGATAGAGTGGGGCAAGAGTTACACTGGGCAATGTGAAAACACTTTGAAAAATACGTTAACAAACACGGGTATGAACATTACCCAGCACCGGTTATAGAAATAGAAGAGATCACAATTCTATACGATTGCACCACCTTTACAGACTGGTGGATTGAAGCAAATAGGCCAGATATATATGTCAATATGGGAAAAGAAAAAATTACTTTTTTATTGATAAGGCTTTCCCAACGGACTGTAACAACAACCAAGTAATTTGAAAAAATATCGAAGTATTAAAACCTCTAACATTCTGAAGATGAGATTTTAATCTCGAAATATTAATGTATAATAAATAGGTGATATCCAACAACTTATTGACCTTCCTTTATTTTACTAAACACAAGCCCTCTAACAATCTGAAGATGAGATTTTAATCTCGAAATATTAATGTATAATAAATAGGTGATATCCAACAACTTATTCACCTTCTTTATTTTACTAAACACAAGCCCTCTAACATTCTGAAGATGAGATTTTAATCTCGAAATATTAATGTATAATAAATTGGTGATATCCAACAACTTATTCACCTTCTTTATTTTACTAAACACAAGCCCTCTAACATTCTGAAGATGAGATTTTAATCTCGAAATATTAATGTATAATAAATTGGTGATATCCAACAACTTATTCACCTTCTTTATTTTACTAAACACAAGCCCTCTAACATTCTGAAGATGAGATTTTAATCTCGAAATATTAATGTATAATAAATAGGTGATATCCAACAACTTATTCAGCTTCTTTATTTTACTAAACACAAGCCCTCTAACATTCTGAAGATGAGATTTTAATCTCGAAATATTAATGTATAATAAATAGGTGATATCCAACAACTTATTTACCTTCCTTTATTTTACTAAACATAAACCCTCTAACATTCTGAAGATGAGATTTTAATCTCGAAATATTAATGTATAATAAATAGGTGATATCCAACAACTTATTTACCTTCCTTTATTTTACTAAACATAAGCACTCTAACATTCTGAAGATGAGATTTTAATCTCGAAATATTAATGTATAATAAATTGGTGATATCCAACAACTTATTCACCTTCTTTATTTTACGAAACACAAGCCCTCTAACATTCTGAAGATGAGATTTTAATCTCGAAATATTAATGTATAATAAATAGGTGATATCCAACAACTTATTCACCTTCTTTATTTTACTAAACACAAGCCCTCTATCATTCTGAAGATGAGATTTTAATCTCGAAATATTAATGTATAATAAATTGGTGATATCCAACAACTTATTCACATTCTTTATTTTACTAAACACAAGCCCTCTAACATTCTGTAGATGAGATTTTAATCTCGAAATATTAATGTATAATAAATAGGTGATATCCAACAACTTATTTACCTTCCTTTATTTTACTAAACATAAACCCTCTAACATTCTGAAGATGAGATTTTAATCTCGAAATATTAATGTATAATAAATAGGTGATATCCAACAACTTATTTACCTTCCTTTATTTTACTAAGCATAAACCCTCTAACATTCTGAAGATGAGATTTTAATCTCGAAATATTAATGTATCATAAATTGGTGATATCCAACAACTTATTTACCTTCCTTTATTTTACTTAACATAAGCCCTCTAACATTCTGAAGATGAGATTTTAATCTCGAAATATTAATGTATAATAAATAGGTGATATCCAACAACTTATTCACTTTCTTTATTTTACTAAACACAAGCCCTCTAACATTCTGAAGATGAGATTTTAATTTCGAAATATTAATGTATAATAAATTGGTGATATCCAACAACTTATTTACCTTCCTTTATTTTACTTAACATAAGCCCTCTAACATTCTGAAGGTGAGATTTTAATCTCGAAATATTAATGTATAATAAATAGGTGATATTTCAACAACTTATTTACCTTCCTTTATTTTACTAAACACAAACCCTCTAACATTCTGAAGATGAGATTTTAATCTCGAAATATTAATGTATAATAAATAGGTAATATTTCAACAACTTATTTACCTTCCTTTATTTTACTAAACATAAACCCTCTAACATTCTGAAGATGAGATTTTAATCTCGAAATATTAATGTATAATAAATAGGTGATATTTCAACAACTAATTTACCTTCCTTTATTTTACTAAACACAAGCCCTCTAACATACTGAAGATGAGATTTTAATCTCAAAATATTAATGTATAATAAATAGGTGATATCCAACGTCTTGTTTACCTTCCTTTATTTTACTAAACATAAGCCCTCTAACATTCTGAAGATGAGATTTTAATTTCGAAATATTAATGTATAATAAATAGGTGATATCCAACAACTTATTTACCTTCCTTTATTTTTCTAAACACATTGTGAAAGCCTTCAAACCTAACCATAATCCTGATATACACAATGCTTCAAGCATATTATGGAACTTTCCTGTCACTACACTTGGGCCAGGACGAATTTGCAACCGTCAGGTAGCTATTTGAACTGTCCGAGAAACGTGCAAAGATAGAATGCCGAATCAACTTCCTAAAACAATGTCTCAAAAGCATCACGATGCCCAAAACCATTGGGAGAGCCCAGTTCCCAGCATGCCTCAAATTACCAAGCCACAAACAATCGCTGGACTGCCTGTATGAGTTCTGCATAATCTTCCATCTTATTAATAACATCAACGTTTTGACGATGAAACTTTACTTTCAGTAAGTTTGTGGCCTTCTTCATTACACCATGATGTTCGTTAGAAAAGTTTAAAAATAAAAAAAAGAATTTCATAAAAATAATTACAAAAATACTTTAGTGATCAGAGAAGGGAGAAAATAATTAAATAAATTGAAATAAATAAAACAAAATAATTAAAAATATACATAATAAAGTAAAATAAAATACAAGAAGTATACACACATAAACTCGCACACATGACACACTAGTCATAAAAAATCCCTCTTCCACTTTGTCAAAAGTCAAACTAACGGTCAGGTCAACACATACTTAGATAAACCACATATCAACGCAGACAGATACCATCAGATCATAAAAATCCCAACTATCAATCACACATATACACACCATAAACACACACACACATACATACTCTAGCACACTTACACACACAAACACATACAAACACACGCACTCACTACAATGACAGCAGCAGCAGCCAGGAATGACCATTCGTTGAAAGGCAAGCTTTTCTACCATTCGGAAGATGAGATTGTAATCTCGAAATATTAATGTATAATAAATATTTAATTCCCCAAAACTTCTTTACCTTCCTTTATTTTACTAAACGCATCGTGAAAGCCTCCAAAACTTAACCATAATCCAAATAATGAATTCTAACCATAACAACACGCCACTACCTACCTTAGGTTTTCCCAGAGACTTGGTAGGTCATGTGACCATAAAATAAAAAAAAGAGAAAAGTTTTAATTTCATCTTGATTTTTCTGTTTTTAGAAATATTTTAAAGTTAATTTAAATGAATATCTGAATACTTTCGGTAATCGTTAGCCATTCTCAAAAAATGTTAAACTTTGGGAGCTACCTTTTCAACTCTTGTGTGCGGTTCCACGTGTTCACATCATAGTACCATCTGTTTTGTTATTATTATTGAAATATATTTAATATGTTTGTTCCTAAATTTCTTTGTTTTATAAGATTACGGTTCCTATTATTTGTGACATAGTACTTTGTGTTATTTCAAGGATAGGTCGGATTTCTTGCTATGTTTCTTCTGTTGTGTCGTTTGTGATACGTGAATTAATTGAGCTAATATCAGATAAAGGACACATTAAACGACCCGAGAATTTGCCTTGAGTTTATATGTGAAACTAAGGGCGGAGTTATTATTCAAGATTGTTATCATATTTTTGATTTCACCTGTGTTATTTATATGGAAATATAGTCAACTGAGCGAGAGTAGTTTTTGTTTAGGAGGGTTTTTATAAAGTTTCGAATTCTAGAGTTGGAACGATAGATGAGCCCATGGCGGCGCCGTCGATTCGCGTATAGATGTTTGTTAGATGCTCATCAAAGAGAACGTGTGCAGTGCTAGCTTGTAGTAATTCCTTAGCAAAAAAATTAATTGGTCTTTATGGTTTTTAACCAAACTTGTATGAGATAATCTGCTGCTCAAACACACCCTAAAGGATAGATAGATAGATAGATAGATAGATAGATAGATAGATAGATAGATAGATAGATAGATAGATAGATATGGTTAGAAATAAAGGGTGCGTTAACAATAGAAAAGACAGCAACTCCCAATAATATCAATTAGGATCACCGCCACAATGTGCTAGCCGTTTTCGGAAATTAAAAAAACCATCGCTATGTATGCATATAACAGATTTACATATTTAGTTTAACAAGAAAACATCCCTGATAATGGCTAGTAGATTATCCGAAAGCACTCGTATTTAGAGATGATTTTTGGGTAGTTTTTACACACTGTATGTCCAGAAGAGAAACCACTTGAAGTTTTATTTATCGAATCGATAAGTTTTCAGCGCCCTCTCAGATATTTTTATTATTGCATACTCACTAATCTGCCCTACTTTTCTGATAGATAGATAGATAGATAGATAGATAGATATGAACAGACTGAGATAGATAGATAGATAGATAGATAGATATGAACAGACTGAGATAGATAGATAGATAGATAGATAGATAGATAGATAGATAGATAGATAGATAGATAGATATGAACAGACTGAGATAGATAGCTAGATAGATAGATAGATAGATAGATAGATAGATAGATATGGTTTGAAATAAAGGGTGCGTTAACAATAGAAAAGACTGCAACTCTCAATAATATCAATTAGGATCACCGCCACAATGTGCTAGCCGTTTTCGGAAATTAAAAAAACCATCGCTATGTATGCATATAACACTAACAGATTTATATATTTAGTTTAACAAGAAAACATCCCTGATAATGGCTAGTAGATTATCCGAAAGCACTCGTATTTAGAGATGATTTTTGGGTAGTTTTTACACACTGTATGTCCAGAAGAGAAACCACTTGAAGTTTTATTGATCGAATCGATAAGTTTTCAGCGCCCTCTCAGATATTTTTATTATTGCATACTCACTAATCTGCCCTACTTTTCTGGTAGATAGATAGATAGATAGATAGATATGAACAGACTGAGATAGATAGATAGATAGATAGATAGATAGATAGATAGATAGATAGATAGATAGAAGGAAAGAAGGAAGGAAGATTGAGTTTGAGAGAAAAGGCGTTGTGAAAAGAAAGCCAGATATTATAACACATTCGTCCAGAATCAGAAATAATTTATGGTTTGACACAAGTCAGCCAAGAATGTTTTGTCATCGGAGAAGCTAAGATAACGAAGCCCATCATTTTACCCATCATTTCTATTTGACGTTTGTTTATTAAAAAAAAAGAAGCCACATAATTTTTTATCGGTTTTTATAACGATTCTTTCACTTCTATTTTTCGTTTTTTTTTTCTTTTTAAACAAAAACCAACATTCTATTCAAAACCTGCTGAGTGCGATGTTTTAATGACTTTAGCTCTGATGGAGCAAATCTTGCCTATTAAATACTTACCTAGTTGCACACCTGACTACTATTAATCCACGATAACCAACAACCTGTAGATAAGGGTTGTGGATAGAAAGATGGGAGTGTAAAATATATGACAATAATAGAGAATAATTAATATCATTTGTATTTGCGGGAGGATATTCGTTAATTTTTTATGTAGAATTCTAATAAATTCATCAAATATTTTCTGATCTGTGTTGAATGAGTACCAAAACTGATCCTTCTAAAATGATTAACAAACTAAATAATCATTTAAGTTGCTATTTAAGGTCTTCCAAAATCAAGGCGTTCCTCTCAATACCGCGAGTCTCTTTGATTCATTCACCAAAATTATTATTTCTTAGTGAGCGTCAATTTTAGCTAACGTTTCTATGTAAATCAGTAAATATTCTACATCAAATATTATATCAAAAAATTCTACAGTAAATATATATTATATCTATAGTAAATATTCTATGTAAATATTCTGCAGTAAATATATTCTGTAGCAAATATATACTATAGTAAATTTCTATGTAAATATATGCTTTAGTAAATATTTTATGTTAATATGCTGTAGTAAATATATTTTATAGTAAATATTCTGTTGTAAATATATATTCTATAGTAAATATCCTATGTAAATATTTTATAGTAAATATATTCCATAATAAATATCCTATGTAAATATTCTGTAGTAAATTTATTATATAGTAAATATTCTATATTAACATTCTGTAGTAAATATATTCTATAGTAAATATTCTATGTGAATATTCTGTAAATTTTCTTAACTTTTTTTCTGTCAGCAAGCCTGCAACTTGGTGAGTTTAGCCAGTGTGATCTTATTTTTTATTATTTTTTGAATTATTTATTTACTTATTTTTACTTGTATTTTTTATTTTATTTTATTCTTTTTCGGTTCTTATCTTTTCTGCCTAATTTTTGTGTAAATTGTTCTTAATTATGAAATTTAGGTTTGGTATATTAGGGTTTTGGTTATATGTAGGAATTCTAAGACCGGCCATGTTTTTTTTTTGTTTTTTTTTTTTATTGTTCTCTGTCATTCCCTTGCTAACTGGACACATGGCTTGGAGGTGATTCCCCCCTCCATCACACTACTGTCTGTTACTGCTTGCTTAAGGTAACTTAATCTCTCCAGAACTCTCCAGAACTGTATAGAAGAAACAGAATGAAGATAATTTTTGAAATTTTCTTAACTTTTTTCTGTCAGCAAGCCTGCAACTTGGTGAGTTTAGCCAGTGTGATCTTATTTTTTATTATTTTTTGAATTATTTATTTACTTATTTTTACTTGTATTTTTTATTTTATTTTATTCTTTTTCGGTTCTTATCTTTTCTGCCTAATTTTTGTGTAAATTGTTCTTAATTATGAAATTTAGGTTTGACTTATACTAAGTTAAAACTTCATTAACTTCAGTCACATATTTATTTTTTTTAATTGGAGTAGATAGTACCTTCTATCGCCAGGTCTCACACTCCACCCCCTTCTTTTGGACAGGAGTAGAGTTGATCGCCTTGTTTCTAGTTTAGGAAGGGGTTCCCGAGTAGATAGATTAAACTAATTGGAGTAGATAGATTAAACTATCGCCCGGTTCACACTCCACCCACATCTATTGAACAGGTGAAGAGGCTCATCCCTTGTTTCCTGTTTAGGATGCGGTTTCCGGTTTTCTCTTTTCCAATCTTTTCACTCTTTTCCTTTATTATTTTATTTTTTTTTTTCAATTGGAGTAGATAGACTAAACTATCGCCCGGTTCACACTCCACCCACATCTATTGAACAGGTGAAGAGGCTCATCCCTTGTTTCCTGTTTAGGATGCGGTTTCCGGTTTTCTCTTTTCCAATCTTTTCACTCTTTTCCTTTATTATTTTATTTTTTTTTTTCAATTGGAGTAGATAGACTAAACTATCGCCCGGTTCACACTCCACCCACATCTATTGAACAGGTGAAGAGGCTCATCCCTTGTTTACTGTTTAGGATGCGGTTTCCGGTTTTCTCTTTTCCAATCTTTTCACTCTTTTCCTTTATTATTTTATTTTTTTTTTCAATTGGAGTAGATAGACTAAACTATCGCCCGGTTCACACTCCACCCACATCTATTGAACAGGTGAAGAGGCTCATCCCTTGTTTCCTGTTTAGGATGCGGTTTCCGGTTTTCTCTTTTCCAATCTTTTCACTCTTTTCCTTTATTATTTTATTTTTTTTTTCAATTGGAGTAGATAGACTAAACTATCGCCCGGTTCACACTCCACCCACATCTATTGAACAGGTGAAGAGGCTCATCCCTTGTTTCCTGTTTAGGATGCGGTTTCCGGTTTTCTCTTTTCCAATCTTTTCACTCTTTTCCTTTATTATTTTATTTTTTTTTTTCAATTGGAGTAGATAGACTAAACTATCGCCCGGTTCACACTCCACCCACATCTATTGAACAGGTGAAGAGGCTCATCCCTTGTTTCCTGTTTAGGATGCGGTTTTCGGCTTTCTCTTTTCCATTCTTTTTACCCTTACGTAGCCCCCTGCGCATCAGTGGCGTTACTGCCTTGCTCGGGGTGATATGATTAAAAAAAAAAAAAAAAAAAAAAAAATATATCCTATAGTAAATATTTTATGAAAATATTCTGTAATAAATGTATTCTACAGTAAATATACTATATAAATATTCTGTAGTAAATATTATGTATAATAAACATTCTATGTAAATATACTGCAGTAAATATATTCTATATTAAATATTCAAGATAAATATCCTGTAGTAAATATTCTCTGTAAATATTATCTCTTATATATTTTACCGTAAATATCTATTCTATAGTAAATATTATATGTAAATATGCTTTATAAATATATTCTATAGTAAATATTCTATGTTAATATTTGTGCACTTTTGAATATTGACGAAAACGTAGAGAATTCTGTAAAAATTTTTTTTTCTTTTTTTAATCATATCACCCCAAGCAAGGCGATAACGCCACTGATGCGCAGGGGGCTATGTAAGAGTAAAGAAAACAGAAAAGAGAAAGCCGGAAACCACATCCTAAACACTGAACAAGGGATGAGCCTATTCACCTGTTCAATAGACGTGGGTGGAGTGTGAACCGGGCGATAGTTTAGTCTATCTACTCCAATTGAAAAAAAAAATAAAGAAAAGAGTAGATTGGAAGAAAACCGAGAGCCGTATCCTAAACGGGAAACAGGGATGAGCCTCTTCACCTGTTCCTAATAGACGTGGGTGGAGTGTGAACCGGGCGATAGTTTAATCTATCTACTCTGCCAATCAGGTGATAAAATTTATAGCTTAATAAAATATTTCAGAAAAGCTCTTTTCAGAAATTTCTCTAAAAATTTTGAGTGATCAAAAATCTTAATCAGATATATTTTTGTTTTCAAAACAGACGTATTTTGCTTTTCATTCAGAATCAAATGAATAAAAAAGAAAAATTGTTGTCTGCATGAATCACGCGTCGCACCTTTTGTCCTCTTTAAACATTGGCGTCACGTTCTTCTCTCCAAAATTTCTTCATTGTCGCCATCATCTTTATTGCAATTTTAAAACTGAATGAAAATGATACAAAACATGACTAATCAAGGATATGAGACTGTAGATGCACCTGATGAAGACAGGAGAGCTAACCAACTGAACATTTCTGAACATGTCAGGAATGTTTCAAGTTTCAATGTTATCTGACTTATTTATCGAATCAATCAAACAAATACGCCTAAAAAAGGCATTCCAAAAACAATTTTAAGAGGCTTTTAAAAACAATTTTGTAAAATGATTTCTATGATATAACTTATTTTTATTACAGCAATTCGTTGTTAGCTTAAAAAAAGAAGGCTCAACCAATACACAAGCGCATATGTTATCATTTTCATTGGTAAATACTTTAGTGTATAAAAATCATTTATTTCTTTGTGACAGACATTTCTTTTTAACTTACGTGACGTTTTTAAGCACAGGGCAACCGGAATAATATTTCATTGTCATAGCATGTAATCTAATCGTCCTAAATATGAAAATATTTTCTATCTTTGAGAATGTCAGAGCTTGCAGAAATTGGAAGATTTTACAAGCCAATTCAGGCAAAAAAAAAAAATACCCTCTCAAAATTGATATATAAGATTTATGAATACTTTCTTTAAATGTTTGTATCTTGTGTCGGATTAAACCAATATGAAAAATAACAAATGCTACGGGGCCCGCATTTTTTAGGGACTCGCATTGAATAATTTAAAGCTGTCTTTAAAAATCTGTGAAAATACTCTGGAAATATTAACGTTTACATGTCGTGGGGAACAGAATCTGTAACTATTTATTCCTGCTAATATTATACTGAAACTGTTAAATCTACCCAAATATCTCGCTTGAATCATTCGACTCCTATTTTTTATGTGTGTTTATTACGTTTATCAGAGTTGAATATTTACCTGTTTTCAAGCTTAAAATATTAAATCATAAAATAAATGCCAACGTAGGATCAAGCTTTAAAACAGGTATATATATATATATATATATATATATATATATATATATATAATAAGACGTGTAAGAAGCCGTGAACGTTTTCTTTAAAATGTATGTTTATTGTTTTGGTATTGATACAAGTTATGAAGTCTTCATTGCTCGTGATTGACTCTCTTCAGGCGAACAAATTCGTGGTTTTATGTTTGGGTTTTTCCGAATATCTCCGAATATTTTATACTAATTACTCTCGTTGGAACAACCCTATTCCTTTATCATATATATATATATATATATATATATATATATATATAGATGCCAACGTAGGATCAAGTTTTAAAACAGGTATATATATATATATATATATAGTGTAACAAAGTTGTAGAACACATAGGTTTATTTACCTACTGTTCATGTATTTACTTTTATAAAGAGTGCTCAAAAATTTGAGTATTTAGGCAGCAAATGTTCTTTTAAACATGTCAGATTAAATAAAAAAATGTAACAAATAAAAAATAAAAAATATATTCTTCTAAACTTATAAAGATCTCACTGAATGTTGCTGCAAAAGAATTACTCAACCACCTAGAAAGAGTAATTAAGAAAGCTGTTAAGCTAACATCTTTAAGACGATATTTCAAAAACTTCAATACACATCAAACAAAATATGGTACTTCCACAAAAGACCCTAAACATATCAAACTCTTTTATTACAATCTGATGCACGATATCTACAAACAGGATGAGAAAATAATAAAAAATCTCATTCTTCCTAATATGTACAATAATTTTTAGCAACACCGTTTTCCAGTTACATTTGTTACCATAACTCACACCCGTGAAGATGGCCTCGGAAAGAGGTTGAAAGTACTTGGGAACCTTAAGAAATGAATGAAAATAACATCTGTCAACGTTACAACTAATTTCTAACATCTTTTGATTGTAATACGCAAAAGATTATCTTTGAGAATGAACGGATTTTATTAAAAATAAGCAAACATAATGTTTGCAATTTATATGATCTGACATATATATATATATATATATATATAATTATGAATTAAAAGTACTGTGCGACACGGAAATTTCTGAATCGAGATTTCTATCTCATCATCAGGCAATGTTGGTTGTGAAAATGATTTACATTTAAATACAAAAAACAGTCCGTTTGCTGTTTATGTATGTTTTTTTTTTAATCATATCACCCCAAGCAAGGCGATAACGCCACTGATGCGCAGGGGGCTATGTAAGGGTAAAAAGAATGGAAAAGAGAAAGCCGGAAACCACATCCTAAACGGGGAACAAGGCATGAGCCTCTTCACCTGTTCAATAGACGGGGGTAGTGTGTGAACCTGGCGATAGTTTAGTCTATCTACTCTAATTGAAAAAAGAAAAAAGAAAAGAGTGAAAAGATTGGAAAAGAGAAAACCGGAAACCGCATCCTAAACAGGAGACAAAGGGTGAGCCTCTTCACCTGTTCAATAGATGTAGGAAGATATAAAATTTATGTGTATGTTCCTTT